>JAKSZT010053791.1:291009-563586 GCA_026826555.1 Tolypeutes matacus | reverse complement strand
AAGCAGTACAGTGGTCAAGAGGATACACTGTGAAGTCAGCACACCTGGACAGATTCTTAACTCTGTGTGGTACCTTATTATGTGGACACTGTTTGGTTACTTGATCTCTTCTCCATAAAGTGAGGGGATTCAAAGAATTAGAATATGTAAAGTGCTTAGTGTGTCTCTCTCTTTTTTTTTTTTTTTTTACCGGGAGGTACCGGGGATCGAACCCTGGTCTCTCCATATGGTAGACGGACGCCAAACCTCCTGAGCCACATCCGTTTCCCTATTAGTGTGTCTCTTGATTATAGTGCACACTGAAAAAAATATCAGGCATTCTTACTGCCTTTGCCACTAAAATGGCAGACAAATAATGGCATGCATCTAAGGAAGAGCGCCGCAAACAGAAAGGCCTACAATCTTTTGGAAACAAGTGCACACAAATCTTGTCAGGGATGAATCAAAGATAAAGGTTAGCATCATTACCTTAGAGCTAGGGCAGGGAGATCTTCCACAGGGAGCACCACTGCACTAGGCACTAATCAATTGCAGAGGGGCGTCTGGCTTTATTATGATCTAGTGAATAGGATCTTTCACCAAGTCAGAAAGACAAAGGCCAAGGGGGAAAGGGACAAGAACCACCCACCCACAGTCCTTAGTAGCATCTTACACATCACGAACCTATGTTGCAGGTCCTTTCATCTCTACTGTTACCTCAGTAATTTTGTTTGTTATTTCAGGAAAGGTGGTTAAGAACATCATCAAGTATTAATACTCCGTCTTACACGTGGGGAGGCTGAGTAGTGCTTGCAGACACTGCTTAGGAAACATGGGGAAATAGCTTCAGATGTGCCAACTAAACAAATTACAGCTCTCTGATAGATCAAACAGATTTAAATCACAAAAATCCTTAAATCTATACAAAATTAGACTGTAGGATTAGTGTATATGTTTGGAATTATAAATCTAGTTAATGACAAAAGACTTTGAACTCACTAAAATTGCATTCAGCATCTATAGAGCGGTGCCTCCCTTTTCTTCTCTCTCAAAAAACATACTCTTGGTGAAACTATGCCATTCCACTGTTTCATGACAAGGAGAGAGAGATGGTATCCCCCTCGGATCTATTTAAAACTGTTTTAATGGACTAAACAGGCTCCTTTATGAGGACAGAGGCTCTATCCTCTACATAAAGGCACAGAGGCTCTCCCTGTGCACAGGTGGCTCCTGACACCACAAACTGGGAGCAATAATTGAATCCAGCTATCCCACAGTGCAGAGCACTCGCCCACAGAACCAGCCTGGAGGGCATTTCTAGTCAGCTTTCCAGACTAAGATCCTAGAGATCACTCCAATTGAATCTTTGTTTCAACCGAGGAGGTACAGGGCACTGAGGTTTTTAACCATTTGATTAAAAATATACTTGGGGGGAAAATAAGAGGAACAACTATAAAGCCAAATTTGCTTTATGAGTTAAAAGAACAGAGTATGGGCACAAACACACAGGGTATCTTGGGTTATTCATTCACTCATTCAACAAATATTTATCAGGTACCTAGTATGTGTCAGGCACTGTGCTAGGCCCTCAAGATATAATGGTGAGCAAAACCAGACAGGATTCCAGGCTTACAACCAAGAATTAGTCTTCATCGAACAATCCAAGCTGTCTCAGCTTCCTGATAAATGCTAGATATTAGGTAGGCATGTATTTTTTTAGGGGTCAGTAATTCAAAATGGAAGATTTCAGAATGGGAGAGTTTGCTCACTAAGTATTACTGTTATGAATTAAATAACATTTCATTTATAAAATTACAAACCAAAGATCAATAATCTAGGAATGTATGATTAGAAGAAAAATAAAGATTTTCAACAGCCTGGAGGATTGAATTCAAACAGTATCCATAGTATTCGGGCTAAAAACTGAGAGGCTGGTATATTTTATGATGTCATAAAGAGGCTTATCATTGATATCATTCAGTAATTTTATTCATGATCCATATAAGCGAATAGAGATCATGATCATTAAATTTGTTGATGCCACTGAGGTGTGTGGGATTGCTAAAGCCTCAGAGAGCAAGAATCTAATTTTAAAGTAACACTAAGAAATTGGAAGAACAGATCATCAAAGCAAGATGATAGTCACTGGGGAAAAAAGCAAACTAATATACTCACAGACTTAAGGGAGAAAAAACTAGCTTGAGGTAGGGAATGAATGAATGTCCACAAGGCAAATGCTTGGGGGGCGGATGTGGCTCAAATGGTTGGGCGTCCGTCTGCCATATGGAGGGACCTGGGTTCGATCCCCGGGACCTCCCGGTAAAATTTAAAAAAAAATTAAAAAAAAAACAAGGCAAATGCTTGGCAAAAAGACTTGAGAGTTCATAATAACGCCTGACTCTTCCTTAAGAGGTTTACCACTGCATAAGTGATTAGAATTTATTTTTGATAATAAGTTTCATATGGTACCAAAGCTTCTAGGTTTTACTACTGGCAAAAATTGATTAATGCTTATTTTTCCATCATCAATGATTATAGCTCGAAGGAAATTTGAAATCAAAATAGTTGCATCCCTGATGAAATTGCTCTTCCTGCAGTCTGTACAAAAGCAGTGGCTATTTCTCTCATTCCCCCTGAACTCGGCCTGGTGCAGGGATAAGTGTTCTCCTCGCTCGTTGTTGTCACTTCCATAGTATTCTCTACCATCTCCAAAAAATCCTGCTTGAAATCTCATATCATGAACCTTTCCTTGTTAAAGTTTTGTACCAATCCCTGGGTCATACCCACTCATTCATTGAAGACTTTAGTTCCTGGATCACTGTCACTCTCTCCAACACTGTCATACTTTTTGATGATTTCAGTATATGTATAGATGATCCTTACATTACCCTGTCCTCTCAGGTCCTTGAAACTTCCTCTTATTTATGTTGTCCTTAGTAATAGTACCCTGATTCTTAGCATTACCATCTTCATAATCTCAAACTTCCTGGTCTCTGACCACCAGCAATGATCTGTCATTTCATTCCTCTTAGTAATCAGACTCCTAATATATTTTGACCCACCAAGAACCACAAGTTGTTTATCTTGCCACCTTTTCTATGTCCCTTACCCTCCTGATATCCTCACTCTTCCATACTTATCTTAAATCCCAGTCTCAAATTATAATTACTCTCCTCAGTAGATCCACCCAGCTCCCTTTTGCTTCTCTCACTTCATTGTATTCATTTGGCTAAACCATGGATTAAATCTAACTCTCAATTTATTCTGTGCCTACATTCTTGCAGCTAAAGGTGGCTGGAGAAAAATACCCAACATGAAAACTGGTTTCACTTGAATTCATGACCACTAACCTCAAGTGGAACCACAGTGCTGCTGGGTAATTCCACTATTTTTCTCTAGTAGACTCGGTCTTCTTGTCTACGCAACTCTTCCGCACCTTATTCTCCTCCCTTAAATTTCCAAAACATTTTTTCGATCTTTCCTCTTTAGTCAGTGATCTCGCTTTCTGTTTCCCCATGAAAATAAAAATCTTCAGACTCAGCCAACGCCCATGGCTTCTAATCTACCTACATGTGCACCCATTGACCTGCCTTCTCTCCTAATACCCCAGCTGTATCCTCTGTGTTCTTCTCTAAGGGCAACCCTTCCACATGTGAGTGAGGATCCAGTACCTCTCCTTAATTCCAGAAGAGGGCTTCAGCCATCTCTCCTTTCACTTCTGCACTTTCCTTTTTTCTATTTGATCTTTCTCATCACTGTAAAAACATTTTGAAATATTACCCATCTTTAAGGGGGAAAAAGCAATAGCAAAAGAAAACAAAAACCTCTCCCTGCGGCTAATGTATCATTTTTCTGCTTTTCTTTATAGCAAAATTCAACAAATAGTTTGCCTATCTTCACTGCTTCTAATTCCTCTTCTGAAATCCTTCCTTGAATTCCCTTCAATCAAGCTTTCATCCCAATACTCTGCCAAAATAAGCACTTGTCAAAGTCATCAGTGACCTCCCTATTTCTTTTTTTTTTTTTTTTTTTTAAAGATTTTATTTATTTATTCATTTATCTCCCCCTTGCTGCTTGTGCTCGCTGGGTCAGCTAACCACGCCTGTGGGCGGGCTTGCCTTCACCAGGAGGCCCTGGGAACCGAACCCAGGGCCTCCCATATGGTAAACGGGAGCCCTACTGATTGAGCCACAGCCGCTTCCTCCCTATTTCTAATTCAATAGTCAGTCCTTTTCTTAGCCAGGCTCTCAGCATCATTAGCATAACTGATCACTTTCCCCTTCTCCAGGTAGTGGCTTTCTGGACAGCTGTCTCTTCACTCTCTTACTCCCTCACAGGCTGCTGCTTTTAGTCTTTTTGGCTGGTTTCTTTTTATCCCTTAAATTTTGTACTTTCAAATGTCCCAAGACTCGGTATTTCAATAGCTTTCTTTTCCCTCAGTTCCTAAGTAACTTCATGCAGTCACAACACGTTAAATGCCATTTTTATGCTGATAACTCTCAAATTTATATTTACATAAACTTATATCTATCCAACTGCCTAAATGCCCTTTCCACTTAGATGTCTAAAATGGAACTCCTTTTATCCCCCTAGATTTGCTTTTCCTACAGCTTGACCTATCTCAATAAAAATCTCTAGTTTTCCTTAAGGTCAACTTGTACTTATTTTTTGCTTTTACACATCACATTCATTTCCTCAAGAAATCATATTGTTTTGACCATTAAAGTGCATCTAGAAACCACCACCTCTGCAGCTAACATCCTGGTCCAGCCATCACTCTCTTTCCAGGATTATTGCACAAGCCACCTAATTGCTCTTATGTCTATTTCCCCACTATTCATTCTCAACAGAATGATCAGAGCGATTCTGTTAAAAATATTCCAGTTCTTATCACTTCCCTGCACAAAAACCTTCAATGGCTTTCCATCTTGCTCAGAACGGGACTAGTTTTTATTCATATTTGTATTCTATCTTATCTCTGGCAACCTTCCTCACTGCCATTAACTCCCTAGCTCACAAGAGAGAAACCTGTTTCCACAAGTTTTTATTTGGTTTCCCAATATCTTGAAAAACTTGACTCCTCTAATCAAGATGCCTACCATATTCTTATATGTTTGTTAAGTTTTTATTATTTATATGCCTTGATTATTTAGCTTACTCATGCTCTATTCTTCATGTATAGAATGGGAATAAAAGTGTCTCTCTTTTTATGTGAATGATGTAAAATTAGGTGATGAATAAACTATTGCTCACTATTAGAATAAAAAAAAAAAGTTGCAAAAATCAGCTCCAGTAAATTAGCTGTTTTGAAAAACAGATTAAACAGAATCTATTTTGCTGCAAGGAAAAACACTTGTCTGAAATGTGATTGCCACAAGAAAAATAATTGATTTTATCTGATTTTTAAGGACAGGAGGAGTGGGGGATTTAAAAGTTTCAAGTGGCAATCCTGGCAATATCTTCCAGCACTTAGTCCTGGGGTGTGGCTGGGTAATCCGATTAAAACCTGCCTTGCCAGCTCAGTGCACTAGATTCCCATCTTCCTCAATAATCCTCCACTCCTTCCACCACTCTTCAAGGCCTACCATAAAAATTCACCGCATAGAAAGGATTACATTTTCCAACTGTGCATTTCTGCCTATTGCCACAGAAGCAAGCGACTCTTTAAAAGAGCCTAGAGTCAGAGTCTATTTTGTCAATAAAAATGTAATTTCACACAAATTACTGTTCAATTCTCTGTAGGTCAGGCCACAATCTGAAAAAAATATCCAATTCAAATCAGATTCTACACTTATAAAACAGAAACCTTAAAGAAAAAAGTAAAAATGTATTTTTTATTTAAAAACATTCCTAAATGTTATCATCCTCACGCCTTTATTTGCATTTCTACATTTTGTCTTCCAGTCTTTATCTACAGGCATATAAAATTACATTATAAACATCTTATCTTACTGCAAGTCCTTTATAGAGTACGATGGGGGAGGGAAATAGTGATGTCTCTACATAGTCTCCATAATTATCACTAAACCAGAAATCTTAAATGCTAAGACATCCTCAAGAGGCTAGAGGAAATGAGAAATTTAGTGCACACAGTGATGCTGTATAAAATATTTTATCAAAGGAACTAATAGAAACTCCCAGGGTAGGAGAAGAACATCTGCCCAAGAAAGAGGTACAGGGAAGAGAAAACACAGCAACATCTGGTCTCTAAATGTGCCAATATGAAAAATTCTCGGAGTCAGTTAGCTAGTGTTATGGGAAAAAACGAGCAAGCAAAAATTGGGAAAAAAAAAGTCTAGTTTTGTCAGTAAAGAACAATAATATTTACAAGGAATTTTCTATACCCAAAGTTCAAAAAAGTAGAATTTTGGACTCAATATGCAGCAAAATGGCTGAAACATCTATGTATAATAAAAGAGAAGAAATGACTAAAAGGGCAAACCTTGGAAAGAAAACCATGACAGGAGAGAAGATTTTTCTTTTTAAAGGGAAGTGATGATATGTGATCATGCAAATACAAAATTGCTGTTTGATGGTGGGGAATTTCAATGTGTACCCTTATGCAAATGCATTTTATAATAAAACAAAATGTGCAAGAACTTCTGGGGGTGGGGAGGGAAGAGGACAGATGCAGCTGCTAGACACTGATGCCTGAGAGGCATGGAAGGCAGGAGCTAGAAGACCATGCCACTCTGGTAACCTAAACAAAAAATATCTCTAACATCAGACTGAGAACTGGATAGCTAATGAATGAATATCTTTAAGATCTTTCTTTACTGAGTTCCTAACTGTAAGCAATTCTGTGCTTAGAGTGAACCTCAATAGCGAGACATTAAAAAACAAACAAACCAAAAATCCCTCACTTTTCTGTACTGAGTCACGGGGAAAATTTTATGAAATGCTCAGTAAAGACTAGAGATGACTATAAAGGAAGCTATTGTAAGCCATTCATTTAGCATGAATGTCATAGCACATTTCCAGCACGGGCCCAGGCACCTGTGGGCAGGAGGCAGTCTATACGTTGCTGAACACCGAGTATGGTTTTGACCAAGTGATATTTATTTATATCTGTACATCTGAAGCAGTTATTAAAAAGAAGTTGGGAAAAGTGTGCCTCTCTGTAATAAAGCTATTTAAACGAGCCATTTTTAAACTGCTAAAAAAATTAAAATTGTAGAAAGTCTAACCATAGGTGCCATGTTTTGCCTGAAGTGGTAAAAATACCATCTGCCTCAGTCTTTTTGCAGCATGCTTATTTCAAGTAGCAGTAGGCTAAACCACAGGCATACGCTCAGCTCCAGCTGGGAAAAATACACAGACGTTTGTAGATGTTTCTCTAAGCAAGGGTAGTCAACATATTCGTTTTCTTCTAGACATATATATTAGTTAGCATAGCAAACCAAGCGGGAAGTGGTCCGAGAGGCTTCTCCACCAGTTCCAACACATGCCCATGAGTTCCCTGCAATTCAATAGGTGGCACTCTTCCCTCTAGGACTGAGCTGAATCCTGTGCTTAACTTTGGGCCCAGAGGCCCAGGAAAGGAGGGAGTCTCTGAAAGGGACACACCCAGAGCTGCAGACCAAGGCTGTCATCCATATCCCCTAGCACTGCAAATAAAAGCAAAACTGCTAGCCCAGCATTTTGGTCACAATTTACTTCTGGTAATTTCATTCTGTCTAATAAAACTTCTGCACATTTACCTAGGTAAGTAAGGTGCTCCTTGTTTTCCTATCTCAGAAGCTACTGGGTAGAATTGCCTCACATCCCCAGGTGGATGAATTTCAGCAGTGGGTAGAGTGACTAATGTACCTGCTTTTACCTTTCAGAGGTGTGGAGAGGCTTCATGAATGAATAGTTGTCAAGTGCTTTGATAGCTTAGGAAGGACGGCACCACAGCAATGTCACGCAGCCATATTCAGGCTCTATTGCAATAGAAACTCAATTAAAAGTAATTCAATTTCTTATCTGAGTGTTTGAGTACAGACCACTGTTTTGGTGAATGTGACATTCTTGACATCTAGTTGAGTCTGATTTTGAGGTTGATCACCTCTGCCACCCTCTCCCTACCATCCCTACCATTCTGAGGCTGACAGAATTTGAGAGATGACATACAAGGCCACAGATCACATGACCAAAATAATTTTCTATGGTTCTTGAAATCTGTTTCTTTTTTCGACAAAATTTGACTTTTGAGCAAATACTCATTGCTTGGAAATACAGAACTTCCAGCAAAAAATGAATGTCATCATGGTCTCCAGGAATGACTGGAGTTTTTCAAATAGTTTTACAGATAACTGCATGCAGGGAGCCCTAAGCTGCTAAGCAGCCTGCCTCTGCCTGCGCTGCTCAGCATGAGCACCAAGCACTATGCAACCATTTGAGGCAGACAGCAGCATGGCCTTGATACGCTGAGCCCAGAAAACATCGTATACAACATGTGCAGCCACACTGCAAGCTCTTCCCTACAGACATTGTTCCATTGCTTGGTGGAGAAGGATATAATCTTTCTTTCCCATGTTATTTGGGTTTAAGTTTTGTGAAGGAATGCCATAGTCTAGATTTATTACCTACATCAAGTCATGCCCTTATATCTCAGTATAGCACCACATATTCGAGGGAGTGGTGGGTTTCTGTAGTTTACTGGCATGGGAAATATTGTCACTGGGCACTTGGGAAGGCTACCTGAGGGCTACTGAACATAGGTGTGCATTGTATCATATAGTTAGTATATGATTAAGATTAAGTGGCTAATCTTAATCTATATTTCTCAGTTCCAGACCTTTCACACAAGCTTCTGAGCTTGTCCTAACTTAACATTTGTGGGACACTCATCCACACACATGTATCCAGCAGCATTACTGCGTCTAACCCTGTGCTGGGTGCAAAGATGCAACCATGCACAAGGCCATCAAGGCTTCTGGGCTCTTTTATTATAGTGGGAGGAGAGAATTAACAAGGAGTTAAATAAACATCATAATTTCAGATTGTGATCAATGTTACAAAGAAGAAAAATCAGGGTAAAGGGAAATGGCTACTTTAGATAGGGTGGTGTGAGTAGAGGAAACTTGGGATGGCAAGTCAGAGTCAGTCTTGTTCATGGTTGTCTTAGCCCTAGCACAGTGACCAGAACATATTAAAAACCAAACATAGCAGAGCATGTGTACCTCTGTGGTTGAGAATGTGCTTTGCATATCTGAGGTCCAGGGTTCAATTCCCAGTACCTCCTTAAAAAAAAAAAAGAACCATCAGAAAAAACTCAAACAAATATTTATTGGGTAGATGAAGGAATGAATCTTATCCTTGGCAGGATAAGATAAGACTACCTCCTCCCAGATTTGGAATGGATTTATGAGAATACAGCAGCATTATTCCAAACTGCTCCTTTTGTATTGAGCAAACTGAAGGAAGATCAAAGAGACTAGCAACTGATAACAGATTTTGTTGTGAGTTGGTGGCAGAGCTGGTACAAAAGAATGCTTGGTCCAGGAGTGTTCTATCTGTGTGCCTTGTTGTTTTTTCTTTTCTTCAAATCTCTTCCCATTGCCACATGCTTCTGCAATAAGAAACCCTAAGGAGTTCTGTGAGTCGTAAATTAATATCAATGATCAATAGTCACTCTAATGACAAATCGTGTTTTCTCCTTTCTTACCTTTTTACTCATATGTTAGCTTTCCTTCACTAACACAATGAAATTCCAACCTTTATCTCCAAACTAGTTATTTGTAACCTTCCTAGTCTTCTGAACCTGGTTGATACCTGCAACCTATGGCAAAAGCTTTCCTTTCCTCTCAGCACTGAGATTAAAAAACCCTATCTCAGACTTTCTTCCTGCAACTTACTTCTCCCAACTTACTTTGCATTTCTTTTATCTATCTATCTATCTATCTATCTATCTATCTATCTATCTATCTATCTATCTATCTATCTATCTATCTCCTTGACCTCTGTTCATTCACTCACTCAACATTTATAAAATACCAAATATTATGCTAGGCATCAGGTATACAAAGACAAAAAAAGCCATGGTCCCTGCTCTCAAGAGCTCTCAGTGAACGACCTGTCTCATAAATGGATCATTATAATATAAAAGAGTAAGTGCAATGACTGAGAGATATATAGTGTATTTGGGAAGACTGAGGAGGTACCTAATCCAACCAGCGTTAGCAGGAAGGGCTTCCTATAGGAAGTGATCCTCAATGCAGCCTTACAATGAAGAGCAGGAGCTAGCCAGAGGAAGGAGGAAGGGATTCCAAGTAGAGGGGACAGCATGAGTAAAGGCACAGAGAACAGAGGCAGCCTGTTTTCTGTAATTTGGTGTTGCTAGAGCATGGAGTGGGAGGAGATGAAATTGGAGAGTCCCTCTAGGGGGTGAGATCACACTGCACTTTATATGCCAATCTAACAAGCTCGGAATTTGCCTTACACACAACATGGAACCAATGAAGGGATGTAAGCTGGAGAGTGAAACTGTCAGATTTGTGGATTGGATAGACACTCTGGGTGGTAATGACTCCATGGGGACCAAAGACAGACAGGAAGACCAATCAGTAGGTTTTTCATTGGTTCAGATGAAAAGTCTCTGAACATGAACAATCGAAGAGAGATCAAGAAGAGATGTTGGATTCAAGAAAACGTAGGATATAAAACTGGCATTTCATGTTCATGGAATGGAAGGGTGAGGGGGGAGGACGAGTCAAGGGTGATTTCCAAATTGCTCACATGGTTGACTGGTTGGATGACAGTGCCAACCACAGGAGAGAGAGTAGGGACCAAAGATATCACGGAAGATGCCAAGTCCAGTTTAGGCTGCATTGAGCTTGTATGCCTGTGGGACATCCCAGGAGATATGTCCATGTTTGGTTATATGATGAGACTCAAGCAGACGTATGTGATAGTGACAGATACGGAAACCTTCAATTTAGAGTCACTCCTATCATCTAGTTTTCTTTGAAGGAGGCAAAAGCTCATGAGGCAGATAAAAAGAGGGACTGCATTTCAGGCAAAGAAAAGAACTAGAGTAAAGGCATGAAGCCATGAGTATGTCCCAGCCTGCCAGGAGAGCTCAAGTGTCCAGACCAGCCCTGAAGAGATCATTGGGAGTTGCAGTTGTCCCACTGCAAGCAGAGCCCTTATGAGTCTTTAGAGTGCAGGTGTGTTCACAACCTGGCTATTCCTGGCTGTTGCATAAATCAGACAATTAGCATGTTCCTTTGACCAAGCAGCTGTATGCATGCCACATACTTGCTAAAGTGTTCCATTTGTTTGTGAGGGTTCATGGGGCTGCAGGTCAGAATTACCTGTGGAGACTTTCAGACTACTCCAGCCTCTCTCTGTCCTGCTCCCCCCTACCAGGGAATTTTGACCTTGGTGAGAGAGGATGTGCTGCAGTGTTACCTGGCATGTGTGTTTTTTCAAAAGCTCCAGAGGTGATGTGAGTACTACTGCCTGCAGAAGTCTGAGTCGGCTCTGCCTGGTGCTTCCCAGGTGTTATCTGATTGCACTGACAGCTGTCTTCTATCCATAGGCCATATGCATTTCCTATAATGATTAATGAGCTTACCCTGTTTGTTTTTCTTCCTATCACTTACCACTACTTGACATTATGTATCTACTTAGTTACTTATTAATTAGTTATATCTGTCTCTCACACTAGATAAAAAATGTCCCGAAAGGAAAGCCTTTGTCTAGTTTGTGTTATATTCCCAACACTTAATATAATGTCTGGAATCCAGTAGGCATTCAATACTCATTTGCTGAATAGATTTTATTTTACTTGCTTACAACTGTTCCTTAACAGGAAGTGTCCCTTGGCTTTGAATGTGATGATTCTCTTATGACCTTTTTGCACATTGTGCCAGCTTGCTGTCTTGCTTGTCTTCTCTAGGAGGCACCAGGAACTGAACTGGGGGCCTCCCATGTGGTAGGTGAGAGTTCAATCGCTTGAGCCACATCCGCTTCCCTCTCATGACCTTTTATTATTATTTATTTTTATTTTTTTAAGGAGGTACCGGGGATTGAATCCAGGACCTTGTACATCCAAGGCAGGCACTCAACCACTGAGATACAGGCGATCAGCCACTGAGCTATACCCATTTCCCATTTCATGACTTTTTTTTTAAAGATTTATTTTATTTATCCCCCCCCTTCATTGTTTTCACTTGCTGTCTGCTCTCTGTGTCCATTTGCTGTGTGCTCTCTGTGTCTGCTTGTCTTCTCTCTAGGAGGCACTGGGAACCAAACTTGGGGCCTCCCACGTGGGAGAGAGGCACTCAATCGCTGGAGTCACCTCAGCTCCCTGCTTTGTTGTGTCTCTCACTGTCTTTCCTCTTTGAATCTCCTTGTTGTGCCAGCTCGCCGCGCCTGCCTGTTGTGCCAGCTCGCTATCTTGCTCATCTTCTTCAGGAGGCACTGGGAACTAAACTCAGGACCTCCCGTGTGGTAGGCAGGAGCTCAATCGCTTGAGCCACATCTGCTTCCTCTCTCTTATGACTATGTATGTATGTATGTATGTATGTATGTACCGGGAGCCAGGAATTGAATCTGGGACCTTGCATGTGGGAAGCCAGCGCTCAACCCACGGAGCCACTGGCTTCCCTGAGTTGGTTTCTTCATTTTATGTGTATGTGTGTTTTTTTAAAAAGATTTATTTATTTATTTATTCCCACCCCCCTCTTGTTGTCTGGTCTCTGTGTCCATTTGTTGTGTGTTCTTCTGTGTCTGCTTGTCTTCTCTTTAGGCGGCAGTGGGAACTGATCCTGGAACCTTCTGGAGTGGGAGAGAGGTGCTCAATATCTTGTGCCACCTCAGCTCCCTGGTCTGCTGCATCTCTTATTGTCTCTCCCCTGTGTCTCTTTTTGTTGCATCATCTTGTGCACCAGCTCTCTGTGCGGGCCAGCATTCCTGTGTGGGCTGGCACTCCACATGGGCCAGCACTCTATGTGGGCCAGTTCTCCACTGGGACCAGCCTGCTGTGTGGGCCAACTTGCCTTCACCAGGAGGCCCCAGGAATCAACCCTGAACCTCCTATATGGTAGACGGGAGCCCAATTGCTTGAGCTACATCTGCTTCCCTCTTTGTTTTGTTTGTTGTTTGTTTTTGTTTTTTCCAGGAGGCACTGGGAACCGAATCTGGGATCTCCCATATGGGAAGCAGGCGCTCAACTGCTTGAGCCACATCTGCTTCCCTCTTATGACCTTTTAAATGTTCATAAAAACTAAACATCAAATTGAAAAAAATAAAAATGTACTATGTATAAAATCTACTTACCTTTGTATAGTCTAATCTTCCTTTTTCTTGAGCCTAAAAGAGAAAAGAGGGGAAATTCATTAGTTCCTTAAAAATTATTTAGTGTTTCTATCACTTTTGCTTTACAAACAATAAGAATCACTCTGTCTCTCTCTAAATATATATTTACATATATAGATACCTATATACATATATATATATAGTTAGTTAGTTATATTTGTTAAAGTAATATTTTGGAATAAACAGGTAGACCCTTTAGATAATATTGTATTTTTAAAGAGTATCTGCTGGTGAAAAGTACCTTCTTCTATGAACATTAAACTACTAGTGTGATGGATTTCAAAGTGTATTCTGTGGAACTGCTAATTTCATTTTTCCCTCAACCTTTCATTATGAAAATTTTCAATTGTAGAGAAAAGTTGGAAGAACAGTGCACTGAGCACACATTCATGCTTTCCCTGGATTTGGCAGTGGCAGACATCCTGACTCTTCACCCTACAAGCTTCAGCACACATCTTGTAAGCACAGGACGTCTTACACATAAGCACACGACCACAGCAAACTTACTACACTTGATCTTAGCCAAAAGGCCGAGAAGCGATACACAGCAAACTTAAAAAACAAACAATAATGCCATATCATCTAACATAAAAGGCATATTCAACTTTCTCCAATTGTTCCATAAATATATTTTATAGCTTTTTTCCAAATCACGATTAATCAAGATTCACACCCTACATTTATTTATATGTCTTTTTTAGCTTTTTAAAATCTAGAAAGGTCCCTTGCTATTTTTCATGAAATGAAAAGAAAAACCATTAACTCTTTTTTCATGAAAACCATTGCCTGTTTGAGGAACCCAGGACAGCTGTATTATATAAAATGCCCCACTTTTTGGGTATGTGTGATGATTTTCCTCACTGTGTCATTTAACTTGGCCCTATTTTGCTTATAAACTGAAAGGTGGGTCTGGAAAAGCTTGCTTAGATTCAGATGAAACATTTTTGGCAAGACTATTTCATATATACATATATTTATTTTAAAGTAAACCTTATTCAAATTCAAAAAACAAAAGACAAAAGGCAGGGAGCAGATGTGGCTCAAGCAGTTGAACGCCTGCTTCTCACATGGGAGGTCCGGGGTTCAGTCCCTGGTGCCTGAAAACAACAATAACGAAAAACAAACAACAAGCAAACAAACAAAAAAACCAACTCAGGAGAGCTGATGTGTTGGCTTCCTGCATTTGAGGTCCTGGGTTCTATACCTGGTACCTCAAAAAAAAAAAAGACAAAAGGCAGCTTAACAAGGTATGGAAGCATTATTCCAAAAAATTTTATCTTATTTAATCCTAAAACAAATTCAATTGTTCCTCCAGTGTTCAGAAAGATACACAGATGAGCAGAGATTAATAAATGACATGATCGAGGTTTCCTTGTTAATGAAGAAAAATGCTTAATCAAATTCATATCTCATAAAACTATTCTTTTTTTACCTTACCTTTAGCATTAATATAGTAACTTCACTTTTGGTACAAAAATATTACAGTATTAGTGTTAGCTATAACCTATAAGTTACATTAGTTACTTTTTCTCAGTGTATCACCATATTCTTAACACCTTGTAGTATAAGAACATACCTGTATTTATATTATTAACTACAATCCTCATCTACCACCAAAATCACTGTATACAGTTCCTAGATTATCCTCCAGTGGTCCTCCAACTAACATTAACCTCCCTGGACTACCCATTTCAGCCACAGTAACATCCATAAATCAGCAGTGTTTGTTAGTCATTATAATGTGCTACAATCAACTCCATCCATTACCACATACTTACAATTGACCTTATTAAACATTCTACATACATCCAGCATCAACTCCCCCTCCTCAATCCCCATTCCATCTTTCACCAACCTATGCTCCATAATCAAGCTCCGTAAGGCTACTCATTGTTTTTTTTAATTTATTTATTTATTTATTTTTTATTATGGGTAAAAATCAAAATTCTCACAATACATTAAAAACATTTGCAAAATGATATATAAATATATATGCATATATGTGTATTTGCTACTCATTGTTTTTAGTTCACATCAGTGAGACCATACAATATTTGTCCTTTTGTGTCTGACTTACTTCACTTAACATAATGTCCTCAGGGTTCCTCCATGTTGTCATGTGCTTTCCCAGTTCATTTCTTCTTACAGCTGAATAGTATTCCATTGTATGTATATACCATATCTTGTTTATCCATTCATTGGTTGACAGGCACTTAAGTTGTTTTCATCTTTTAGTAATTGTGAATAGTGCTGCTATGGACATCGGTGTACAAATATCTGTTGGTGTCCTTGCTTTCAGTTCTTCTGAATATATTCTCAGTAGTAGGATTGATGGATCATATGGCAGTTCTCTAATTAGCTCCCTGAGGAACCACTAAATGGTCTTCCACAGAGGCAGCACCATTTTACACTCCTACCAACAGTAAAGGAATGTTCCTATTTCTCTACATCCTCTCCAGCACTTGTGGTTTTCTGTTTCTTTTAATAAAGGCCATTCTATAAGGCGTGAAATGATATCTCACTGTAGTTTTGATCTGCATTTCCCTAATAGCTAGTGATGTTGAGCATCTTTTCATGTGCCTTTTGGCCATTTGTACTTCCTCTTTGGAAAAATGTCTATTCAAGTCTTTTGTCCATTTTTAAATTCGGTTGCTTGTCTTGTTGTCATTAAGTTGTGTGATCTCTTTCTATAACATGGAAATCAGAGCTTGTCAGATATGTGGTTTCCAAAGATTTTTTTCCCACTGAGTTAGTTGCCTTTTCACCTTTTTTTTTTTTTTTTTTTAAAGGATTTATTTTATTTATTTCTCCCCACCCTCTTGTTGTTTGCATTTGCTGTGTCTGTTTGTTGTGTGCTGGTCTTCCTTTTAGGAGGCACTGGGACCTCCGATGTGGAAGGGAGGTGCCTAATGACTTGAGCCACATCCGCTCCCTTCACCTTCTTAACAAAATTGTTTGAAACACAAAAGCGTTTAATTCTGAGGAGATTCCATTTATCTATTTTTTCTTTCATTGCTCATGCTTTGGGTGTAAGGTCCAAGAAATCACCACCTACCACAAGATCTTGAAGACGTTTCCCTACATTTTCTTCTAGGAGTTTTATGGTTCTAGCTTTTATATTTTGGTCCTTGATCTATTTTGAGTTAATTTTTGTATAAGGTGTGAGATGGGAATCCTTTCTTTCTTTCTTTTAGATACGGATATCCAGTGTTCCCAGCACCATTTGTTGAATAGGCCATTCTGACCCAGCTGGGTAGGCTTGACAGCCTTGTAAAAAATCACTTGATCATAGATGTGAAGGTCTAGTTCTGAATACTTGATTCATACCAGATAAGTCAATCTGTATATCTTTATGCCAGTACCATGCTATTTTTACCATAGTACTTGTAAAAACTTTAATAAGCTTTAAAGCCAGGAAATGAGAGCCCTCCAACTTCATTCTTCTTTTTAAAGATATTTTTGGTTATTTGGGGACCCTTAAGCTTCCAGACAAACTTGATAATTGGCTTTCCTAATTCTACAAAGAAGACAGTTGGAATTTTTATTGGGATTGTATTGAATCTGTAAATCAGTTTGGGTCTTCCATCCCATGAACATGGAATATTTTTCCATTTATTTAGATCATACTTGGTTTCCTTTAGCAATGCCTTATAGTTTTCTGAATTCAGGTCCTTTATGTCCTTGGTTAAGTTTATTCCTAAATATTTGATTCTTTCAGATGCTATTGTAAATGGAGTTTTTTTTTCTGACTTCCTCCTCAGATTGCTCATTAGTAGTGTATAGAAATGCTCTTGATTCATGAATACTAATATAGTATCTTGCCACTTTGCTGAAATTGTCTATTAGTTCTTATAGTTCTGTTGCAGATTTTTCGTGATTTTCTACATATAGGATATCAGCGTATAGCGGAAGTTTTATTTCTTCCTTCCCTACTTGAGTGCCTTTTATTTCTTTTTCTTGCCTAATAGCTCTAACTAGAATTTTTGGCACAATATTGAATAACAGTGGAGACAGTTGGCATCCTTGTCTTGTTCCCTTAACTCAGTGGGAAAGCTTTCGGTCTTTTACCATTGAGTACAATGTTAGCTGTGGGTTTTTCATATATGCACTTTAATATATTGAGAAAGTTTCCTTCTACTCCTATCTTTTGGAATGTTTTTATCAAGAAATGATAAATGATGTTGTATTTTGTCAAATGCCTTTTCTGCATCAATTGAGATAATCATGTGATTTTTTTCTTCTTCAGTTTATCTATGTAGTATATTACACTATTGATTTTCTTATGTTGAACCAACCTTGCATACCTGGTATAAAGCCCACTTGATCATGACATATACTTTTTTAAGTGTGTTTTTGGATATACTGTGTTTGGTTAGCAAGTATTTTTTTTTTTTTTAATAAATATTTATTTTTATTTTTATTTTACCAGGAGGTCCCGGGGATCGAACCCAGGTCTCTCCATATGGCAGACGGACGCCCAACCATTTGAGCCACATCCGCCCCCCCGGTTAGCAAGTATTTTGTTGATGATTTTTGCATCTATATTCATTCGAGAAATTGGTCTGTAATTTTGTGTTTTTTTGTAATATATTTATTTGGTATTTGGTATTAGGGTGATGCTAGTTTCATAGAATGAGTCTGGTAGCATTCCTTTCTTTGTACAGATATTATGTTCTTCATATTACGTCAGTGCAAGAGGAAATAGACTGTCAGGCTGTCCCCCTTAACGCTACAAGTTTGATCACTCGGTTAAGGTGGCAACTATCAGGCTGCTCTACTGTTATTGAGACACTTTCTCCTGTATGAGTAGTAAGTAATCTGTGGGATCAAATTTTATTTCAAAGTATATTTTTAGTTATTGTTGTGGGTTGAACTGTGTCTTTCCAAAAGATATTTGAAGTTCTAATCCCCAGCACCTTAGAATACAAGTTTGTTTGGAAATTGGGTTATTAAAGATGCGATTAGGCAAGTTAAAATGTCATACTGAAGTAGGGTAGGCCCTCAATCCACTTTGACTGGTGTCCTTATAAGAAAGGGAGAGAAGCCCCAGGGGATAATGCCCTACAGTGACTGACACAGAGATTAAAGCCCAAAGATTGCCAGCAAACCACCAGAAGCTAGGAAGAGGCAAGGAAGGATTCTCCCCTATGGATTTCAGACTTCTAGCTTCCACAACTGTGACAGAATACTTTGCTGTTGTTTTAAGTCATCAGTTTGTGGTACTTTGTTACAACAGCCTTAGGAAAGTAAAAGTTATTTAAAAAACAATTGAAATTCACATATTCAAGTATGGTACCTATCAAGTCTTAACATAATAGAGACAACCAAGGTGTTAATCTTTGCTGGCATGCTGACTTTTTTTTTTTTTTTTTTGACTTTAGAATAAAACTTTTTCTGCCACCTCTGTCATCTTAGAACAAGAGTCCTTCAACTTACGAACAGGTTAGGTCCTGAGTCCATTTTGTTCCTGAGTCCAAGTGACACTATACAGGTGATTAATGTGGGCAGATGTTGATGGCATCAAAGATGTTGATGGTATTAGTCCTAACTCTTCTTGCTTCCTTGCAATCCTTTGAAATTTTATCAAAAGATGCCTGCATTTTGCCTTTCGTATTTTTATAAGTGTGCTATAACAACATGTTACTTATGCACATCTGTTGGCACCATCACAAACCACTCTAAGTTGAAATATGTGACTTGAACCTTTTCAATGAAACAAAAGGCCTCAGAAACCACTCTGCTGGAAAAAAAAAACAAGAAGAAGAACATGGGGTCTTCAGTCTGTTCTTTAAAGTTTTTCAAGGGATCTAAGATTTTCAGTGAACTAAGAAACTAATTTGAACTTTTTCCTGAGATGCACTGTGCCAATGGGAACATGAGTCAGTTCTTCCAGAAATTTAAAAAATCAGGCTCATTTTTCTCTCTGCTCAGATATTTTATTTTGTTTCTTTGTATACAGGTATCTTTTCCACAAAGTAGCTTTGTCCACACTGAAAATCAATCCCCCATCACTTCCACCATAACTTCTGCAGGAGTGGTAGGAATCCTTGAACACACCTATAGAGTGCACTCATGCATAACTCACTTTGATAGTGTGCAAATATGAACTGGCCTTGATCCTATTCATGGTTTGTAACCAAAATTTTAGCAGCAGCCCTTAGCTTTAAAGTTTGCAAACTCCCAGCCGTCTCTTGAATTAATTAATTAATTAATTTTTAAAAGATTTTATTTATTTATTCATTTATCCCCCCCTTTGCTGCTTGTGCTCGCTGGGTCAGCTAACCACGCCGTGCGGGCAGGCTTGCCTTCACCAGGAGGCCCCGGGAACCGAACCCATATGGTAAACGGGAGCCCTACTGATTGAGCCACAGCCGCTTCCCTTGAATTAATTTAGGTTAACAGATATCTGACATTGAGGCTAAACTTGTGGGTCACAAGTTTTCCACTTTTTCAACTGGTTTATCCTTTTCCTTGTCTTTTGTCAGTTACCATGGACTGCTCAGGCACAGCACTTTTCAAATGATGCACAAACTGGGTGTCCTACAGAATTGTTCCTACTGTCAAACAACTTATTCCAGGAATACATCTGTCATTTCTTCAAAACTTTCCGTTTTGTTTCTGTTCTAACCAGCATCTCCTTATTCTATGTCTTTCTATTTTCTTATCTTTTGGTGTCTAACACTAAGGACATGTTAAAAGTGTTGAAAGTGGCATTTGTTGAAAGTTAGGAAGTTGAGGAGCTTCTGGACTTTGAGATTGCAAGGAAAACTGTGGAAAAACCATATAATATACAATGACTTAGGGTGGATTTTCTTTTTAGATGCATTGAGCCATTTCCCAGTTTGTCTCGCTAAGGAAAAAAAAATATCACCAGCTGTTTTTTTCTGTAAGAAGAGTGAATATAATGCTTTTCACAGATAAGACCTACTAGAGATTTGTATCAGTTTCCTGGAACTGTTATAACAAATTACCACAACCTGGGTGGCTTACAACAACAGAAGTTAATTCTCTCATAGTTCTGAAGGCTAGAAGTCCAAAATAAAGGTGTTGCCAAGGCCTCACTCCTTCTAAAGGCTCTAGGGAATAATTCTTCTATGCTTCTTCCTAGCTTCTGGTAGTTCCTGGCGATCCTTGGCCTTCTTTGGCTTGTAGCTGCATCCCTTCTGGCCTTCTTCCCTACGTCTCTGTGTCCAAATCTCCCTCTTCCATTTCTTTATATTTATTTATTTGTATGCAGGAATCTTTTCCCCAAAGAGAGTAGCTTTGTCTATACTGTAAATCCACCCCCCTCCACTTCCATCCTAACTTCTGCAGGAGAGGTAGGAACCCTTGGAACCCTAGTCTCTTATGACACTAGTCATTGGATTTAGGTCCCACCCTAATCCAATATGACCTCATCTTAGCTTGATTAAAACTGCAAAGAGAAGCGGCTGTGGCTCAATCAGTAAGGCTCCCGTTTACCATGTGGGAGGCCCCGGGTTCAGTTCCCGGGGCCTCCTGGTGAAGGCAAGCCCGCCCGTACGGCGTGGTTAGCTGACCCAGCGAGCACAAGCAGCAAGGGGGGTTGAAATGAATAAATAAATAAAATCTTTAAAAAAAAAAAACTGCAAAGAGCCTATTTTCACACAGTCACATTATAGGTACTGGGGTTTAAGGCTTGAACTTATCTTTTTGGGGGACACAATTCAATTTTCTACAAGTATCATTCCATTTTCTACTACAAACTTTTGTGAAACCATTCTTCCCATTACAGACTCTCTTAGAGAATTCTGTTCCTTTGAAGTACTTGTGTTTGATTAATCACAAGCTATTTTCAAAAGTAAACTTTCTCATTTTAATTTGTATTCCTAGTGTGGCCACCACTCTTTCACTTTGTGGAGGATAATGGTACAGAAATGCCATATAAGTAATCCATATCTGCTCAAGATCAACTCTTCAATGTTTTGAAAGCAGAGAGTGTAGAATCCTACATAAAATGATAGCACACTTGCCACAGGCTACAACATGAACAGAACATAACTATTCATAAGCAGCTCATCTGATTTTTTTTTTTTTTTTTTTAAGGTACCAGGGCTGGGGACTGAACCTGGGACCTCACATGTGGGAAGCCCGCACTCAACCACTGAGCTACACTGGCTCCCCCAAGTTGTTTTTTTCATTTGTTTGTTTATTGTTTTGTTTTTTATGAAGTACCAGGGATCAAACCTGGGACCTCATATGTGGGAAGCAGGTGCTTAACCACTTGAGCTACATCCACTCCCCTGAATGTCTTTTTAAAAATCACAGCAAACATTCCAGTTTTGTAAAACCATTTCACCCTTGATTATTTTAGCTTGTACATAAGTGCATTATTTATTTTAGAAAATAAATATGATAAATATTTAAACTTTTAGTATATTCATTTTAATTTTATCATGACTCAGTTCAAACTATGAAAAAGACAAATGTTTCATGAATCTAGATATTTCTCCAGGTTCTGGCAACATTATATGTGTGTGTGTGTGTGTGTGCATGCATATATATACATAGGTATATATATGTACATTTCCATTTGATATGTGGGTATAAAACTACATATGCATACCTGACAAAAGGCATTCTGATATGAAAATTTTTTTACACAAAAAGCTTTTCAGGGCTTATAGAAATATAGCAAGCTGCAGACAAGTACAAACAATGATTTAATCCCCTATATAAATAATATTTCTCACTCATCAAACATTACACATTATATATATATATAAATTTTTTGCATAAAATAGTTAATCTGGGAGGGGCCATAATTTCTATTTCACCTGATGGTTGCTCATTCATTCAACAAATACTCACTGATTATTCGAGTCAGGCACTGGAGATGCAGCTGTATATTCTAGGAGATGGAGCTGCAGCTTATATTTTAGGGGCTTGCACAGTATTGTTTTATATAGGCTCACATACATCCCTTCTAGAACTCAAGCCCTATAAGAGCAGGAAACATCTTTCTCTGGTTCACAATAGTGCTTCTTGTGTCTAGATCAGTGCCTGGTATAGAAGATGGTCAATAGTATTTGCTGAATAAATGGTTGGATGAATGTTTTCTCTTTATATGGTTGATTCTGTCTACTCAGGAAACTTACAAAGTAATGTTCATTTTACTCACTCTTGGTTCTGGGAAAGCTGGGTGTTTTGGTTCAGGGCCAGTATACAGCTAATGCTAAACCATGAACTGGTGCCTTACAAATTATGATTATTTTTTACCTATATTGAACAGTGCCAGTGTTTATGTCAAAGGCAAAAAGAGAACTATATGAACTTCTTAAGTCTCAAGAAGAATGGAGTGTTGTAACTTTGCCCCTCTTTCTGACATCTGCCACTTATTATGTATATTTCGAGCAGAGAAAGATATTATTAAAATAACTTTCTCACTGGGGCCCAAAATAAGCTGATATAAAATAAATGCAGACAAGAAGGGTATTTCAACAGCCCTTGAAATGCCGGCAGTCCTGAACCTCTTCCTGACACACTGTTCTTCCTGAAGCACTATAAATTCTACCACACATGGCAATTCCCTGAGGGCTCCATTACTAGGGTCTTTCACAGGAATTCACTCATCTTTTTGCCTCCTTTAGCTGTCCGGGTCATGAAAAAAGAAGTAATTTTTTTCCCCAGAGTTTAGCAGTACACTGAGAATGTGGGGTTTGAATCCTGTTTTATCTTAAAAAAACGTGAAACTGTGCCCTTTGTGCTCATGACACGGTAGGCCCCCTCGAAGAGCTGCAGTGAACACGTAAAACAATATCTGTGTAAAAGCAGAAAAGCCAGCACTCTGACTGAGAGGATGCACAAAGGGATTAATTCCACAGGTTTATATACCAGTCTCTGCAGACCAAAGACAGATTCCCTATTGGTAAGTAATGGATGTACAATGCAGTCTTTTACTTTAAGAAACAAATGCTTTTTATAAGTCAGGTAACAAAGAAGGATTGGATGACAAAAATGAACTCTTTCCAATTTCCAACTACTGTTATCTGGACTTGAAAGCTGGATATGGGGAAACCTTTTCTAAAAGCAGAAAACTAATATTCCACAGCAGAGTCCAGAAATTGCTACAGACAGACCATCTCTACTTGTCATGTTATTCTTTCCAAATGTTACCAGTTGTATTTTGGCATAGCAGTAAATTTTTTTTTTTAAGATTTATTTATTTACTTTTTTATCCATTTTTAAGCCCCCCACCCCCATTTCTGCTGTTTTTTGTGTGTGTCCATTCACTGGGCAATTCTCTGTGTCCGTTTCCTGCCCTCTCTTCTCATCCTTCTCTTACTGCCTTCACTGGTATTCGATCCTGGGAACCTCCGATGTGGGAGAGAGGCGTTCTGCCACCTGCGCCACCTCAGTTCCTGGTTTTTTGGCGCTTCTCTTCTTGGCTCTCCCTTGTGTCAATTTCCTGTTACGTCATCATCTTGCTGTGTGCGGCACACTCACGCACGGGGCCTGGCGGCGCACCCGCTCGTGGGGCCTGAGGGCACACCCGCATGTGGGGCCTGGGGCCGGGCCTGGCGGCCTGTGTACAGGGCCTGACAGCATACCCGCTCGCGGGGCCTAGTGGTGCACCCATGCATGGGGCCTGACGATGCGCCTGTGCGCCTTCTATATTTTTCTTTATTTTACCGGGAGTTTCCGTGGATCAAACCCAGGTCCCTCCATGTGGGAGACGGACGCCCAACCATTTGAGCCACATCCGTGTCCAGCAGTAATTTTTTTTTTTTTAAGATTTTATTTATTTATTCATTTATCCCCCCCTTGCTGCTTGTGCTCGCTGGGTCAGCCAACCACGCCGTGCGGGCAGGCCTGCCCTCACCAGGAGGCCCCGGGAACCGAACCCGGGGCCTCCCATATGGTAAACGGGAACCCTACTGATTGAGCCACAGCCACTTCCCTCAGCAGTAATTTTTAAAGAAGATCATCCTTCTAAACCTTCAAGGAAAACCATCTTCCCCCCCAAAATTTTTATTCTAGATTATTTTAAGCCTACAGAAAAGTTGAAAGAATACAATGAATACCCATTTGCCCTCCACCTAGATTCACAAGTTGCTAGCATTTTACAACCTTTGGTTTGTCTCTCTCTCTCATTGACCATTTACTCATTAGTTAAGAGTAAGTTGTAAATTAAAAAAAAGAAAAGAAAAGAAAAAAAAAGAGTAAGTTGTAGACATGATGCCTGATTCCAACATACTTCAACGTTTATCTCTAAGAACAATGACATTCTCCTATATAACTACAAAACCATTACCACACCCAGTAAGTTTAACATTTACTATAATATTATTTAAGGTACAGTCCATGTTCATATTTTCCAAGTTCCCTCCAATCCAAGATCCAATTAAAAATCATACATTGCCTTTGGATGTCATATCTTTTTTTTTTTTTTTTTTTACCGGGAGGTCCCAGGGATCGAACCTGGGTCCCTCCATATGGGAGATGGACACCCAACCAGTTGAGCCACATCCGACCCCTTGTCATATCTTTTTTTTTTTTTTTTTTAATTTATTTTTATTGTGGGTAAAAATCAAAATTCTCACAATACATACAAACATTTGCAAAATGATATATAAATATATATGCATATATGTGTATTTGCTTACAAAAATGTTATTTATATATATATATATACATATATTTTAAGAGGTACTTAGATTACCCAAAATATTACATGGAACCCACTGGGATTCCCATGTTGCCCACCTCCCACACCTCCCACCACATCCCACACAAATATCTCCCACAAGTGTCATATCTTTTTAATCTCCTCTGATTTACAGCAGTCCCTCCACCTTCCACCACCTTTATTGTCTTTCATAATATTGGCACTTTTTTCAAGAGTCCCAATCAACTGCCCTGTACAATATCACATATCCTGGATTTGTCTGATTGTTTTCTAATGATTAAATCCAAGTTAAACATTTTTGGCAAGAAAACTACATAGGTGGATGTTGTATACTTCTCTTTCTATTACTCAGGAGTCAAACAATATGTTTGTTCCATTACTGGTGAAACTAAGTTTGTTCACTGCCTCTTTTGCACTTAGTGAATAATCTGAAGAGTACTTTGAGTTCATGTGAATATTTTGCTCCCCATTAACTGTTCATCCAGTTGTTTTAACCAAGCATCCATTTGTGATCCTTGTTGAATAAAATACTACTTTGGTGGCTGCAAAAATAATCACCTCTTAAAGGACTTTTGCCTTGGAATCGGCAGAAATATCATTACCTCCTTTAGAGAAAACAGGTCTAATTAAAAGTAAACTCTGCATTTGTAATTGTATTGAGAAATGGGATTTAGTTTACATATAAAGTTTTGTTGGGGGACAGAAAAAGGGAGGAAGGCTACCTCCATCTTTATCCCAGAATAGTTTGGGTGTAGTGTATGGGATTAAAAAAGGCCACAAATCAAAAATCTACTAGATCTGCTGGCTCTGCAGTTGGAGCACCAGCTGAGTTTGGTTTTGGTAGCAGAAGCAGGTCTTGTACTGCTGGGCTCTCCAATTACAGAGCTGGAAAGGTACCAGAACATACAAGAGCTAGGGCAGATCTTTTCTATGCTATGTAGATCATTCTTGCCTGCTCTTAAGGGATCACAGAAGACATCTGCAAGAAAGCCAATGCCATTCAGAACTGGACTGCCCGGCTAACTGACTTTACCATCTTTTATCTGAGAAAGCTAATAAGTCTCAGGGGCAAATGTGGATAAAATCCATGGAATTAACTTGCTCATATTTTCTTCCTTTGATTCATTGGGAAAAGAGTATGCAACAGACAGGTGCAAAAAACTATGCTGCCCAATATTTTTACATTTCCAATATGAAGTAACAGTAGGATATTTAGGGACATGAAAGCTTTAGTTTAGCATAAGTAATATGTAGTATACTTAAGGTATTTTTTGGCTGGTTATGATAGTGTCAGAATATCACAAACCTAACTACCACGTCAGTACTTTTAGGAATACCCAAGAAAATATACTCATTATTCTTATTTCTTCAGGTGACTTATAATAGCAGCAGAAAACTAGAAGAATCATTAAAAATAAAGCTTTCTGAACTGCAATAGCCTCTGGACTCCCTGAGAGAGTCAGAGCTCTGTGGTTCTCTGAAGGATTCTATTTTCTTTTACTAGGAATCAAAATGATAAGTGAGTAATGATTTCACTTCCCCAGGGTGAATCATCCATTCACTACAAGTATTTTTATCTGATCATTATTTTCCAGCAGCTACAAATTTAAATTTGTAATTAAGGTATAGAGGGATCAGTAGAATTTAGTATGAAGACAATGCTCCACAAATATTTTTCAGCTGTTTCAGACCTGGCCTGGTCCCCTTAACTGCCTTTTATGAAAGGGTATGTGGTCTGTGTGTGTGTGTGTGTGTGTGTGCGCCTGTGTGTGTCATGGAAGACGCCTATCTAGCCTTAAGGTTTTGTGGGGAGAGGAACTTGGAAAAGAGGTGGCACAGCCTGATATGAAAAATTCCAGAGGTGTTCTTCTTGGCTTTATAATAACGTTGAGGGGGCACTAAGAGTCTTATTATCTCCTTGCTTCCTTATCTACTCATTAATACTCACTTTCACCAAGCAGGAAATCAAAAGGGTAGATGGCACACGAACATATCTGGGAAGAGTAGGGAAGCAATTTTGCACATAGTACTCAGAAACCACAGGTGACTTTCACCACCGGGAGCAAGAATTTTCTATGTCAAAAGCAGTTTAAGCTTCTAAGAGAGAAAAATACTTTTCTTATAGTGCATCTCTTGCCTAAGAGGCCTAGTTCTTAAATTTATTGGAAAGCCAAAAGGGACCTTAAAAATGGTCTAATTCAATGCCATCATTTTACAGAAAACAATAATAAGGACCTGAGAGAATGTGATTAAGGTTACACAGATACTGGCAGAGCCCAAGCTAGAATCCAGGCTTTCTAAATCCTGGTCTTCTAGGGGCTATTTCTGGTGTGCCAACTTGACTCTTTCTATTTAGTATAACAGGACTGCCACCAAATAGCCTCACACTGCAAAAACCACACCATGCACTTTTGATAAATATTAATTAGATATCTCCTGGTAAGCCACTGTTCCAGGTACTCTGGCTAATTCAAAGGTAAATTTGCTCTTATTCTTAAGGATCTTGCAAAAAGATTCAAAACTGGGGGAAATGGGGGAGAGGTGGAATCACAAAAATACAGAATCTGGAGGAGGTAAATAACACAAAAAATTGGAAAAAGCACTAGAACTAATTTCAGGATTAAGGAGCAGCTTCCTTGAGACTAAGGACAAAATGCTCCTCTCAAGTATTATGCAAATTGTGTTCTCTATCTCTGGCTTCTGGGCATTCATAGAACAAGATCTTTATCTTATACAGCTTTACATAAATGTGTATATTGCAATTTAAAAGATAAAAATAAGCTCAAGCAAAGGGTCTTCAATCTGAAAAATGTTAACTGAGTTGTAAAAGAAATTTCAGACCTAAAGCATAATGGCAAGCCCCTTGTATGAATTCATTTTCTCTTAGGCATCAGCAATCCTGTTCATGACTCAGGTGGGCAGAAGTCAGTGGAGTAAACCAAAGCAGCCTCTGGGGGCAGTAAATTTGCAGTCCTTTCAACTTGAGGATTTAGAGATGACTTCAGGGACTTGGGTGGGGAGCTAGGTGGGGAGCTGCTCAGGGGACATCATCTTAACCGGGTTCACTGACCTCCAGACAAGATCTCTTTACTTGACTTACTGACTAAGGTACAGACTCTTTGAAAAGGTTATCCTTTGGAATTTAAAATCAAGTTGGGATGATGATTTGGAACATTTTGCCAGCTGTTTGGGAAACTGCCAACTGCTCATGTTGCCTACATTCACAATTTTGTAAGTCTGCAAAGAAACTTAAGAGTTAACCATGTCCCTTTTCTATGAACCTTCTTTAAAATTCACATCCATGCTGCTCCATACATATACATATATATGTGAATAGCCAAGGGAGAGTTGGTAGCTTTCACTTAACATATTCAGCTGGGTCTTTTCAACCAAAATGTAAATTTGAAATGTATTCTAATATAACCCAATTAGAGCTACTAACACCATCTGTATATATATTTTCAGTTCAGCTGTCATAAAAACACACAAATATACCCCAGTAATACAATATTAAATACTTGTGTGGTATTTCACTGTACCATACATCATTTAATCTTTCTATTTTTAAACATTGGATCAATTTCCCTTTTATAATTAATATTTTAGAACATATTTTAATATGTAATTCTTTGCCCATGTCTCTGATATTTTTCTTAGGATGGATTTTTAGAAGTGGAATTACTAGGACAAAGTATATGAATTTTTAAACTTATTATTTAAAAAATAAAAACATAGGTACAGAATTTAAAATGTCAAATAGTATAAGACTTTTAACAAAATACCTAGCACTTCTCAGACTCTCTGTCTCTCCCCAGTCCCACTTTTTTTCCTAAAGATTTATTTATTTATCCCCCTCTCCCCCCATTGTTTTTTGTGCTCGCTGTCTGCTCTCTGTGTGTTCTTTCTATGTCTGCTTGTCTTCTCTTTAGGCGGCACCAGGAACTGGTCCTGGGACCTTCTGGAGCAGAGAGAGGCTGCTCAATCTCTTGCGTCACCGCAGCTGCCTGATCTGCTGCATCTAATCGTCTCTCTTCTGTATCTCTTTTTGTTGCATCATCTTGCTGCACCAGTTCTCTGCGTGGGCCAGCATTCCGCGAGGGCCAGCACTCCATGAGGGCCAGCTCACTGTGCAGGCCAGCTTGCTTTTCACCAGGAGGCCCCAGGAACCGAACCCTGGACCTCCTATATGGTAGATGGGCCACATCCATTTCCCCTAGTCCCTCTCTTGAGCTATTTTTCTGCTCTTTAACTTCATATACTGCTCCTTCTTGATTTTAAAATTTCAAACATTATTTATTGATCCTACCATGGAAGGAATATTTAGCTCTCTTATGTAACCCCACCAAACACACTCTCTCTTCTTATCCTCCTCCTAATTTATCATACTTTTTGGATGGATCAATATTCAGTATATACATTTTTATGCAATTTAAATAATATTCAGTGAGCCATATAGACTATTATAATCATATTTCCTTTCATTAAAAAAATTTTTTTCCCCTAAGGCTAATAACTGCCTCATTCCCCACTCCCACCCCCCATGTGCTTAGTGCAGCTGTTTTAAAACTTGACTCCAAAATTCTATGACACTCTTCCCATCAAGAGCTGGGGGCGTCTATGACACCTCTCTTTGATTCTGGGTGACCTGATGACTATTTTGATAAAAGATCATGGAAATGACTCTAACTTTCTGAGGCTGTTCATAAGAGAAGATGCAGTCCCTGCCTTGTTTGTTGGAACATGTGTGCTTGTTCTGAGCCGGCATTGAAGAAATCTGACTACCCTGGAGGGTGTCATGCTGTGAGGAGCCAAATGAAGGGGTCACATGTGAGCACTCTGGTGGGTTACCAGCCTCCTGTTCTAGACATCCCAGCCCAGTGCCAGCTGTGATAAAGGAGTCTCCAGGTGATTTCACTCCCTAGCACCGTCAAGTCACCTCCAGCTTTTGAACATTTCCAGCTGAGGCCCAAGACAGTGGACCAAGGACAAGTCATCCTCACTGTGCCCATAGCAAATTACTGACCCACAGACTCCAGGACCATAATAAAATGGTTATTTTAAGCAGCTAAGTTTTGGAGCAATTTGTTATGCAGCAATAGTAACTTGAACACCTAGTTTCTAGGTGCCTATCATTAATTTGTCCCTAAGTCCTCAATTTGGGCAAGCACATTCATTTATCAGTTCAATTTTTTCCTTGGAGATATTTCTCCTGGAGAGCTTTGTCCTCTTGTCCCAATCTGGAATAGATGTGTAGCCATCAGCCCTGGGCTTGCTAGGACGTGAGACAGGTTAATTAAGGAAACGGGCTCTTTATCCAGGCTGCCTGGGCTTTGGATCCCGGCTCCACCACTTGTTAACTGCATGACTGTGGGCAAGTTAGTTAATCTCTCTGTATCGCACATAGAAAATGCTATCACCATCGGCATTACTGTTGTTGTTGTTATTTTTCCGTCCACATCATCCTAGGGAGTCCCACTACCTCATGCCTGTGTCTGATTCCCTCATTCCTAGATTTCATGTATCTTTCTTGGTTATTCCCTTGTGTCGATGGAATATAACACCTGCTCCCTGGAAAAAAAAAAAAGGTGCCTGGGGTGGTAAGTTTTTTTGAAACTGTGCATATCTGTTTTAAATTATCTTCATTCAACATCACATCTACTGATAGTATGGCTGGTATAAAATTCTAACTTGGAAACAATTTTCTCACTGAATTTTGGAGCTGTTTTCTTGAAGCCTTCAGTGTCACTACTGAGAGGCCGTTCTGAGTCTTGATTCTTTGTACTATGTTCTTGTTTTCTTCTTTGTGAATCTTAATAGACACAGGTTCTCCTGAATTGTTCCTCTAATTTTCTTATCTTTTCTATTTTCTGATTGCCTTTTATTCAACTTTTTGTCAGATGTTCTCATTTAAGTCTTCCACTCTTCTACTGATTTTTTTAAAGTTTCTGATATTCCATTTTTATATTTTATAATTCTGCTTCTGATGCCTGGATTGTCCTTTTCTTTAAAGCACCTGTTCTTATTTCATGGATACAATATCATCTTGCTGAGTATGATTATGGTGCGTTTGAAAATGTTTTTCTTTCCTCTGTTGTGTCTTTTTCTTCTTTTTTTTTTTTTTAGATTTTTTTTTTTTTAAGATTTTATTTATTTATTCATTTATCCCTCCCTTGCTGCTTGTGCTCGCTGGGTCAGCTAACCACGCCATGCGGGCGGGCTTGCCTTCACCAGGAGGCCCCGGGAACCGAACCCGGGGCCTCCCATATGGTAAACAGGAGCACTACTGATTGAGCCACAGCCGCCTCCCTGTGTCTTTTTTCTTTAAGTTCCCCTTTATCATTTGTTTTTTACTTGTTCTTTGATATTAGAGACATTTCTCAAATGCCCAGGGGTCCTTTATTACTGTTTCTACTTTAGAGTGAGGCAGTGGATTATTCTGTGTTGGCAGGTGAGGCTTGTCACTGTAGGAGGGCTGGTCAGGGACATGGCATGCTCACTGAGGGAGCCCCAACTGTCCACATTTGCAGATCTTTTCTTTTGGGTTTGACAGTTTCCCCAGAAAGAAATCCTCTAGTTTTTTTCCTGGTGAATATGAGGGATTTTCAGCTATCTGCCAGCACTTTGTGAGCCAATAGGGAAGAGGGCTGGGGAGGGGAAATCTTATCTTTCAGAATGCAGATATTCACATATGTCCTCTGATTTAAGTATGGCGGCTATCCCCACACTCAGCTGTGTCAGGGTCCTCATGTTCAGAGCCTCAGATCAAGCCAACCAATTAGAACCATGAAGTTAAGTAAATTCCTCGAGGCTCTGGATAAAAGGGCAAGACATTTTTGCATCAGAGGTGCTGGAGTAAAAGAAAACCAAAAACTTCACTTTCATCTTCCACCCCTTCAAAAAAAAAAGTACAAAAAAAAAAGAGAAATTTACCCAATTCAAGCCACTTTACTCCTCCCAGTTTACTATGGCTTTTTTTTTTTTTTCCTTTGATAATGCTTCAGAAATCATTCAGAGTCCAAGTTTGTTTTAAAATAACCCAATGAGTTGACAGACGGTGCTCCTGGAATTCTGCAGCTTGTGCTAGAGTCTACAGATGGGAAATTGCCGTCAGTTAAAGGGTGATGCTATTACTATCGCCCAATTTTTGAAAGCCTTTAGAAAAAAAATATCAACTGAGTTAATTAGCATTCTCTGCAGGCACTAGTCTTGTGTTGCATTATTCTAAGAACTCAGATAATAAGAAAACAAAATATTGTAGTTTCTTTTAACTAATGCTTTACCTCTTAGAAATGTAAATTATAATAAGAAAGCATTTTACATGTTACATGAATATGCTCTTATATGGCTGAACTATAGCCTTAAATCATCATGGAAAATGAATTATGTTTTAAAATAAAGTAAATACTATTGGTATCTTAAAATAGGAGTAATTTTATTTTACCTCTCCAATTTGCTTAATCCACACATCTCTTCCAAGAAATTCCTGATGTAAGACTACAGGAGCTGAATTTAAATTAAATGCCACAGAGTCACTGGTCTTTTCTTTAATAAAAGGCTGGAGATCAGAATTTACCTGGAAGGAGCAGTCAAAAGAGTTAAAAGGTACAATACATTTACACGAGTATGTTTTAGTTATATCAGAAAGCACCAGTTAATGCATTGAATAATGAAGCATAAGGAATGCAGTTTTAGATGCACTTCAACAAGCAAAAGACCATTTCAGATGATTCATAATAACCTTTAAAATTCTTTTTAAAATTATTTTTCCCTAATATATTCCTTTTATATTTGGCAATAGCCTCTATTTTACTTTTTTAGTTAAAGATAAGGATTTAGTTAAGGATTTAATAAATATAATTGCTTAATAAACTAATCTAGGATTTAATAAAATATGCAAAAAACTCACCTGGAGATACATAAAACATATTTTTTTCCCCTCTCATGAGATATTTAAGTAACATCTGAGAAACATATGTTAAATGGAATTTTAAAATTACATACATACAGAGGCAACAACATAGCAGCTAATCTTGGGACATTTTATATTTCATTATGTCCATTCAAAAGAATCATTTATTAGAATTAAAGCTTTCAATTTTATTCAGTATATTCCTAAATTTCATTAACTTTCCATGATTTGTTTTACATAAGTAGCTATACAGGAACTGTAACAAAAAAGGCACACATTCTCCCATTCTGTGAAGAGCAGTATTACATATTATTTAATAATTTGCAAGAGATTCTCTCAAGAACCCTTTCAGGTGGTTAAGAAAATACAAATGTCACAAATACCGTCTAAGAAAGCTATAGCTTTCTATTAAAACTACACAGTATTCAACAATTATACTGTTTATATTATACACCAATCAGTCTATGACTGATAGATTTTATGCACACAATAAACACTTTTTTGAGACATAAAAGCAGCTTATTAAATGGCAAAATGTTTCTCACTTATCATTTTAGCTATTTAAGTACAGGAAAAAGAAAAAGGGTATGCAAATACCTTATGACTCATGGCCATGTGCTTTCCATACTGAAATGCCATATCCTGAACCTCAGCATCATGCTTTGCTAATTCCATTGCAGCTTGGCAGCTCTTTGCTAGTAAGGCACCATGGGAGAGAAAAGTCTGCTCCTTCCAAGTCGATATTCCAATATCATCTGTGACACAATTTTCCTACAAGTGCAACAAAAGCCAAAATTAAAAAAAAGGTTTTAAGAGTAATTTGTTTCTGTTTTTGAAGAATAAAAGAGTTAAGAAATGAACTATTCAAAACACTCAGGCTATTGCAACAAGGCAGAAGTAAAAGAGGCTGAACCCTAGGGGTAGGGAGTGGGAGGGCTGAAAGTTTTTTTTTAGAGTAATGGAAAAATGAAAGAAACCCTAGAGCAAATTTTAATTTTTGAGCTAGGTAACATCTATTTTATAAAATAAGGCAAAAAGTCAAAACTTGGACCTCCACACCAACTCCCTTCTATATTCACATCACTTCTTGAGGGCAAATATTACAAAACACAAGAAACCTATTATCTTTATGTGAAAATGTCAAGACACCACATTCTTCTGTAGACAAATTAAAAATCTAAATGCTAGAAAAATTAGAGAGCAAGTAAGCCATTATAATGAAGAATGATTAGATTCCATTATTCCTGAAAGTTGATTCTCATATGATGAAATAGGTGATAAGGGAAAATATAACCAAAGTTTATTTGATTTCAGTTTTTTAAAATTATGAAAATCATTGTAGTATCCATAAATACACACACAATTACTGCCTGTGCTGTCCGACAGAAATATAACATAGTTTGTTACATATGCAATTAAACATTTTCTAGGAGGCACATTTAAAAAAGTGAAAGGAGTGGAAGTGGCTCAAGCAGTTGAGTGCCTACTTCCCACATGGGAGGTCCTGGGTTTGGTTCCTGGTGTCTCTTAAAAACAAAGACAGGGAAGTGGATGTGGCTCAATCAACTGAGCTCCCGCCCACCACATGGGAGGTCCCTGGTTCGATTTCCGGTGCCTCCTAAAGAAGACAGCGAGTTGGCACAATGTGCAGGCAAGGCAAGCTGATGCAACAAGGGACACAAGAAGAAAAACATAATGAGAGACACAACAAAGGAGGAAGCAGAGGTTCCTGGTGCCTCCTAGAGAGGACAAGCAAGGCAGCGAGCTGAAGTGATGGGCAGGTGTGGCAAGCTGGCACAACAAGATGACGCAGCAAGAAACACAAGAAGATAAAATATGAGAGACACAACAAAGCAGGGAACGGGGGTGGCTCAAGTGATTAGGTACCTCCCTCCCACATCGGAGGTCCCGGGTTCAGTTCCTGGTGCCTCCTAAAGAAATAAAGAAGATGGGGAAGCGGATGTGGCTCAGGTGATTGGGCTTCATCTATGGAAGGTAGATGGGAAGGTCCAGGGTTCGATTCCCTGGGCTTCCTGGTGGAAAGCAAGCTGGCCCATGTGGTGAGCTGGCCCACGCGGAGTGCTGGCCCACACAGAGAGCTGGCCTGTGCAGGAGTGCTGGCGCAGTAAGATGATGCGACAAAAAAAGAATCAAAAGAGAAACAATTAGAGATGCAGCAAATCAGGGAGCTGAGGTGGCTCAAGAGATTGAGGACCCTCTCTCTACTCTGGAAGGTCCCGGGATTGGTTCCTGGTGCCGCCTAAAGAAAAGACAAGCAGAATGAGCGCAAAACAATGGTGGGGGGGGGGGCACATAAATAAATAAAGCTTTAAAAATTTTAAAAAATAAAGAAGATGAACAGACATAGCAAGTACAAACAATGGGTGGGGGGAGGAATAAATAAATAAACTAAATCTTTAATTATATATAATAAATTAATAAAAACAAAAAATCAACAAGCACACACACACACACACAAAACCAACTCAGGGGAGTCTATGTGGCTCAGTGGTTGAGTACTAGCTTCTCACATACAAGGTCCCAGGCTCAATCCCTGGCACTGGTACCTCAAAAAAAAAAAAAAAAAAAAAAAAAAAAAGTGAAAAGAAACAGGTGAAATTAATGTTAATAGCATTTTCTTTATCAAAATATTATCAAATAAAATTATTGAAATATTTTACATTATTTTTTTCATACTAATTTTTAAAATCAGTGTGTTTTTACACTTACAGCACATTACTAGCCACATTTTCAAGTGCTCAGTAGCCACATGGAACTGTGGTTCCCATATTGGATAGCTCTGCTCTAGACAGTGGGCCCTCTATACAAAAATGATGAAGCAAACATAAAAAATGTTTATTTATGGTGTTTCTTTGAAACCTCAAACTAATTAGAGCCCACCCAAAAGGATTAATTAACCCAAACACCTTACTTCCTGCCCTTCTCCCCATAATCCTTCTCCTTCTACCATTATTTTGAGGAAAAAAATAAAAAGTAAGAAAATTTAAACAGGGACCATTCAAAGTTTAGTTCAGATTTACCCCCACCTCTTTCACCATGCTGCGAATCTTCGGCCCACTGATCAGATCAAATTCTCTGTTTAATTTCATTAAGCCTTTGAGCAAAAAGAAAGTTCTACTTATAGCAACATTTGCAAATATGCAACATAGCATTGTGTAATAATTTAAAAAGCCACATATGGGGAAAACACTGCAAGAAATTAAGAAGACCTACTTTACAAAACATTAGGTATAAATGAGAATATACTTGATTTTTAAAATCTGAGAATGTATTTAAAAGTAACATGAGGGAGCGGATATGGCTCAAGTGGTTGAGCACCTGCTTCCCATATGGGAGGTCCCAGGTACGTTCCTGGTGCCTCCTAAAAAAAACACAATCAAACAAATGAAAAAACCAACTCAGAGGGAAGCGGCTGTGGCTCAATCAGTAGGGCTCCCGTTTACCATATGGGAGGCCCCGGGTTCGGTTCCCGGGGCCTCCTGGTGAGGGCAGGCCCGCCCACACGGCGTGGTTAGCTGACCCAGCGAGCACAAGCAGCAAGGGGGGGATAAATGAATAAATAAATAAAATCTTTAAAAAAAAAAAAGAAAAAAAACCAACTCAGAGCAGCTGATATGGCTCCATAGTTGAGTGCCGGCTTCTCACTTACAAGGTCCCGGGTTCAGTCCCCAGTCCCAGTACTACAACAACAACAACAGAAAGCAACATGAAAGGTTAATCTATCATATTATAAATCTAAGATAAAAACCATACCTCTCCCTATACAGTAAAGAGGCATTTGACAAAATTTAGCACCTATTCTTTTCTTTTTTTTTTTTTTGAGATGAAATTCACAAATTTATACAATTAACCATTTAAAGTATACAATGTAGTGGCATTTAGTGTATTCACAATGTTGTGTAACCACCATCTCTCTTTAGTTTCAAAACTTTTTCATCACCCTAGAATACCCAGTACCCTGTAAATAATCACTCCCCTTTCTACCCTTCCTCTATCCCCTGGCAACTACTCATCTGCTTTCTGTCTTGGGATTTGCTTATTCCGGATATTTCATATAAAATGAATCATACATTGGGGAGCTGGGGGAGCTCAGAGGTTGAGCACCGGCTTTCCACACACAAGGTCCAAGGTTCAATCCCCCACCCTGGTTCCTTCAAAAAAAAAAGGAATCATACAATTTATGACCTTTTATGCTTTTATGTCTGGCTTCTTTCACTTAGCATAATGTTTTCAAGGTTCATGTAATATGTATTTTTCTTTCTTTTTTTTTTTTTTTGAGGTACCAGGCCAGAGATGGTTGGACTTCAAATGTGGGAAGCTGGTACTCAACCACTGAACCACATTAGCTCCCTTGAGTTGGTTTTGTCATTTGTTTTGTGGTTTTCTTGTTTTGTTTTGTTTTAAGGAACACCGGAACGGAATCCAGGACCTCCCACATGGGAAGCAGGCACTCAACTGCTTGAGCCACATCTGCTCCCCCATCTAATATGTACTCTTGATGTGGGGGAAAAAGTCTTGAATAATGTAGGAATAGATATGTATTTCTTCTCCCCCCCACCACCCTGAGATGGCTCCCTCATCTGTTTTGCTTGTTGCTTGCACTTGTTGTCTGCTCATTGTCTGATTTTTTTTTTTCTTTTTTCTTTAGGAGGCACTGGGAACTGAATCTGGGACCTCCCATATGGGAGGCAGATGCTCAACTGCTTGAGCCACATCTACTCCCTGCTTGTTTTTTTGTTTTTGCTCACTGTCTGCTCTTTGTTTGCTCATTGTCTTGCTCGTTTTTTTTTTTTTTTTTTTTAGCTTGTTGTCTCCTCATTGTCTGCTCATTGTTTGTTTGTCTTCTTTAGGAGGCACCAGGAACCGAACCTGGCACCTCCCATGAAGGAGGTGGGTACTTAACTGCTTGAGCCACATCCGTTCCCCCCGATGTGTATTTCTTTAACACGATAGGGGTGTGTGTGTGTGTCTCAAAGTCAGCAAATATTTTATGCAGAAACACATGAGCCTTTTCCACTAAAGTCAGGATTAAGGCAGTGATGCCCATACACCACTGATACTTAACAGTGTAATGGAAGGGACAAGAGAAAGACAGATGTATAAAAATTAGGAAGGAGGGGTTTATCATTACTGGAAGACAATATAACTGTATATCTGGAAAAACCAAAAGACAACTGAAAAACTACTACCAACAAGAAGATAATTCATTAAGGTAGCAGTATATAAAATGAACACAATAAATGCATTAATCTATAGCTATCATACATAAAAAGTAAATAGAAAATACTGTAAATAGGGTCCTTTCTTTCATTATAGCTACGAAAAGAAAGATTAAAAAGCTGAGAATTTAGAAATGTTTAAAATTGATAGGAAGAAAGTGTTAAAATACTACTGAAGGGCATAAAAGTAACTTGAATGGATATAAAATAATTTGAATGTCATGTTCAAAGATAGGAAGACCCAACCTGAAAAAGTTCTCAAATAAAAATGTATGTACTTATTCATCTGTGTTTACTTTTTAGTTTTTAATTGTTTATATTTTCAAATTATTAAATGTACAAAATAAAGTTTAAAAAAAAGTTCTCAAAACTAGTGCCTTTTCTTTCCCCTGAAACCAGGCTGATTCTTAAGTTCATGAAGAAAAAAAATCAACAAACAAGAATAGGCAGAAAAACTATAAAAAAGAAGAGCAGTAAAGCATTGCATGTGTGTATGGGGAGCATAAATGGAGAGAGGGAATGATGTTCAGCCTGACAAAATACTATAACATATTATAAAGCGTCAGTAATTAAAACAGTATTTACTTTTTAGACAGACAGATAGTGGAAGAAAACAGAAAGTCCAGAAATCAAGCAAATTATATATAGGAATTTAGTATATTGTAGGGGAAAGCTGGACTTTTCAGTAAATGGTGGTGGTATAACTGCATGGCTGTCTGGAAAAAGATAAAGTCTGATCATCATTTCACATCATTTAGCAGGATAAACTCCCCAAACCCACAAAACCTTAAGCAATGTTAGGAAACAAAAGACAATGAGGAAAAAGTTTTGCATTTCCTATCACAGAATGATGGCTAATCTCCCTGTGGTAGGCCGAATAAGGCCCCCCCAAAATGTCCATGTTCTAATTCCTGGAACCTATATTTTACATGATAAAAGGGACTGTGCACATGTGATTAAATGAAGGATTCTACATGGGAAGAGAATTTTGGATTAAGTGGTTGGGCCCAATGTAATCACAATGATCCTTACCAAAGGGATATAGGAAGGTCAGAGCCAGAAAAGGCGATGTGATGAAAGAAGGAGACTGGAAGTGCTATTCTACTGGATTTGAAGAGGATGGGGCCAGGAGCCATGAAAAGGCAAGGAAATGGATTCTTCCAACCCTGCCAGTACTTTGATTTTGGGACTTCACACCTTCAGAACTGTAAGAGAATAAATGTGTATTGTTTAAGCAACTAAACCTGTGGTAATTTGTTACAGCTGCAATAGGAAATTAATACAATTCCTAACAATATAAATATCTTCTGGATATGGAGAAAAAAAGACCAGCAACATAAGAGGATATGAACAGAGTTCACAGACAAGGAAATACAAAAGCTTTAATAAAAAAAAAAGTTCAACATCACTTATAATATGAAAAATGTAAATTTAAAACCACACAGATACCATTTCTCACCTACTAGGCTGATTAAAGTACAATACAAATCAATCAAAAAAAAAATTTCCACCTTCTCAAAGCCCCACTCTTAGCAGGCACTCCAAACATGGCTGGTGAAAGTGGAAACTGGATGGAAAATTTGCAACATCTATCAAAATTACAAAAGCATTCACCCTTTGATGTAGCCATCCCACTTTCAGGAATTAATGCTACAGATAAGCCTACACACTATACATGTGAATGAAATATGTACAAGGTTACAGACTACTGTTTGCCCCGCTGCCAGGGTGATCCTTTTAAAACACAAGCCAGAACCACACTGGCCTCGATGCTCCTCCTGAAGGCCTCTGCACTTGCTGTTCTTTCTGCCAGACACTCTCCTCAGACATTTGCTGATTCCTCATTTCATTCAAGTTTCTGCTCAAATTTCAACTCATCTTTAATAGTCAGCTACCTCCCCCCACCCCCAATCATTTCCTATCTCCTTACTCTGCTTTATAAATTTTTTCTTGATATATTTACTCATTTAATGGTTTACTGTCTGTCTCATAAAAGCAAGGACTTTGTTTTTCTCTGCTCAATCATTAGCACCTAATGCAATATTTTAGGTTGCAGTAAGTATTTGTTGAATCTTTTTCTTTTAGTCTCTCTTTCTCACCTTCCTCTATCCTTCCTAAGTTGGTTATAATAAATAATTGAAATAATTTTTCCTTAATGCCTCTCCATGGCCTAAAGAATCGAGTTAAATTTTATACATGGTATTTAAGGTCCTCTTTTTTTTTTGGTACCAACATTAATACTTTTAGCCCCATTTCCTACCCAAAATACCCCCACTGAGACCTGCATTTCAGCTACACAGGACAATTTGCTGTTTGCTGATGTACTTTCATACCTGTATGAATTTTAAAATATTATTCCCTTCTCAGGGAATATCATTTCCCTCAGTCCCTGCTCAGTGAAACTGAATGTAGCTTTCTAAATTCAATCCAAATATGACTTTCTTTGAGAAGCATTCTCAAATACTCCCACAAATACTTTCTTCTTCAGACTCAAATTGCTTTATTTATATTTCTATGTAAGACAAATCTATCTGAATTGTATGGATTGCTTATTCATCTGTTTCCTTGAGGGTTAGATCTGGTCTTAGTCAACTTTGTACTTATCAAGCACTTAGGCCATTTAATTTTCAACAGATTTAAAATGAATAGAACTGTTTGTATCTGTTGCATTTTAGTTACAGGTTTTTTAAAAATTTAAAGTGAATGAGTGGATACAACCATACAATGGAAATACTACTCAGCAACAAGGAAGGAGCTACTTATACATGCTAAACATGGATGAACTTCAAAAACCGTATGCTAAGTGAAAGATAACAGACACAAGAGACCACATATTGTATAATTCCATTTATATGAAGTGTAGATTAGTGGTTGCCTGAGAAGAGGAAGGGAACTATAAATGGGAATAAGGAACTTTATGGGATGACATGAAAATGTTCTAAAACTGATTTATGGTGGCGGATGAATAAAAATCATTGAATTGTACACTTGAAATGGGTGGATTTTATGCTATGTAAAATAAAGTAAAAAAAAAACGTTAATGAGTATAATATTTTACATTTCTTGGTCTCAAATGCTTAAATTAACATTTAAAAAAATCTGTTTGACCCTCAATGGGCTTTTTGTGGTTTATATACCATTCTTATTTATTTATGCAATAAACACTTACTGAAGCTCCACTATGGGTCAAGCTTTCTGCTAAGCATTATAGATATAAAGATGGATAAAGAGCCTGCCTTCAAGAGGCTCACAGTCCAGGGTAGTGAGTATATATATTTATATATAGATATAGATATAAATATATAGATAAATCAATATAGTTCTATTTCAGAATAATTGCAGGATTTCCAGTGATTCAGTTTTGTTCATTATATTTCCCTTATTGTGATTATGACATTTTATTATTCATCATTTCTACATTTTAAATTATGCAAGTAATACATGATCTCAGAAAACAAAATTAGAAAATTCAGATAATCAAGAAACTAAAAAAAAAAAAAAAAAAAAAGAGACTATTAATTCATAGTCCCTTGAAATCTACTACCATAAGTTAATAATTCTGTTCCTAAGTTAATGAGAAATTTTATTCCCTAAACATTAAGGTATTGCCTTTTGTGAACTTGGTTACAAATGAAATAAAATTCCTCTACTCATTTCCATCAGCTATCCATGTATATAGTGAGAGCACATTTTATTAAAAAAAGAAAAGTTAAGATGCAATTGTGAAATGCAAAGTAACCAGTATGATAACCACATCCAAATTCAGTATCTTCAGACGTCAGATATTAGGAACTGGTGGGGAGTAAATGTAGTCAAAGTAAATTTAGTCAAAGATTTTTATATACTTTATAGCATCAATTTGTATAGTTTTTAATAGGATAGTTTTTACTGAAGATTTATTGTAAAAGCTATGGAGAATACATTCAGTGAACATTTACTCTTGACAAGATTCCCTTTTTCCAGGAAGGTAATGTATGCCAACATACTATCAAATGACAGAAATACAATAATTTAAAAACTGTAGGTCTCTCTACTTGCTGTCACAGGACCCTTTTGCTCTAGTAAGGCTGGTTCAAATAACACACAGGAAACAAGCTGAAGCTTGCAAGATGTTTGACCAAAATAGTGGCACTGGTGGTTTTGCTTGGCTATAATATGCCATTTCTGCTACTAAGTTGTCTGTGAGGAAGTGTACCGAGTTGCTTTTCTAATGGTGGTGATACATTTGTCCGCATGTATTCACTTGAGAACAAAGTGTGTTTCTAAAATGGCTGCCAGGGAGAAAGGTCTGGTGCATGGCCACAGAACAAAGGCAAACTAATTGGTGCATGCAGACTTCAAAACCCTATCTAGAACCCACCAAGCCAACTGCTACCTCTCACATTATTAAAAGAGAAGAGTTCTGGAAAGTCAGGAACTGGTTACTTACGGAGTTAAAAGTACTTTAAAGAAAGTATGCAAATGTTTCTTGCTTTCATGCTTCCAACTTCAGATTCACAGGCTGAGTGGCCATCTTTAAAAATGCACCATAAATTTGGGTTGGGTGAGAGACTGGATCCTTCTAATACCACAAATCACCATTTTAAATGTTTGTTTTGAATTGCCCTTCTCAACTATTTTGAGAAGAAGTTTAACAAGACAGTCAAAACAGTTTACCAGGGAAATGGATGTGGCTCAAGCAATTGGGCTCCCATTTACCACATAGGAGGTCCAGGGTTCGATTCCTGGGGCCTCCTGGTGAAAGGCAAGCTGGCCTATGTGGCAAGCTGGCCTGAGTGGAGAGCTGGTCCACACGGGGTGCTGGCTTATGCAGGAGTGCTGGCCTGCATGGATAGCTGGTGCAGCAAGATGACACAAGAAGAGACACAAAGGAGAGACAATAAGAGACATAGAAGACCAGGGAGCTCAGGTGGCACAAGAGATTGAGCGCCTCTCTCCCACTCTGGAAGGTCCCAGGATTGGTTCCTGGTGCTGTCTAAAGAGAAGACAAGCAGACACAGAAGAACACACTGAGGGCAGATAGTGAACTCAAAACAACGAGGGGTGGGGGGAGAAATAAATAAATAAATAAATAAATCTAAAAACAAACAAAACAAGTCTACCAGCCTAATATAAAGAAAAAAATCCCACACAGTCAAGTACAGGATATTTTAAATAAAAGTTCTCTAAATTTGGGCACAGAGAAAGCAAGGGGGAAAATGCAATCTAATATGTCCCTGGGGCTAACTACATACTAATGTGCACATTCATTATTACAGCCATCGTCAAAAAAATCTTAAGTGTTACTATTCCCATTTAATAGATAAGGATGTTTGAAGAATGTATTTTGACCAAGACCATATACTAGTAAGTAGCAGAGATGGGTCTCAATATCTCACAAATGGATGCTATTTGCTTAACATATGCTAGAAATATATGCAATATTTATTGTCTTTTATAGGTTAAGATGAAAGTAGGTTACATTTAAGAATAAATGAAGTAGAGCAGATGTAGCTCAGTGGTTGAGCACCTGCTTCACATGTTCAATCCCCAGCACCTCCTTAAAAAAAAAAAAAGTGAATGACATTTTACATTTGTGTATTATAAAAGCAGTTGAAACCTGTATATTAAGTCTTTTAATAATATCCATTGAAGAGAGCACATAAAAGTTTGGAGCACATAACTAACTAGATAAGAAATTCCAGATTTCTTAAGTATTTTTTTTCAGGAATCCCAAGGGCAGGGGGGAATATAACCAAGTATAGTATTAGTATAGTATTTTAACAACATCATCTAATAAGATGAAATATTTTGCTTTGATTTATAATCCAATCACAAGAAAGACAGTAAAGTAGGTATGTGGACGTTTTACATCTATAAAAATCATGGAAAGGAAACTGTTAAGATGTGATACTCATATCTAAAGGCTGTTTTTAAAAAGTCCTTTTATGCAATAAATAGAACTGTTAAAACATTACTCACAAATTAGATAGAAGGTTTAACAGGGAATTCAAAACCCTATGAATTCTTTGGTCTAGGGCCTGCCAGCCCCTTCCTGCACTCACCACTAGCTAGTTCTTACTAAGATGCTGAAGAGAGAAGAGGATGGAGATGGAAAGACTATTTTACAACAAAACTCCTACAACAGATATTATGTTTGGGTTGGGGGAAGCTTTGAACAGCTAGAGGACAGCAGATAGTCTTAGGATGGGATGCACAGTAGGGACAGAAGGAAATACTGAATAATTCTTTGAGACAAACAAACTGGATAGCACCAAAGGGAAACGTGGCCTGCTTTGAAATGTACAGCCTATGCTGGTGCATGGCATATCATGTAAATGTGAAGTCGATGTAGTTCTACTGATTTTTTTGTGTGCTTACTATGTACCAGGAACTGTGGATTTGAGAATTAGAGGCTTCAATGTGGAGACCATTACTTGAACTTGGTTCTGAATGATAAACTTGAATTAGCCAGAAAGATAAGGGAGGAGATGACATTGGGCATCAATATTAGTTCCATACTCTCGAAGTATAAAGTGGGAGAGGTGGGTGGAGAAAGATGAGACTAGTCAGGTGGGTAAAAGGCTCAGAGGTTTGGATTTAATCATTTAGGTACTAGGGAAATGTTTTCTCATGAGAAGAATGACATGATTACATTTGCAATTTAGATGGGTTGTTCTAGAGACAATTTGGATGGGAGGGACAACTGGAAGACCCCTTCAGGGTGTTGTATTCCAGATGAGCAGGGATGAACAGAGTTAGTAGGGATAGAGGCAAGATTAATATGATTATAATATGAGCTGCTCAAGAAGTGATGGCTCCCTATTGTGGACACTGACAATTGCTTACCAAGAATCCTTTCCCTTCTTACTAACAAAACCCTAATTCTGTTTCAGGATTCACTGCACTTGCCAAGAATTAATTAAGGAATAGGCACGTGTTCCAATTCTAGCCAATAAGACCTGAGGGGAATCTACCAGAGAGCTCCTAGGAAAGAGAACCAGGTAGATATGGCAACTATTTCCTCTGCATGTTGCTCTGTCTTGATGAGACATCCAGTACTACTGTGGTCAAATTGCTACCAGCCTGATAAAAAAGCAAATATTAAGGAGGCAGAACAGAAAAACAGAGAACCCTGATATTATCGAGTTGTCATATTAACTGACCCTGATGCCTAACTACCTCTGTGCTTTGATTTCTACATAATTGGGTTTTCCATTATTTGCAGCTGAAGACATTCCACGAATTTACTCCCTAAAATGAAAAAAAGGTTATACTATATGGTCTATATATGCTGTGATGGTTAGGCTCATGTATTAACTTGGTCAGGTAACAGTACTGGGTTATTTGGCCAAGAAAGCACTGGCCTAATTATTATGGTGAGGACATTTCGTAGACTTAAATCATTAATAAGTTGATTGCAACTATGGCTGACTACATCTAAAATAACTAAGGAGATTGCCTTCAACAATGAGAGATATCTCCTCCAATCAGTTGGAAACCTTGAAAGAAGAAATGATTTTTGCAGTCAGAAGGGAGAACTTTCATTTCTAACTCTGCCAGCCAGGGTCTTCTGGAGAATTCATCAAAAACCTTCATTGGAGTTCCCAGCTTGCAGCCTGCCCTACGGAATTTGGACTTGTGCGTCCCCAGTTGTGTGAGACAATTTTATAAAATCTCATAATACTTACAGATATCTCCTGTCAGTTCTGTTTCCCTAGAGAACCCTGACTAATACACATGCTAACATCAACAAACTACTAAAACATTTTAGGAAGTTGTATTAATCAGCCAAAGGGGTGCTGATGCAAAATACCAGAAATCTGTTGGATTTTATAAAGGGTATTTATTTTGGGTAGAAGCTTACAGTTACTAGGCCATAAAGCATAAGTTACTTCCACCACCAAAGTCTGTTGTCACGTGTTGGAGCAAGATGGCTGCCAACATCTGCAAGGGTTCAGGCTTCCTCTTCCTCTTAAGGCTCCACGGTCTCAGCTTTTTCTAATATCAGCTATAGGCTGTGATAAGTCTAGTCTTTCTCCTGGGGCTCATTTCTCTCCGGGCTCAGCTGCTCTGCTCGCTCCACAAGGCCAACTGTAAACCATCAGGTGAACTGCTCATCTCTTTTCCCGGGGCCTCTGCTGTGTATAATGGCACCTTCTCTTTTTCCTCACAAATCTGCTTCTCTGTGTATTTACTTCCAGTGCTAAAACTTCAGCTAACTCCTCTGCCCAATCAAAGCCTGAATCATAATTTAACCAAGGAAAAGCAAAATCTCTGACTCCAAAACAATCTAATATGCCCAGAGGAACAGACCAGTTTACAAACATAATCCAATATCAATTTTTGGAATTCATAAACAATACCAAACTTCTACAGAAGTATTACCTAAGGATGGTGTATTAGTTATCTATTGCTGCATAACAAATTACCCCAAACTTAGCAACCCTTAAAAAAACAAACATTTATTATCTCACAGTTTCTTATGGTCAGAAATCCATGAATGGCTTAGCTGGGTGGATCTGGTTTAAGGTTTCTCAGGAGGCTACAGTCAAGTGGTCAGCCAGGGCTAGAGACATATAAAGAGGCTGGAGAATCTACTCTGAAGCTCACTTAAGTGGCAGGTGGCAGTAGATTTTAGTGCCTTGACACATGGGCCACTCCGTAGGACTACTCACACAATGTGACAGCTGGCCTCCCCCAGGGTGAGTGATCCGAGAGAGTGAGAGAGAGTGCACCCAAGGAGGAAGCCTCATAAACTTTCATAACCTAATCTTAGGAAAGAGATACACTGTCATTTCTGTTGTACAGTACTGGTCACATGGATTAACACTAGTATAAAATGGGAAGGGATTACGCAAGGAACACTAGGAGGTGGGGCTTAGTGGGGACCATCCTGGAGGCTGACTACCACAGATAGAGTCCATGATAAGAATTACTGGGTCAATAGATATGGATATTTTAAAGGCTCTCAACACCCTCTGCCAAACTGTTTTCTAGAAGGCTCTACTGATTTGCACACTGACCAGCTAAGTTTGAGACTACCTTGCCACTGAGTAGACTTATTTTTTACTTATGAATTTAACAGGTAAAAAGTGGCATTTCATTTAAACTTGGGAAGTCATTTCAGTGATTAGCTATTTGTATTTCCTCCATTTAATCATCTGTTAAAGATTCATTGAGTATCTTCCATGCACTAGGCAATGTTCTAGGTGCTTATGCCAGTGAGCAGAACCTGAGAGTTTCCACTCTCATCGTGCTTACAAGCTAGTGAGGAAGCCAGACAATAAGATAACTGCACAAATAAATGTGTAACCACAAACTGAGATACTTCCAACTAGGAAAATGAGATCATGTAATCAATCTGACTTAGACTGGAGGTTTGGGAGATAGCTACCCTGAGGAAACGACACTCAAGCTGATATAGGAAGGATGTATAGGGGGGTAAGTAGGAAGGAAGATGGGGAAGTGTGTTCTAGGCTGCAAGTACTACAAGTAAAAAGGAGAATACATGTCTCTGGATTAAGAGAAGGCCAGGGAGGCTGATCTGCAGACAGAGAGGGTAAGAATAATACAAGGTCAGGCTGGAGGGACAGGTTGGGATCAGACCATGTAGGGCCATTCAGGACTAGTCCTTATTCTAAGAGTGATGGGATGTAACTGGGGTTAGAAGTAGAAGAACAACATCGTCAGATTAACATTATGAGATCACTGGTAGAGTGGATAACAGACTAGGGCGTGGGGAGTAGCATATAGGGAGGTCAAGAAGGAGGTTTTTTGTTTTTTTTTTTTTTAAAGATTTTATTTTTTATTTATTCATTTATCCCCCCCTTGCTGCTTGTGCTCGCTGGGTCAGCTAACCACGCCGTGCAGGCGGGCTTGCCTTCACGAGGAGGCCCTGGGAACCGAACCCGGAGCCTCCCATATGGTAAACGGGAGCCCTACTGATTGAGCCACAGCCGCTTCCCCAAGGAGGAGGTTAATAGCATAGTTTAGGCAGGAGATGATGGCATCTTGCACCAATGCAAAAAAGGCAGCCAGGTTCTAACACCTGGGAGAGCAGGTATGCAGTGGAGCTGGGGTGCAGTCTATGCCATTGTTGGGGGGCATAAAAAAGATGCAGCTCTTGACTGCCTTCTTGATAAGTATTAGGATTCAATCAGTGATGCTTTGAAAGCATATTTACATTGCTCCTCTCAAGATCTTTTCAGCATGGTCTTAACAAGTATCATGTTAACAGATTGCCTTAGAATTTGTTGACCTTTGGGGAATAGGTATAGCTCAGTGGTTGAGCTATACCTATTCAATCAGTGCTTCCCCTGTTCAATCCCCAGTCCTCTTCAAAAAAAAATTTTTTTTGTTGACCCCAGGCAGCTTGGGAGTCATGCAGAGAGAGCAGAGCCTGGATCCTTCCTGCCGTGGATGCAGACCGTAGAGCCACTCACAGCAGTGAATTAGAAGCCCATGCATATCCAGGCACAGTGACCCAAGTCCACAGAGGCCCAGAGCAGAGCAGAAGCTGCTGATGAGTGCCACATACAAAAGGGCCCCCAGGGAAAAAGAAAAAGATTAAAACAGAGAGAGACCTTGGCACAATGGTTGGCAAGAGCTGTGCTCACTCAATCCAGTCACTGTTGTACCAACTAAATGCAAAATGGACTTTCTGGATTGACCTACCTTTCTAGGTTGACCATAACTGGGTCTGCAGGGTGGGATACCCTAATAGGAAGAAACTTAAGGGGGAAGGGAGAAGAGCCTCACAGGAAGAGAAAAAAAAGGAAGAAACTGAGTTGTTGTAAGACAGGATAGGTCCCAGAACTGAAAAGTGTAAGGAAAAGGGAGCATTTAGTGAGGGGCAGGATCTAAACAAATCATAAGAGTTGGGGAGAAAATTCTGCACTAAAACAAATAGAACAGATCTTCTCAGAAAGGAACAGAGAAATGAGCTTTCTCCTGGATGTGAAACAATTGCACAAAAAGTGCAATCCGAAAGAGCTGAGAAAATCTGAACAGTTAAACATGGGCTATTCTAAAGATCTAGAATAAGCTGGACCAAGAATCAAAGAAGAGCTTTAACACAAACCCAATCAACAATAAAACCCCAGACAAGAGGGAGAAACTGACCTTCAGAGTTAACACATCAAAATAATCAGATGCTGTGATTAACAGTAAAATTATGAGTGTTCTCTCGTGAACTATAACAATTGTACAATACTAATACATAGTGTTAATAATAGGGAGTGTATGGAAAAAAATATACCAAGTGTACGCTATAGACCATAGTTAGTGGTAATAGTCTGATGATGTTCTTTTATAATCTGTAACAAAATGTTCCACAACAAAGTAAGGTGTTGGTGGAGGGAGAGATGTTTGGGAATTCTCCAGTTATGTATGATTGTTTTGTAAGCTCACAAGTTCTCTAAATAAATAAATAAATAAATAAATAAAAAGCAATTCTTAAAAAAAAAAAAAAAAAAAAAAAAAGCCCACATGAGAGTACAAGTGAGCTTTGTATTATGCTGGTCATACAAATAACATATTTAAAATCTTAAAATGATAAGCCTTAAAATCATAATAATAAAACAGTTCATGTTTAAAAATAATCAGATGACCAGACATCAGAAAAAATTACAAGCCATACAAAGAAAGAGGAAAATATGGTTCAGTCAAGGGGATAAATTAAAACTTCAGAGGACAACCTCTAAATAAATAAATTTTAAAAAAATTAAAAAAAATAAATAAATAAAGGCAACACATTAGCTTTTCAAAAAAAAAAAAAAAACTTCAGAGGAGACAGAACTTGGAACAACTAATCAAAGAAGTTCAAACAAATCTCCTAAATCAATTCAAGGAGATGAAGGAAAATATGGACATAGAGCTAAAGGATATTAAGAAGATAATTGTGGGAGCATAAAGAATTTGAAAGTTTAAAAAGAAACAATAGAAATTATGGGAATGAAAGGCAAAATAATAGAGACTAAAAATACACTAGAGGCATACAACAGCAGATTTGCACAGGCAGAAAAAAGAAACATCAAACTAGAATTCAGGACAATCAAAATCATACAGCCAGAAGAACAAGAGAAAAGAACAGAAAAAAACTGAGCAGTGTTCCAGGGATTTGAGTGACAGCATGAAGCACACAAACATATGTGTTATGGGTATCCCAGAAGAAGAGAAGGGAAGAGGGACAGAAAGAATATTTGAGGAACTAATGGCCAAAAATTTCCCAACACTTATGAAAGACATAAATATATGTATTAGTCAGCCAAAGGGATGCTGATGCAAAATACCAGAAATCAGTTGTTTTTTATAAAGGGTATTTATTTGGGATAGAAGCTTACATTCACAAGGTCCTAAAGAGTCTAAGTCAAGGTACCATAAGAGGTACTTTCTCACCCAGAGTCTGTTGCCACGTGTTGATGTAAGATGGCAGGCAATGTCTGCGAGGGTTCAGTCTTCCTCCTCCTCCCAAGGCTCTGTGGTTCCAGCTTCTTCCAATCTCAGCCACAGGCTGGGACAGGTCTTGTCTCTCTCCCGGGGCTCATTTCTCTCTGGGGTGACCTGCTCTGCTCTCTCCACAAGGTCAGATGTAATCTGTCAGGCAAACCACTCATCACTCTTCCCGGGGCCTCTGCCGTGTCTAATGTAGCCTCTCTCTTTCCTCATGTATCTGCTTCTCTGTGTGCTTACTTCCTGGGTTCCAGATCAAAACTCCAACTAATGCTCTGCTCTGCCTGTGGTTTTCTCTGTGAGTCCCTGCCCATCAAGGGGGCGGGGACTCAACGTCCTACTGATGTGGCTCAATCAAAGCCTTAACCATAATTTAATCAAGTAAAAGTGAAGCCTCTGAATCCAATACAATCAAATATGCCCAGAGGAACAGACCAGCTTACAAACATTATACAATATCTATTTTTGGAATTCATAAATAATGCCAAACTGCTACATCTTCCAAAAAATTGAAGAGGAGGGAATAACCCTATGTAACTCATTCTATGAGGCAACATAATCCTAAAATCAAAGCCAGATCAAGATACTACAAGAAAGGAAAATTACAAACCAATTTCTCTTATGAATATGGATGTAAAAATCCTCAACAAAATATTTTCAAATAGAATCAAACACTACATTAAAAGAATTATACACCATGACCAAGTGGGCTTTATCCCAGTAATGCAAGCGTGGTTCAACATAAGAAAATCATGTAATATAATGCACAACATTAACAAAATGAAGGACAAAAACCATATGGCCATCTCCATTGATGCATACACTTAGAAAGACAGGAATAGAAGGAAACTTCCTAAACATGATAAAGGGCATATGTGAAAAACCCACAGCTAACATCATACTCAATAATGAAAGAATGAAAGCTTTCTCTCTAAGATCTGGAAAAAGACAAGGATGCCCACTGTCACCACTGTTATTCAAAATTGTATTGGAAGTTCTAGCCAGAGCACTGAGGCAAGAAAAAGAAATAAAAGGCATCCAGATTGGAAAGAAAGAAGTAAAACTTTCATTATTTGCAAATTACATGACCTTATACATAGAAGGTCCCCAAAAATCTACAACAAAGCTACTAGATCATAGATGAGTTCAGCAAAATGGTAGGATACAAGATCAACATGCAAAAATCATTAGTGATTCTATACTATAGTAATGAACAATCTGAGGAGGAAATCAAGAGGACTATTCCAATGACAATAGCACTAAAAGAAATAAGTATCTAGGAATAAATTAAGCCAATGATTTAAAGGATTTATACACAGAAAACTACAAAACATTACTAAAATAAATCAAAGAAGACCTAAATAAATGGAAGGACATTACAGGTTCATAGATTGGAGGAGCTAATATCTAGACCCTCACACTTATGGCAAACTGATATTTGAGAAGGCTGCCATGTCCACTCAACTGGGACAGTTTAATTTCTTCAACAAAGGGTGCTGAGAGAACTGGATATTCATATGCAAAAGAATAAAAGAGAACCCCTATCTCAAACCTTATACAAATAAAAATTAACTGAAAATGGATCAAAAACCTAAATAAGAACCAGGACCATAAAACTTCTAGAAGAAAATGTAGGAAAGTATCTTTAAGATTTGTGGTAGGCAATGGTTTCTTAGACTTTACACCTAAAGCACAAGCAATGAAAGAAAAACTAAATAAATGGGTCCTCCTCAAAATGAAAAACTTCTGTGCTTTAAAGGACTTTGTCAAGAAAGGAAAAAAGGCAACCTACTTAATGGGAGAAAATATTTGGAAACTACATATCCTATAAGGGTTTAATATCCAGAATATGCATAGAAATCTAACAATAAAAAGACAAATAACCAAATTAAAAAATGGGCAAAAGACTTGACTAGACATTTCTTTAAAGAGGATATTCAAATGGCTAAAAAGCACATGAAAAGATGCTCATCATTAGCCATTAGGGAAATGCAAATCAAAACTATAATGAGATACCATTTCACACCCATTAGAATGGCTACTATTAAAAAACAAAAACATAAAATTACAAGTGTTGGAGGGCATATGGAGAAATCCTCTCCAACTCAATTCATTGCTTGCAGGAATATAAAATGGTGTAGCCCCTGTAGAAGATAGTTTGGTTGTTCTCAGTAAACTAAGTATACCATGTGACTCGGCAATCTCTCTACTAGGTATATACCCAACAAACTTGAAAGCAGGGACTAGAACAGATATTTACACACTGATGTTTATAGCGACATTATTCATAATTGCCAAAAGATGGAAACAACCCAGGTGTCCACTAACTGATGAATGGCTAAACAAAATGTGATATGTGTATGTGTGTATATGTATATACATACATATATACATATATATATAGTGGAATATTATTCAGCATTAAAAAATAATGAAGTTCTTGTTCATGTGACAACATGGATGAACCTTGAAGATATTATGTTGATTGGAAGAAACCAGACACAAAAGGACAAATATTGTATGGTCTCATTGATATGAAATAATTAGAATAAGCATACTTAGAGCATTAGAATCTGGAATATAGGTTACCAGGGGCTGGGTTGGGGTTAGGGAATAGGGAGTTAATGATTAATTTGTACAGAATTTGTATTTTGTTTCACTGTAAAATTTTGGAAATGAATGGTTGTGATTGTAGGCAAATATTGTGAGTGTAATTAACAACACTGACATACATGTGGATGTGGTTAAAAGAGAAAATTTTAGGTCATATTTATGTTACTAGAATAAAAATTAAAAGATAAAACATAGGACTGTACAACACAGTGAACTCTATTGTAAATGATGACTATAGTTAATAGTATGCTTATAAATATGTTCTTTCATGAATTATAACAAATGTACCAGAAAAAAAATTATTACAAAGATCCTTATTTGGTTATCTATTTCTGCAAAATGTAACACCCCAACACTTAGTGGCATAAAATAATAAACACTTTATTATATCCATAACATGGATTATTCACTCACAGGTCTGGTACCTGGACTGGGATGATTTGAAGGAATGGCCCATACGTGCCTGTGCCTATGTGATTTCAAGAGCGAGCATCCAGAGGGAGTGTTGAAAGAGAGTGAACATTCCAAGATACCTTTTAATGACCTAGCCTGGGAAGTCACATTGTGTCATTTCTACCCTACTCTATTGTTGAGGCACTCACAAGCCACTGAGAGTCAAGGGAAAGGGAATAGAACCCTACCTCTTGATGGGAAGAGAGTTAACGAATTAGTGGCCTTTAAAAACAAAAAACAAACACACACCACAGTATTTTTGAAGAGTGCTCAGGAGAGCAACTGCTTTCTCTGCTCCCTCCCAGTTATGTTTCTGGCTACGGTGGTGATAAAGGAATCTAAGGAAGGGACCCACAGGGAGGAGTGTGGTGAGAGGTAGAAGACTTAAGGATTTTGAGTTAAAAATATGGATGAATGGTGATGTTCTTTGTAAAGAAAGAGTACAGTGATGTGAGTTTGGAGGGAAAGATCATCTATCTGGCCTTAGATGTGCTGAGTCTGAGGTGCCTGTGAGACCTCCAAGTGGAAATAACGAGTAAGCAGCTAAATAGCTCTGGAGCTCAGAAGTGATCTGAGATGGAGATATAAATTGGGACTCACTGGCATATAGACAGATGGTAATTGAAGGCTTGGGCTTCATTTTCTGAATGCTCTATTCTTGTCCTTTGTCCAGAATGGTATTCTATTAAACAATTTACATGCTTAATAGCCATGCTTCATCTCTCGGGCAAATAAACTGCCTTTTAAGATGTTTTGCTTCAATAGCTGTCAGTGAATGACCTAGAGTACCTCCAAATGGTGTACAAATTCAATTTAACCATTTAACAAAAACATTCACCAAACAGACCCACTCTAAACCTGAGGGTCTACTTAAAAGAAACGGCTATTATGTGTATTAAGCTTTCTCAGTCACCAATAGCTTTTCTGCCTTCTCAATATCTGTATCAACCTTCCCTTCACCACCTTTGTATGCCCAATCTATTACTCTTATATTTGATTTCTAATAGGTTTATTTCACATTACATTTGCTGCATTTGAACCCTTTAAATAAAAACATACAGTACTATTTCTTAAATGGGGTGGTAAGTACACAGGTATTTCATTTTTATTCTTTAAACTATGCACATCTGTCATTACACCCTTTTGTATATTTGATACATTTCATGATAAAAAAAATTTTAAATCACTCTCAATAGCCTTTAAATCTGAATCAATGCAACATTTTTAAAGGCAACGAATGATTAAAGACTGTGTTTAACTTATGAAAAAAGGATATTAGTAAAATTTTAAGTATTTATTATCCTCACGACATGGATCTTCAAAGTCCTGGATTTGTCAGTGATATAAACTTGAACAGATGCCCAGCAAACAATAAAACATGACATGGCATGTTTTATTAGCTTGTTAATATAGGCCTTGGGTACAATGTGAGGGACAGGTTGTAAGTAAATGGAGCAATGAAATATACCCCAGAGTCTCTTAATGCTTTTATACAGCACTCACTGTTTCAATTTTAAGTCTCTTAATAATATATGTTTTCTTTTAAAAAAATTTTTCTATGTATATATATATTTGGGATATTCTTAACTTCAAAGAAAGGAAAACAAACTTCTCCTATTTCTAATCTACAGCAGAAAACTTTCAATATGAACTCCCTTCTATAAAGATAAGGTTAGTTAGCTTCTTTGAACTCAAATTCACTGATTCCCATTCTCTAATCTACCCTCCACTATCCGCTTCCATCCATTGTTATGGGAATAGTCTGCAGTGGAACTTCCATCACTATTATTCTGTGCTTATCAAACACTGTAGCTGTTTCATGAACAGCCCCGAACACGGCTTTCCTGAAATTCTAAGTGCCAAACTTTTGCTATCTTCAGCCTGTGGAGAGGTGACAGTCTAGTTACTTAGTGGTTCCTAACCATGGAAAGCAAGATGCAGGTCCCCAGCCTAGAAGTCTCTAAACTTCTCATATCAGCTTCCCAATGACAGGCTTGATCCAGATTCTGAGGTCCAACAGATTCTCTGACTCCAGTTCATTATTAATAAAATTACCTCCAAATTCAGTGGCTTCAAACAAGAATCACTTATTATTGCTCATATGTGTGCAGATCAGCTGTGATTCAGCTAATCTATGTTGATGGCTCTGCTTCTTACTGCCCATCTGTGGGTTAGCTCAAGAAGCCTTGCTCCAAGTATCTCTCATTCTCCATGGACCAACAGGCTAGCCAGAGTGTGTTTTTCTCATGGTGGTAGCAAGAGACCCAAAGAGCCTCTTATTGGCCAAAGCGAGTCAAATTGAGCCCAGAATTAAAGGGCATGAAAGTATACCTTGTCCATAGTGGGAGAGCATCGCAAAGTTATATCACCAAGAACATAGATGTATATATTAGTTATCTATTGCTGCATTATCCCAAACTTAGTGGATTAGAACAACAGTAAACATTTATCATGTCCCACAATTTCTGTGGGTCAGGAATTCAGAAATTGCTTACCTTGAGGTTTCTCATGAAGGTTAGTCAGGAAATGGTCTGGGGCTTCTGTCATCAGCAGGCCTGACTGGGTGGCTCGCTCAAAGCTTTAATGAGTTGGTTCTGATTGCTGCTGGGAGGCCTTAGCCAGGGCTATTTGAGTGTCATCATGACATGATGGCTGGTTTCCCCAGAGTACATGATCCAAGAGAGAAATAGAGAGTGCAAGGAAGGGGAGACACCTCACTTTTTTATACTCTACCTCAGAAGTCACACAGCATCACTTCAGCCACATTCTATGCATTAAATAGAGCCACTTAGTCCATCTCACATTCAAGAGGACAGGAATTAAAGTCTACCTTTTGAAGGAAGAAAGGCCAAAAATATTTCAGACAAATATTAGAATCAACAAAATGTAGAATCCTATCACTGGGGAGCGTAGAGTTGAAACAATAGTCCAGCCTATCATACCATCCTCACTTCCAAGCTCTCTCTCACACTGATTGCCTCATTGTTGTATGCCTTTATCTTTATATATGCTGACTGCTCTGACTGGAATGATCTCTTTCTTCCTCTGCCAAAGCCCTACTCTTCCTTCAGGAGATAGTTTGACCATCCTATTACTATTACATCCATCAACAACCCTAGGCAAAATTACTAGTTCCATCTTCATCTCCCAGAGGCCTTCCTTCATAGCTCCAAAAATATATCTATGCTATGATTTTGTAATTTGCAGCTTACACTTCTGCCTCTTCCACAAGACCATAAGGTCTCTAGGGTATGGATTTGAGTTTATTTATTTTTGTACCCTGTACCTGGACATAATATCTGGCACATAGCTGGTACTCAAATATTTGCCAAATAAACAACTGGATCCTAGTAGTTCAAGAACAGAAATACTATGTTCTGCAGAGAAAGCAACTAAAACAAACCTGTAGAAATACCTTATATTTATAAGTATTGTCTACTTGTTTTTAACCATAATTTTGGGCAATGCAATAATTTTTATGGGAGAATGCTGCTAGAAGGTACATAACACCAAAATAAAAGACTATGATATGTAAAAAGCAAATTAAAAGACAGTGAACATCAACTCAATTCTACAAAAACACAGTGAGAGTAATAAAACAGAAGACATAAATTGTAAATCAATTAATAAATTGGGAGGTAGGATACCTGCTGAATTCCTGGGTTCTTGCCCTATACTTGTTTCCACTGCCAACATTCTTGGTGGTTTTTCACACCTGTGTTATTTCAACACTTTTCCAGATGGTCTCTTGGCTTTTAATTTCTTTGGCTTCCAATTTATGCTATTCACAGCTTCCACAATAATCTTTATCAAAGATCTTCTCATATATATAAGAAAATCCTACGGTGGTTTCCTACTGCTAACTATTTTAATCCCAAACTCTCCAACACAAATGTTCAAGAACTACCCATTGGTCATTTATCCTTCTCTTCGTTATCACCTTCCCTAGCAAGAGCCCTTTGCCCCAGCCTCAACTATATCTTTGTCTCCATCCCAGCTCTCAATACCTATACACCTGACTTGTATAGTGCAGCTGCTAACACATTTTAGACATTCAATGAACATTTGCTGAATGAGCTGTCCTAGAGTAATAACTAGGTAATCCTAAAACAATTATGGTTTTCTTCCTTAATTAGATCTAATCTATTGAAAATGTCAAGTATTGATTGAACCTGTGTCCAAAGCACCTTCATGTTTATGTCACAGATTTTCATAAAACCTGTCTGCCACTCTGACCTTATTGCCCACTACTCTTCTGTTCATCCACCATGTTCCAGCTGGGCAGGCCTTCTTTCTAGTCCTTGGCTACACCAAGCTGGTGCCTCCCTCAGGTCTGACTGCTTCCTCTGCCTGGAAGGTTTTTCCTGTCTTTGTTTCACATGGATGCTTTTTTTTATTATTATTATTCAGATCTCAGCTTAAGTGTTACTTCCTCAGGTTTTCCAAGAACATCAATCTAAAGCAGCCCCTCAATCATTATCACTTCCCCCTATTTAGTTCTTTGTTATGCAGTTATCACTATCGGTTATTTCTCTTGTTAATTTATTTATTTGATTACTTGATTATAGTCAGGCTACTCCATTAAGATGTAAGCTCCATGAAGGCAAAGATGTCTTGTTTATTGATCACTTGTATCTCAAGTACCTGCCGCACAGCAGATGCTCAAAAGATACCTTAAATGAATAAACAAATTTGACTTCCTTACCAATGCTCAATGCCAATTTCCTGATCTCAGCAAATCTCAATAATCTCCCCATGGTTCACTTTTACTATACCTTCTAAGACTCAACTTCAAAAAAAATCACCTTTTCCGAGAAACTTCCCTTGAAATAATGTTAATTCTTAATGCAGCACTTTTTCCTATACATTTAGCCTATACCATATAATTTTACATGTGGTCTTATGGGTAAATCACTCTCCAGTGGTTTCATGTGCATGTTTTTCCTCTGAACTCTAATTATCATTAGATCCTTGAGGGTAGGTCTATGTTTTTTGTTGTAGCTTTGTTTAGAATGTTCCAGTTGCACTCAGTAAGCTGCTCTGCATATAGCAGAAATCCATACATGTTTACTAATAGGCACTTTATCAAAACTGCCCTAATATAGTACTAAGGTTAACGTAGGAACCACGATAACAATTCAACCAAAACCCATTAAAGAAACACTTTATCTAGATTTTCCAAATTCATTGCCTTCACTGAGATATGAATTACTATCATATCATCTGATTTTTTAGTAGATGCTGTAAGAATTGGCTGTTTGAAATTCTACAGTTGAAGTTACTATGTACTATATTAGCCTATATCCCTCACATAAGACTCCAACACATACATCCTTATTTTGTTTAATTTTAGGAAAAATTTTTCTCTATGATATGTGGCATTAGCAATGGAATAATGAAAAACTCATAAAACACAATGTACTTTTCTTTAGGTCTGGATGGGAAGAAAAAGTGCCAAATTCAAAGTCCAATTACAGCAAAGCCTGGTAGTTTCCAACTCCCTTTCTACAGTCTACATTCTATTTTTATCTTTCTTTTTTCTTTCTCTGTCTACCAAAACTCATTTATCTATGACTCTACAAAGATGAACCCCCACATTACCCCTCCAAAGCTCTTGACTCTTGCATCTGGAGAGTTTGCTTATACCTTAACATTAATCTGACCTCAACTAAACCCATTCACTTCTCTCTAAAATCAGCCCTCTTTAACGTCAACTCTCACAATTTTTTCTAGTCAGTCAGGTACAAAACCTATGAGTCATTTTTGATTTCTTATTCCCATGGCTGAAATACTTAATAGGCAGATAAAACAAGCATTTACAGTCCTGGCAACATAGAAACACCACAAAATTTATAGTGGGGAATTTTTAAGTTATTTTTAGAAAAGTCATTACAACACAAATCATAATATAAAATAAATGGCACTTCCAGCCAAGATGGAGCTGGGACTGGACTTAACCTCTTGCCTGAAATAACTAAAAAACTGGAAGAAAAAAAAAGAAACAAGAGTGTTTTTTGTTGTTGTTGTTTGTTTGTTTGTTTTTAAAAATATTTGATATTACGCAACAAAAGACAGTAATCCCACGGGAGATGGGAAATGAATAAGGTGAGTTCACTGCCTAGAGAAAATGTCTAGGTGGCAGTGGATCCTGTCAATTTCACTGAGTTGAGGAAATAGAGCTGGATGTCCAGAGAGGCCAAAGGGGCTAGAGCTCACAGGGCAGAGTACTGAAGAAGAGGGTGCTGCACAGAGAGAGCTCTGGAAATGTGCAGAGGGTTTCCCTCAAGTCTTAGGCTAAATAATATCAATGCATGGATGCAAGAAACTACCAAAGTCTGGGGAAAGAATCACTCAGAAGGAATAGAGGGAACAATCCCCAGAGCTCACATACACACAGGGCTATGAACAATTTCTGGTCTTACAGTCAAAGTAGAAAAACTCATAATTCATGGAACATCAATACAATACTCAGAAGGATTTTCTGCCTCGGTAGTGGAGAAAATTAGCCTTAGACTAACCGCTACTCTGGTCCTGTGTAACAAAGCTTAAAACAAAGACCTTAAAGGATCAAGCTGTTTCTAGTAACTTAACTGCCTTCCAGAAGAAAGCTCAAGAATAGTTATAGGAATATAAAAATATCTAGCATCTAACAAAACAAAACTCACAATGGCTGGCATCCAATAAAAAATAACCAAGCATGCAAAAAAGCAGGAAAATACAACCTATAAATGAGAAGAGCCAGTCCATTGAAACCAAGCCAGAACTGACATAGATGATAGAATTAGTAGACCAAGCCATTAAAACAATTTTTCTAAGTGCACTCCATAGGTTCAAGAAGCTAGAAAAACACTGATCATGTTAAGTAGAAATATATGATATAAATTGGTGAACTTGAATTCACAGCAATAGAAATTATCCAAAATAAAACATAAAGAAAAAAGACTGAAAAAAAAGAACAGAGCACCAGTAGCTCTAGGGTAATGTCAAGCAGTCTATTATACATATAATTGAAGTCCCTGTGGGAGAGGAGAGAAGGGAAAGGCAGAAAAAAATATTTGAAGATATAATGACCAAAATTTTTCCAAACGTGATGAAAAAATAAGCTCATAGATCTAAAAAGCTCATTGAACCCCAAGCACAACTCCCCACCCCTCTTCAAAAAAAAAAAAAATTACACCAAGGCACATCATAATCCAATTGTTCAAAACCAGTGGTAAAGAGAAAATCTTTTCACCTTTTTATGTTCCAGACATGATCTATTTTGGTAAACATTTCATGTTCATTTAAAATGAATATGCATTCTGCCATTGGTCAGTGAAGTGTTCTATAAATGTCAATGAAATCAAGTTGGTTGATAGTGTTGTTAAAGCCTTCTACATCCATGATGATTCTGATTCTACTTGTTCTGTCAATTACTGAAACAAGGGTGTTGAAGTCTCTGTGGATTTTTCTATTTTTCCTTGTAGTTCTATTACTACATGTTCTATACTCTTCACAAATTTTGAAGCTCTATTATTAGGTTCATTAACTTTCAGGATCATTATATTATCTCCACAAATTGATTCCTTTATTATTATTAACTGATCATTTTTAATCCTGGTAATTTTCTTTATGTCCTTTTCTCTGATATCTGCTTTTCTTCTTATTATTATTATTTATTTATCCCTGCCTTGCTGCTTGTCTTCCTTTGTTGCGCCAGCTCACTGTGCCATGTGGGCCCTGAGCTCGCGCTGCACGGGAGCTCCTTTACCGGGAGGCCCCAGGGATTGAACCCAGGTCCTCCCATGTGGTAAATGGGAGCCCAACCAATTGAGCCACAGCCACTTTCCCGCTTTTTCTGATATTACTAGAGCCACACCAGTTTTCTTTTGGTTAAAATTTGCATGGTTTATCTTTTTCCATCCGTTTAACTTTTTTTTTTTTTTTTTTTACAGATTTTATTTTTTTATTATTTATTCATTTATCCCCCCCTTGCTGCTTGTGCTCGCTGGGTCAGCCAACCACGCCATGCGGGCGGGCCTGCCCTCACCAGGAGGCCCCGGGAACCGAACCCGGGGCCTCCCATATGGTAAACGGGAGCCCTACTGATTGAGCTACAGCCGCTTCCCCCGTTTAACTTTTTAAAATATATTTAAACTGGGTTTCTTGTATGCAGCATTTAGTTGGGTGTTGCTCTTTAATCCAATCTTACAATTTCTGCCTTTTAATGTGGGTGTTTAGATCACTAATATTTAATGTATTTATTGATATGGTTGGGTTTCAATCTATCAAACAGACAATAAACATTTTTCAAAGTCGTAATTCTCAATGTTGGCAATCCTGTCTTCTTGGTGAGACAGGCATATACACTGTGGGAGGGAAGAATCTAAACAACTTTTCTGGAAAGCAATTTAGGGATTGTATTAGGGGTCCCAAGACCACTCCCAAATTCAGTGATTCACTAGGAGGGCTGACAGGGCTCAGCATATAGTTATTATCATGGCTGTGACTTATTACAGCACAAGGAAACAGAGTGAAGTCAGCAAAAAGAAAAGGTGGTAAGATGAAATCTGGAGGAAACCAGAAACAAGCTTCCAAGAGTCCTCTCCCTGTGGATGAACTTCACTCCTTTAGAATTGAATTGTGACAACATATGTGAAATGCTGTCTATTAGGGAAGCTCATTAGAGGCTCAGTGCCCAGGGTTTTTATTGGGGACTGATCACACAGGTACCCTCTGCCTACCATATATCAAAATTACAGACTTCCAGAAAGAAAACAAGTGTTCGGTGTAAACTATATTGTTTGCCCAGTTTAGGTATAATGAATCACCCTTATACATTAGAGAATGGTGGGAATACTCCCAAAATCCAAGTTCCCAGACATCAGTCAAGGGCGAACCACACGGCCAACCTCACAAACAGGTTTTTCTAAGTATAAAAATCTCAGGCCTGTTAAGTCTTTTTTTGCACAAGGATATACTGAAGATATCCTTACTTTTTGTGGGCGTCCAGTTGGTCCCTGGCCCTGGTTTCCCTTCTCTAAGGGAAACTCAGCCCACAGTACCCAGCTACCTGCATGTCCCGAAACACAAGTTAAAATGTAACAAACTTCCTCACAGGAGAACAATGTACAGATGGTATTGTAGGCTGTAATTTTCTCTAGGCTGTATAATTCCTTCCTACAGTAATATCACCAGATCCCATTTATGTGCTTCACATGACCTTAGCAGAAACTCTGTTATGAAATGTCTTTTGTTCTGAGACCCTATTTATTGCCCCTCATTTTCCCACCTTTTTGCAGAGCACTATCTTCATTCTCTGGTCTGCCACCGCCAGAGAGAATCTCTCCTGTTTGTAAATACCAATAAATAAAGCTCATGTCTGACACCTTGCTGAGTGCATCCTTTGGTCTTGCAGCTGCTCCAACCTGTGCCCTTCAGGAGCTGGGTTGGAACACTTTGCCTGCTCATTGCTTTTGCCTGTTGTCTGCTTGTTTTTTCTTTAGGAGGCACCAGGAACCGAACTAGGAACCTCCCAATGTGGGAGGCGGGTGTCCAACTGCCTGAGCCACACCTGCTTCCCTGGAATACTTTTTGATTCAAGGATCTTAGCTTCAGGGTTGTTTGTTTTTTTCCCCCAAGCAAATAGGATGAAATAGGGCAAAGTTATATGCACCAAGATGTGCATCATAATATCGTTTAAATTTAAAAACTGGAGGCTGCAAATATCCATTGATGGTTTAGTAAATTATTGTAAAACATTGTAAAGATATATTAAATAGCCATTAAAATTACATTTTTGAAGATTTTTAATGACAAAAATGATTAGAATGGGGAAAAATAAGGACACGAAATTATATCCATATAATAATAAGTTAAATATAGCAGAAATACAGAATGAAATTTATAAGGAAATATACTAATATATAATCATGATTCATTCCTGGGGGATAGTTATATAAAATAATTTTTCTTTTCCTCTTGACCTTTATTTATGCTTTTAAGTTTTTATGTAATGGACATGTATTTATTTTTCTAATCAGAAAACAGTTATAATAATAAGATAATTATGTTTTAAAATTTTAAATATAAAAGTCAGTGGATTCAAAGCCAATTTTGTTAAAATGTAAAATATTTAGTGAGTACAGTGAGTAAATGTATAAGGGAGAACTTGTCTGGGGAACTCTTAGAATAGCAAACTACCATTTAAAAAAATATTTTTTAAATTTAATATGCTTCTTTCTTCAATTAGCTAATATAAAAAAACAGGAAGAGAAAGGAGGAATATTTTCTTATAAACATTAAAGAAAGCAAAATGACTGGTTTTTATTAACAAAGAAACCATTTACAAACTAACAAATGCAAAATTAAAAATAAAAGAAATATTTTTAAATGGATAGAACAAAAGATGAATTTCCTAACTCATTTGTATGTTTAACATAAATCACATAAATTTTCCTATTTTTAAGGAGAATGATTTCCAGTGTATCCAGTTCCAATTCCCCTCCATTTGCTTTAATGCACCTACCCTAGTCACATAGATACTACTTTCCAGAAAGCTACTTTTGTACTATTCAGATTCTCCAACTGTATTAAGTAGCCATATAGAAAATAGAACACTATTGTATCCTCTTATCCCGAGAGAGATGAAATGGTTTGCAGGTTATTTAAATCACAAAGCAATTCTTTTGTGTACTGAATTGGCTCAAGGCTATGGGGGTTGTGCCAGAGATGCCCAGAGTGGGCCTCACTTCCCATATGACCTCCATTTGGGGCTGCTTCCCAATTGCGCCAGAATCTGAAAACCGTAAAGGTACTCTGATGTAGGGGCACTGTTCTCTCTGCCTCTGAAGTCTTGCCTCCTGGGCAAACTAAAAAAAAACAAAACAAAAAACCAAATTCTGAAGAACCATTGCAATGGCAAGCATAAGCCAGAATTTTTCTGGTTAGGAATGGAAATGTGGTTAACCTAAATTGGACTTGGGGCACAAATGTAGGCATCAAGAAGCCCTCCCACTACTGCAGTTCAACTACAATAAGCATTTTTGTTTCCATTAGAAAAAAAAGTCCTTTAAATGAGTTGGCTATATTCAGAAATTGAGTTTCTTGAAAGTTCTGTGCTTAGAGAGAAGGAAGGGGGAAATGACAAGAACAAAACATGGTTTTAAGTCCTTTGGCAAAATTTATAGCTAATGAAAGTCAGGAATTGGTGCTCACTAAGTGGGACAGAACCTAGACCTCCCAAATGGGAAGCAGGTGCTCAACCACTTTAGCCATATCTGCTCCCCTAATTGTCTTAATATATTTTACAGAACTAATTTAACACCTTGGAAACAGCCCAGGTTAAAACAATGCCTCAACTGCCCAAAGAGGTCACTGTTATCACCCTTCCAGAATCGGATCTCAGGTATGGCAGACATGCTACCAAAGCAGGTTTCATTAAGGTACAGAGGCAGGAGAATAAGGGGGTTATGAGGTAGAGCTCTGGAGTTCAAATCCCAGTTAACAAATTGTGTGAATTTGGGCAAATTACTTAATCCTTTCTAAACTTCAATTTTCACATCTGTAAAACAGGGATAGCAGGTAATACCTACTTCTCAAGGTTTCTGAGAAGATTAAACAGAGGCGATTCACTTACCATAGTGTTATTTCTTGGCTATTATCATTGTTATCATCATGATCATCATACTATATACAAGATGGCTTTCTATGAGTGGAACCAGACCAGAAGTCACTCATTTCGCACTCTGAGATTAACCTTCATCCATGGTAGTGAATAATGGCATGTCTTTGAAATACCCTACAAAGGGGGTCCACTGTGATCATACATCCTGCCAGATCTCCACACACCAAGAAGCTGCTTGGGTGAGGTTATATGCCTACCAGGAACCGTAGTTCCTGGATCAAATGTTAGCAGATGTCCAAGGTGCAATTCTTCATATTTCACTAACCATTCTCTGAACCATCCAGGATCCCGGGATTATACTTTTAAATTTTAAAATTTCTCATTCAACTTGCTCATGCCCTAAGTTTCACTTTTAGTAAAATTTATCTTTTTTTTTTCAAATGGAAATGTCAAAAACCTTAAGACGTGCATACATGCATATTTTTTCTAATTTGCAATGTGTGAAATCCTGTTAATAAGGATGCTAAAGAAGTTAGAATAAAGAAACATTAAGCTAGGAATCCCTTATAATAGAATATACCATGTTAAATGACGGTGGTGGTCAATGAAGCAATAGCTTCACACCCAATATCCTACTGAAATGAAATAACTGCATTTTAAGGAAATAAAATATATACCTTCTTGAGATGTCCTGCTAAATGACTCAAAAAGCTTTAATTCTAGACGTATAAAATTAATCAAAATAATCCAGCTATGCAGTCACCCGACTTCTTGTCATAGAGAATTTAATAATGCAGTAAATTCTGGATCTTGGGTATATAAGATATCCTCCCATTCCTCCCCCAACCCCCCAAAACAGTCATCTTTTTGGGATTATGGTCCACCCTTCTGGGAGACAGAAGGCCCCTTCCTCTGGGGAAAGACTGGGCCCAGCCGCCTTGACACCAGATGCACTTCCAGCCTGCCTTCCTTGTGACCATGCTACCTGCTAGCCAGAAGGATTCTGTTGTCTACTGGGCTGCTGCAGACCGAACAGACTGTGAATCCAGAGAGAGAATAAGAGGTTGTTTTAATTGGCTGAATCTGCTATGCACTAAGCTTATGGCCACTCACTTGTAGCCAAAACTCTAAGCTTAAAAAAAAGTCACGTGCAACTTAAACACAAAACAAGAATGGCATTTTCATTATTGAATTCTAGTTTTGTAATGAGGAATTTTTAGCCTAACACTTTACAATGAATCTGAAATCCTTACCTTTGCTGAAGTAGAATTTTCATGGTATACTCCTTGTACCAAGTCCATAAGAGCACTTGCTAAAAGTTCCACAACCTGAAAAACAAGAAAAAAAATGTCAAAGAAACAATTTTTAAAATGTATCCCTATTTTTGCCTCAGAAGGCTTAGTATCAAGGCACGATTTGTGTTTGATAGAAAAAAATGGGGTTATATGCAAATACCCTAGCAAACGGCATTTGCCCACCTGGATATTAAAGCTGAGATCCATTTTTTTTTTTTTCGTCATAATTCAAGTAAAAGAAAAAATCTTGTAAACATAGCATTTCATTAATATACACAAAAATCTAGTAATAGCCATTCTGAATGTAAGTTTAAATTTCAGACAACTAATGAAATAACTCAATTTATTTTCTGCCTGTTTATTTCTATCAGGTGGATACTTTTTCAATATCCCCATTCTGGGAGCCATTACAATGCTAATTTTCATTCTTAATACAAAAAGAGAAGCAACATCAAAAGGATGGTTAACCTTTCAAATGTATTCATTTTGCTGTACTTAAAATGCACTGTGGATATATTTGATGTAGGGCCCCTGGGTCAGATGCAGAATAAACATTGAAAAAATTTTACAAGAGTTGAAATATTGAAATCGTTTTCATCAAACCTATATTATCTTCAAGGCTCAGGCTATTTTTTTTTTTTTTTTTTTTTAATCAAGCAAAATCAAAAGCTTTGAACTTGTTTCAGAATGTAAAACAAGCAGAAAACAGTAAACGGCCTCTTTGGAACTGCTGTACAATTTAGAGTTGTTTGCATAAAACATCTTAATTCAAGAGGATAAAATAGTGGCATTTATTATAATGTTCAATGCAACCATTTCAAACAAGAATACCTTAAGGCAACCCCATCTGCAGCTTACCAAGATTTAATATCCTGTATATTTAACTTCCTATATTATGCAGTCCTATATCTGATTCCTACTTTTTGCTTCCTAAAATTTAGCTTAGTTCTGATTGAATTAAAGGATTTGGTTTCAGTTTTTATCACTTTTGTAACTGAAGACATTATTAAGCCAAAGGATACAGACTCAAACAACTAGATACTTCAATCTCAGTTACCCTGGATTTAATAAACATTTTCTTAAAGGCAAATTACATTAATTTGTAGAAAGACTTGCTTTAAAAATTTAACACATGAGCATTTATCTTCAAATTTATATTTACATTCATCCTGCATAACACACAGGGCTACTGATAGGGAAATTTTGCTGATTAAAAGCATATTTTTTTCTAGTTCTACAGATGGGTTAATTTGTAAGACCTACTATACAGTCTTTTTTTTTTTAAATCACATTGCCCTATAGGTAACCAAATACTTAAGAAATATTGTAGCAATATGAGCAACAGAGGAACTGGAAGGACAATGATCCTACAGTGTTACCAGATGTGTTGAGTTATTTAAGTGGGAAAGAGAGAAAAATGAATGGATTTTTCCCCCTTAAGGTATCAGATAAGCCCTATTCCCAAATCTAGGAGGATTGAGTATCGCCAATAGGTCTAGGAAAGACTGTAACTAAATGCACAGCATCAGATTGGATTACAATTTATACAAGCAACATCCCAAGATCCCCCTGATGGCTGGACACATAATACAGATCAATCACTCACTAAGACATATTATGGTTTTGAAACAGTTTGAGCTCTGAGACCAGCACTCGTAATGTGAAGAGGCACTTATAAAGAGAAGGTCTGACGCCAAATGTCATAACAATGGCATGAACTTTTAACAATGGATCTGGCTGTGATAACCAGAGTGTTTCCTTACCTTCCTTGAAATTCCAGACCAGGCAGAAGGAACAAAATCATTTTTGTTCTCTGACTCTTCATTTCTTAATTCAATTAGCAAATATAGGCAGACCTGTACCTGCAAGTTCATAATTTATAAATGACCTGGATTTTAAAATGGCCACACTTACTTGAGCAGTATACACTTCCACGGCTAATGACAATCATCAAGGAAAAGACTTAGGACTTCCTTGGGTTAACAAATGGGGAAAGGAAAGAGATTATGAGAAGCAGGAACAGTTTGCCCAGAACACATGTAAAACCTTCTCTATTGCCTGAAATGTTTACTTCACTTTTAAAATGATATCAAATAGAGATGTGTTTTAATATAATTCTCCTTTAAAGTCACAAATATTCCTATGAAGGCCAAAGGGCTAGCAGCTACTCACACTTTAGTAACAATCCATTTAATAAGTTCTTTCAAAGATCTTCTTTCTTTTATTACTTGGATTATTATCAAAGGCATTCACCTGTTTAGACACCTGTTATACTAACATATTTAAGAAAGCACTCAGTTAATGACATTTTTTTCCTCTAGGATTCTTGAGTAATGATTTGTTCAAGCAACCCAAAATGCTACAAAGATAATGGCAGTCAGGGGGAGAATCCGGAGACCGAAGTGCCAGATCTCCTAAGGCTAAGAGCCCAAGCCCCAGACTCCTTGGTGTTCTAGATAAGAACAACTATGAGATAGATTCAAGGACTTTTGTTCCTCAGGTGCAGGGGGCAAGCAAACACTTTCTAACAGAAAAAGAAATAAGCTAAAAGAGCCTCAAAATTAACCTGGGAAGACTAGCAGAATAGAGAACTGTAATGAAACAGGGCAGAACACTAGGAGCCAGAGGATCTAGATTCAATTTCAAACAAGGCCTACCACTAATTTTGCTGTGAGATTTTGGGCAAATAAATTAATTTCTCTGAGCTTTGGTTTTCCTTCAGTATAAAATCATGGGCATTGAGAGAGATGATTCCTTAAAGTCATTCTCAGCTTTAAAACTCTGAGCTGTACTACAATTGCAAATCTTAGCATTTGCTGTAAATCTGAAAATTACTTTTTCATAAACTTTGATGGGAAATTTTTGCCCATGCTATTATTTCTATCTGATCTCTTCATGTGGACCTTTCCCTCTGTTTGAATTCTACTGAATACCTTTCTTGCAAAACTTTTATACCCAATTCCCTTTGGTTCCAACACCTTGAATTATAATAAAAAGAATTTCCATTTTAACTTTTTATTTTGAAATAATTTCAAATGTACAGTTCAATTGCAAAAATAATGAAACTAATATGGAGAATTCCAACACACCCCCAGACCCATATACCCAGATCCACCAATTTTTAATATTTTGCCACATTTGCTGTGTGCCTGCCTATCCATCCATCCATCCATCCATTCATCCATCCATCCATCCACCCACCTACCCACTTACCCATTCATCTCTCTCTGCCTATTTATCTATTTTCTAAACATTTGAGAGTAGGTTGTATATATCATGCTCCTTGAACACTTAATTCTTCTGTGTACATATCCTAAGAACAAGGACATTCACTTATGTAACCATCTTAAGTACAGTTATCAAGTTCAAGAAATTTAACATTGATAAAAAGCTGTGGTCTACATTCCACTTTTTTCATTTGCACCAATAATGTCCTTTTCTACTCCATTATTAAATCCATTCAGGATCATGTATTGCATTTAATTGCTATTGTCCCGTTAGTTGTTCTTTTTTAAAGAAAACAATTTCCATTTTTTAAACCATTATAACTGGTAAGCCCATGCCATCAGCTGACAAAGTAGTCCTAGTTGGGTCAGTTACAAGCGATATTGCTGAGCTCTGGGTCTTGAAGCGCTCTAATGCTTGGGAATAATTCATACATATCAGATTCAGAATGACATCAGGCTTAATTGCAAAGTTCCATCAAACAAATAATGGCACTAGTTGGCCATATCACTTCCTTCTTTAATGAGTAAATATGTAGAGCACTTAGGGGAGAACCTGGAACATAATGAAAGCTTATGTATGTTAACTGCTATTATTTTCCTTTAGTGATACATTATTACTCTATATTCAGTAAAAGTCTTGGGTAGATGAAGGGCACAGCATGGAAATCAAGATTACAGTGTGCTTTAGTTCAACAACAGAACACACGCAAAACTATTATAACTAATATCAGATTTCTTAGAACCTTGACTTGTTACACAAAGTAATCAGGCAGGAGATAAGTCTCATTTCTAATTTATGGGAATAGCAGCAGTGCTTACCTACACATGCAAATGCAAAACTGCTCTTCAATTTGTGTTTTATATTTAAATCTGCCTTCACAGCAGTGTCATACATTATCCTCCAATCTTCTGAGCAACACCTTAGATTCCAGAGAACCAGAATTGGCACCCATTCACAATGTCACTTTGACAAGGCAGTTTCTCCTACCAACTCCCTTTTTTGACTATCAGGGGAAAGGTCTCAGCATAGGATAGTAAGTGGACAGTACACATCTCAAGCAAACTGCCAATCTCGCCCACTTCAATCACCACTCTCACCAAAGATACAAAAAGGTATGTATCTGAACCTTAACACAATTAAAGAACTGATACAACTGACCTTTGGAATGAATTTCTTAAACAGTTAATTTACAGGACAAATTTTTAGCAGTCTCAGGGAACTATGCAATTATTTCATTCTCTTTTGGCAAGGGTAACTATAATTCAATGACTTTTCTTTTAAACTAAAAAACTAAGATGATACAGACCCTCACAAAAGGTGTCATGATGACTATGCCCTGAGCTATAATAAATTACCATCATAAAAAATAGAAATTGAGAGAAGTAGGAGATAGTGAAAGTACAATGATGACCAAAAAAATTCTCACATATACTGCTATACAAAGATGTCTGTAACATATTAAAAGGGGGGGAAAAAAAACCTGGTTACAAACAGAATAGCATGACAGATATTTCTTTAAAAATGAGATCAATCTATGTGTTTATATACACAAAGAAAAAAGTCTGGAAGGAGAGAAAAAATATTTGTAATAATGATAATGTATAAGTGGTAAGATCCTGGGTGATTTTTAAAAAATAAATTTTATTGAAGTATATCCTTCATACATGAACATACATAAACAATAAGTGTGTAGTAAAAGTTGTGAACTTATAAAATAAACATGCATATCATCATACAGGGCTCCCATACATCACCCCACCACCACCACATTGCATTGTTATGAAACTTTTGTTACAAACTATGATAAAGCATCGTCAAAATGTTACTACTTAGCATATCTTACATTTGATGTATTTTTCCCCAACCCATCAGGTTATTAACACCATGTATTAGTATTATACAGTCTTATAGTTCATGAGAGAATGTTCTCGTATTTGTCCTGTTATTCAGTCCATATACCACCACAGGATTCCCTATGTTATACAGACCCATGTTTTGTACAATCCATTCAAAGTGTACACTCAGTGGCTCTCATTTTCATCACAGAGTTTTGTTGTCATTATCTCAGTCAATTTTAGAATGTTTTCATTACTCCAAAAGGAAAAATTCTGGGTGATTTTTAATTGAAAAAATTTTTTTCTTTAACCTTTCTGAATTGCTTAAGTTTACAAGTGCTTAAATTTACAATGGCTTGCTTTTTGATCCCCTTTTATTATATTGCTTTTATAGTAAAATAAAACAATAAACCTCTTTCCATGGGAAAGTGAGGGAGAAAAAGGAAAAGAATACCCTGTTTTTTAGTCTCAGAGAGGCTTCAAGCGGAACTATGTCCACAAATTGATTTATAGGTTCTATCAGTCCGTAGTCCCTGGATTAGCAAAAATAAGATCAGTAAGTGGTGGTAAGCATTCTGTGTAGACAAATCATGCTTTTCTCAATAAATGTGATTCAGGAATACTGTGGTTGGCTTTTTGTTTTGTTTTGTTTTGTTTTGTTTTGTTTTGTTTTGAGGTACCAGGCTCGGAGATTGAACCTGGGACCTCGTATGCGGGAGGCCGGCCCTCAACCACTGAGCCACAGAGGCTGCCCTGAGTTGCCTCCCTCGTCTGTTTGCTTGTTGCTTGTTTGTTTTTTTGCTCATTGTCTGCTCATTGTTTGTTTGTTTTCTTTAGGAGGCACTGGGACCCAAACCTGGGACCTCACATGTGGGAGGTGGGCACTCACCTGCTTGAGCCACATCAGTTCCTGTCGGTTGGCTTTTGACAGGTGGAATGGACTCAACAGAGTTGTAGCTGTTCATTAAACTAGCAAACCCGACCACTTTCGTTTGAGCAAAGGAGCACTTATTCTAAATTAGAAGTAAAATGCAACTAAAACTTTAGAAAAAATGTTAACTAAGCAATCTGAGTTGATGTAATGATGTAGTATAGTTGTATTTTCATACAGTTTAAAAAGGTTGCTATATAACTTAATTTGCTTGCTATGTAAAAACTGTGGAGGCCATTAAATTTATATAATTGTTTTTCAAAAGCTTGCCTCAAAAGGTTACTTTCATGACAGTTTTTATTACAGTATGGAATGACAGGACTATGTGTGATACATACTTAGGAGGCAAATGAACATGTTGCCCCTCAGCCTTTACTACTCTTAACAGCTGCTAGCAAAGGAAACGGGAATATGTGCACACACGTGCAGTGCTGATGGCATGAATTACACGCAAATTTATTACACTCCTTCTCCCCTCCCCTAGGAACAAATAGCAAATCCATGAAGTAGTAGGAAAGGTAAAACATCTTTGGAGAATAATTAATTTTCATATATGTCTTGGAAGGAACAAAAGAGCTTTGGCATTTGAAGGGATATTATCAAGATTTCTTTTTCTTTTTCTTTTTTTTTTTTTTTTTAAAGATTTTATTTATTTATTCATTCATCCCCCCCTTGCTGCTTGTGCTCGCTGGGTCAGCCAACCACGCCGTGCGGGCGGGCCTGCCCTCACCAGGAGGCCCCGGGAACCGAACCCGGGGCCTCCCATATGGTAATCGGGAGCCCCACTGATTGAGCCACAGCCGCTTCCCCAAGATTTCTTTTTAAAGCCAAAAAAAAAAAACCATATTATTGGTAAAATGTCCTATAGAAAAATACCTTTAAAGATTAAGCATGCTGAATAACCTGATAACAGTAACCAGGTCTCACGCATAGGAATGAAGCACAAAGTATGTGACAGATGCATTTAAAGATGGAAAGTTTTATATCACCAAGGTAAGGTAGAGAGGGACTGGTTAAGGAGAAGCGTTCTCCCATAGAGACCCATAACAACATCTAACATTTGTGCAGCACTTTATCATTTACAAACTGGGTTTAAGCAAACTCTCTCATTCCAGGCTTCATTTCCCAGAGATCAGCAGAGCTACCAGGCTGGCAGCCTCAGTGCAGGCGACCTCTGAAGAACACAAGGAGTGGTAGCAATGTCCAAATAAGGAGTAAATCTACTTACCCACCACCTGGGCACAAAAAGCCCAGATGAGCCCTAATCTGCATGCTGATTAATATAAATGAGGGCTTTGATAGAGCCATCGTGGAAGTCTATGAAAGAATGGTTCTCTCCACTCCATCCTATCAGACAAGGACCAGCTTTAATGAAGACAATGATGAAAGGTCTGTTGTAATAAACATACCACTAACTCGCAGGAGTTCTGGAGGAAGCTTCTAACTCGGCTTTCTAAAGGGAGCCTTTTCAATGTTGCCAAATGTGTAAGGCCTTGCTTATTTGTGGGAGGGATGGCAATCTGTTCTCATGAGCTGGAAGCTCTTTCTGGCTACCAGGGGAGAGGAGAGAGAGAAATGGCACAAGCAATAGGACAGGTGCAGCAAAAACTAAGCAAATTGGTAATCTTAATTTTTAATTTAGAACAGCTGATACATTGGTTTATAAACTGTAACTACTGTTAACATTTGTCAAAAAGGATTTGGGAAAAGTCAGTGAACTAAAGATAAGTGTAAAATTGCAACTGATAAAACTAGAAAGAAATAGGCTACAAGTTCAGGAAAATGGCTTGAATATTGAGACTTAATTTATATTGGCTAGTGCATTCCCTCCATAAACATTTGCTGATAGCCTACTATTTGCCAGTCACTGCACTAATCAAACTGGTCTTACCAGACCATAGTACATCCATAAGGTACCACCAAAAGAGATCTGAATCATTATATCTTTATTTAATTAATGTATGAAAAGATGTTTGTGGTTAAAATACTATCAGACCATGTCTAAACAAATTCTAGTAAGTTTATTATACTTCACATTTTTTGCAGTGTATTTTCATTATAGTCCTTTTTAAAGGACATATTCATTTTCTGGATGAATGACCTAATCTTATAAAGATAAAGGCTTTGGTCAGTTAATATTTAGATGAGCTGCATGACCCTAAGCCAGCATGTCACCACTTTGGGCCTCATTTGCTTATCTAGGAAAAAGGTGTCTGCACTGTATTAACAGAAAGCCTTATAATCAGGAATACCTAAACATGCAGCTATATACAGTTACTTAGCTAACTAGCCAAAAATAAGGATTTCTCTTAGTAAAAATTAAAAAGTAATCCAAAAAGGTTCACTTTTTTGAATGAAAGTACATGGTTCTTGGCCTATTGTTTGTCACTGATTAATAATAACATAATCATTTATTGATTTAAACAATGATTAGATTCCTAAAAAAGTGGCAGATGATTAAAAATGCTTAAATCAAGTTGAAAATTTTCATAAGAAATAAAGGAAAAGGTGATGCTTTCTGGTAGATTGAAAAATATGTTGGTTGTGCCATGTATCACACATTACTACAAAAACTGTAAGTAGTTGCTGCGAATTGAATGGGAATTCCTCTATATGAACCCTGTTATACTCAGGACATTCTTTACTTAGTGGCAATGTTATATCTTGCTCTGACTGAACTTTCTAGAGAATTATGTCTGCCATTTCACCTCCATTTGCTTTCATTGCTTCTTCATCTTGGGTCCCTCTCAGTGATGTTAACTGATGTTTGCCAAATGTGATTTTACTTAAAAATTAATCTACATGAAAGTTCAGAACACTAAAACCACAGTACAGTATTCCATTCAACTGAAGAGATGAAGCTGGCTAGAACATTGCCTTACATTAGTGGCTTTCAAACTTTTAAAATTGCAACCTGTAAGAACTATATTTTACGTCATGACACAATAGCTACCTACATACATATACATGCATAGATGTATATAACTGAATAAAAATCTTCATAAAATGAAAGTATCATTATGCCTCTATTTTCTATTAAATTCCATCAAAAAAAAGTGTTGATAGTAACTCATTAAATTGACTTCACCACTCATCAATAAGCAGGATGTGATCAGTGGTTTGAAAGATTATCTTATATCATGCTAATATGTCATTTACAGCTCTTACCTTGGTTAGCCATTGCATAAGGTATCCTCAAATTTTTGACAAGCAGTTTAAATCTTGTAACTCTGCAATATATTTCTAGTGTATTAATTTCTTTATATGTTATATCAAAAACATGTAGTCTTTTTCGAGGAAAACACGGTCGCTGTTGTAGCAGCGTCCCGGCTCACCGGTCCTCCTGACTCACTGCTGTTTGCTCTCGCTGAGGAACAGGTTGGTCAGGAAGCCACACCGCAGCCATGGCTTTTAAGGACACTGGAAAGACAAGACGCCCGTAGAACCAGAGGTGGAGATTCACCACATTAGAATCACCCTGACCAGCTGCAACTTTAAGTCTCTGGAGAAGGTGTGTGCTGACTTGATTAGAGGCGCAAAGGAAAAGAACCTCAAAGTGAAGGGACCGGTTCAGATGCCTACCAAGACTCTAAGAATCACTACAAGGAAAACTCCTCGTGGTGAAGGTTCAAAGACTTGGGATCATTTCCAGATGAGGATCCACGAGTGACTCATTGATCTGCACAGCCCTTCTGATACTGTTAAGCAGATTATATCCATCAGCATTGAGCCAGGAGTAGAGGTTGAAGTCACCATTGCAGATGCTTAAGTCAACTATTTTAATAAATAATGTCAGTTGCTAAAAACAACAACAACAACAACAACAAAAAACAAAACCATGTAAATTAATTGAAGGTAGAGAAGGAATAGGCTGTATAAAATGGGTCTTGGATACTATTGGGTGTATTTGTTAGGGCATGTTTCAATCTTCTTTATTTACATTGCTGATATTTGACTTTTAGCTTAGTAGAACTTAGTAAATTCATGAAAACAAATTGGCTTAGGCCACATTTGACCAAGAGCTAACAGTTTTAGGATGCTCTGGGATTCATGAATATATCTTGCAAATTCCAGGACGCCATGTCTTTGGGTAGCACAGTTCACTTTTCAGCTCAATCAATTCTTCTTCAAACTTAGTCACACTAAAGAGCAGATATTTGTAATTTAGAGATATCTCAAGATTTGTACCCTCTAGGCAGCTACAGAAATAAAAGCATTACACATATGCATTAAAATTCATGCATCTTGTCTAAAACTATAATTGTATTTCTTCCAAATACCTTTGCAGCTCTTCAAAATCAATGGAATTCTATAAATAACTAGCCTTACTGGTACCTTGTTCTAGAAAATTAGGTAATCCTTTTTTTCTCTCCTTCAAAAAAATCAAATGGTAGAGACTTGGAATTGTCTATATTGTACCAATGGATTAATAATGGATACCTAGGTTAGAAATTCTCTAGTCTGTAAAGATACACAACTGGCTTTTAAACTGTTATCTCCAATGCATAGCACTATGCACACAAAATTTTTTGTTGATATACCAATACTGTTCTAATATGTGAATTTGTTATTTAAACCATAACTACTTCAAAATAAATTTTAACAATTATCACTTTGTTCAATCACTATTTTCAGAAATTTGTATTTGCCTATCATCTTATAGCTTTCAAAGTATTTGAACAAACAAAGCCATATAGATTTCTCATCACAAATCTGCCATGAGGGTGAGTTTGCTAATTTGGGGTATTGCCTAGATTGCTGAAATAAGCATGTAAATCTTCAAGCCTCTTCTTACATTTATAAAAGATTTTGAATTCTTGATTATGTCACTGTCTTTATTGAAAATTTTTGATTGCTTTGTTTTTCTTCATATTTCATGTCATTTTATTGTAGAATATTAGAACTAGCAAGGATCTTGGAGATAATGCTATTTTTATTTTAAAGATGAGGAAACTTAGAAAACACATAGCCTTTGCTTTTTAGTTAGTTCTCTAAAATGATTCATGATGTTTCTATTGATATTTGTACTGAAATATTTAAACACTAATAGTTGTTTAATATATTATAAACTCCAGTACCAGTGATTGCAAAATTGCTGGTAAAAAGGCATCAGGGTTCACTGTTGGTTTGCTAGTTTTCTACTTTAGTTAAAAGTGAGATTTTAGAGTCAGATTGCCCAGATTTAGCTAGCAGCTCCACCACTTATTAGCAATATTACCTCAGGGAAATTGCTTAACCTTTCCTCCTGCCTCAGAAGACATTAAATGGGCTAACACATGTAAAGCACTTAAAAGACTGCCTATCACCCGGTAAGCACTCAAAAGAATACATAAGATATTATTAAAAAACAACTCAGTAGTAACTTTAATAAAAGCTAAATTTTCTACAATATGAAGTTTCAATTTTCAATTGTAAAATAAAGACATTAGATAAAGAGTCTGGAAAAAAAGATTAGTGACCTGGGCCTGGAATTCTGAGCGGTAAAATGAACAGTCAAAATGTTAAATGGCTAATTAGAAGAAAGAAAGAGGGTAAGAGAGAGAGAAGGAGAGGAAGGAAGGAAGGAGAGGAAGGAAGGAAGGAAGGAGGGGAGGGGAGGGGAGGGGAGGGGAGGAGAGGAGAGGAGAGAGGAGAGAGAGAGGAAAACAAAGGAGGGAAATCCCGACAACAGAACTGTGAGTTGAAACGAGTGGCTGCTGCTGCTGCTGCCATAACCATCCCCCACACTAAGACACTTCAGAATCAAAGAGCAGTGGTAACACACAGCCTCCTGCCACTATATCCCTACAAAAAAGAAAGAAATTGGCATCTGAGTAAACTACATCCTAATCAGATACCTAGACGTCAGCAAAAAATTATGAGCCATACTAAGAAAATAGAAGACATGGCCCAAGAAAAGGAATATATCAAAGCCCCAGAAGAGACGCAGAATTTGAGAGAACCAATCAGTGAGATGTGCACAAATTTCCAATATAAAATTAATGAGTTGAAAGACAATTTGGTTAAAGAGATAAATGACATTGAGAAGACACTGAGCGAGTGCAAAGAAGAATTCGAAAACCTGAACAGAATCTTAACAGAGCTCATGGGAATAAAAGACACAATAGGTGAGATAAAAAACACATTAGAGGCATACAACAGCAGTCTTGAAATGACAGAAGAAAGAATAAGTGATAGTGAAGACAGAACAGTCAAAATTGAAGAAAGAAAAGAACAGAGAGAGAAAAGAATAGAAAAAATTGAGCAGGGGATCAGAGAGTTGAAGGACAATGTGAAATGCAACATACGTGTCATGGGAGTTCCAGAAGGAGAACAGAAGGGAAAAGGAGCAGAAAGAGTATTTGAGGAAATAATAGCTGAACATTTCCCAACTTTCACTAAAGAAATGAATTTACATGTCCAAGAAGTACACCGTACCCCAATCAGAATAAATCTGAATAGACCTACTCCAAGACACATACTCAGAATGTCAAATGTCAAAGATAAAGAGAAAATTCTCAGAGCAGCAAGTGAGAAGCAAACCATCACGTACAAGGGATGTCTAGTAAGACTTAGCACAGATTTCTTTTTAGAAACCATGGAGGCGAGAAGACAGTGGTATGATACAATTAGGATACTGAAAGAGAAAAACTCCCAGCCGAGGATTCTTTATCCAGTAAAATTGTCCTTCAAATATGAAGGTGAGTATAAAATATTCACAAACAAGAGAAACAAAGAGAGCTTGTAAAAAAGAATCCACCTTTGCAGGAAACATTAAAGGAAGTCTTAGAACATGAAAGAAAAAGACAGGAAAGAGAGGCTTGGAGGAGAGTATAGAAGAAAGAAAAGCAGAAAGGATAACCAAAAGAGTAAAAAGACAGGAAAAAAAATGATACGACATATGAAAACCAAAAAATAATATGGTGGAAGTAAATAGTGCATTTACAGTAACATCATTGAATGTGAATGGATTAAACTCCCCCAAAAAAAGAAACAGCCTAACAGAATGTATGAAAAAACATGAGCCCATATACTGCTTACAAGAAACTCACCTTAGTCCCAGGCATACAAAACGGCTAAAAGTGAAAGGATGGGAAAAGATACTCCATGCAAATAGTAACCAAAAAAGAGCAGGGGTAGCTATACTAATATCAGACAAAACAGACTTTAAATGCAAAAAAGTTATAAGAGATACAGAAGGCCATTATATATTAATAAAACTGAAAACCCACCAGGAAGATATAACAGTCATAAATATCTATGCACCTAACCAGGGTGCCCCAAAATACATGAGACAAATTCTGGGAAAACTGAAGGGAGAAACAGACATCTTTACAATAATCGTTGGAGACTTCTACACACTACTCACATTATTAGATAGAACTAGACAGAAGATCAACAAGGAAACACAGAACTTGAACAATATGATAAACGAGTTAGACCTAACAGACATATACAGAACACTGCATCCAAACTCAGCGGGTTATATATTCTTCTCAAGTGCTCATGGATCTTTCTGCAGGATAGACCACAAGTTAGGTCACAATGCAAGTCTCAGTAAATATAAAAAGACTGAAATTATACAAAGCAGCTTCTCATATCCTAATGGAATGAAACTGGGAATCAATAATAGTCAGGAAAGAGGTAAATTCACAAATGTGTGGAGGCTGAACAACAAACTCCTAAATAGTCAGTGGGTCAAAGAAGAAATTGCAAGTAAAATCAGTAAATATATTGAGACAAATGAAAATGAGAACACAACTTATAAAAACTTATGGGATACACGAAGGCAGTCTTGACAGACTATATTAAAAAAGAAGAAAGAGTTAACTCAAAGATTTAACTGAACAACTAGAACTAGAGAAACGAGAAAAAGAACAGCAAACCAATCCCAAAGCAAACAGAAGGAAAGAAATAATAAAGATTAGAGCAGAAATAAATGAAATTGAGAATAAAAAAACAATAGAGAAAATCAACAAAACCAAAAGCTGGTTCTTTGAGAAAATCAGTAAAATTGACCCACCCCTAGCTAGACCATCAAAGAAAAAAAGATAGAAGATGCAAATAAATACAATCAGAAATGAAAGGGGGGAAGTTATAATTGTCCCCACAGAAATAAAAAGAATCATAAGAGGATATTATGAGAAACTGTATGCCAACAAACTAGACAACTTAGCTGAAATGGAGAAATTCCTTGAAATGCACCTACACTGACACTACAAGAAATACAAGAACTTAACAAACCAATCACATTTAAAGAGATTGAATCCATCACCAAAAATCTCCCAGCAAAGAAAGGTCCAGGACCAGGTGGCTTCACAGGTGAATTCTACCAAGTATTTCGAAAAGAATTAACACCGATCCTGTTTAAATTCTTCCAGAAAATTGAAGAGGAGAGAAAATTACCCAACACATTTTATGAAGCCAACATCTCCCTAATATCAAAGCAAGATAAAGCTACTACAAGAAAAGAAAATTACAGACCAATCTCTCTAATGAACATAGATGCAAAAATTCTCAACAAAATACTTGCAAATAGACTCCAACAGCCTATCAGAAGATTTATACATCATGGTCAAGTGGGATTTATTCCTCTTATGCAAGACTGGTTCAACATAAGGAAATCAATCAACGTATCACACCACATTAACAAATTGAAGGAAAAAACCACATGATCACCTCAATCAATGCAGAAAAGGCATTTGGCAAAATCCAGCATCTTTTTTTGATAAAGACACTTAAAAAGATAGGACTAGAAGGAAAATTCCTTAATATGATAAAAGGCATGTATGAAAAACCCACAGCCAACATCATACTAAATGGGGAAAGGTTGAAAGCTTTCCCTCTAAGATTGGAAACAAGACAAGGATGTCCACTGTCACCACTGTTATTCAATTTGTACTAGAAGTTCTAGCTAGGGCAATTAGACAAGAAGAAAAAAAAAAAAAAAATTAAAGGCATCCAAATAGGAAAAGAGGAAGTAAAACTCATGGCGGATACAAGATCAACATGTAATTAGTTGTTACATTAGTAATGTTTTTGTATACTTGTACTGAACAATCTGAGGAATAAATCAGGGGAAAATTCCATTTTCAATAGCAACAAAAAGATTCAAATACCTAGGAATTAATTTAATCAAAGAAGTACAGGACCTATATGCAGAAAACTATAAACAATGTTAAAATAAAATTTAAAAGCCCTAAACATATGGAAAGACATTCTGTGTACATGGATTGGAAGAACAAATATCGTGAAGATGTCAATCTTACCCAAACTGATTTATAGATTCAATGCAATACCAATCAAAAATCCCAACAGCTTACTTTAGAGAATTAGAAAAGGCTATTACCAAATTCATTTGGAAGGGTAAGTGCACCCAAATAGCCAAAAGCATTCTAAAAAAGAAGAGGGATGTGGAATAAATTTCACTGCTTGACCTTGAAACATATTACAAAGCTACAGCAGTAAAAACAACATGATACTGGCATAAAGATAGACACATCGATCAGTGGAATAGTATTGAGAATCCAGAAATCAATCCTTACCTATAAAGTCAACTGGTTTTTGACAAACCTACCAAGTCCATATTAACTGCACAAAACAGTCTCTTCAACCATTGGTTCTGGGAAACTGGATATCTATAACCAAAGAATGAAAGAGGACCCCTTTATCATGCCCTATAGAAGAATCAACACAAAATGGATAAAAGACCTAAATATAAAAGCCAGGACCATAAAACTACTAGAAGAAAATGTAGGGAAACATCTTCAAGACTTTGTAGTAGGCGGAGGTTTCTTGGACTTTACACCCAAAGCATGTGCAACAAAAGAAAAAATAGATATATGGGACCTTCTCAAAATTAAATACTTTTGCACCTCACAGGACTTTGTCAAAAAGGTGAAAAGGCAGCCAACTCAATGGGAGAAAATATTTAGAAATCACATATCTGATAAGGGTTTAATATCCAGGATATATAAAAAGATGTTACAACTCAACAATAAAAAGACAAATGGCCCAATTGAAAAATGGGCAAAAGACTTGAATAGACATTTGTTCAAAAAAGAAATACAAATGGGGAAAAAACACATGAAAAAATGTTCAACATCACTAATGATTAGGGAAATGCAAATCAATACTACAGTGAGATCATTTCACACCTATCAAAATGGCCACTATTAAAAAGACAGAACTACAAGTGTTGGAGAGGATGTGAAGAGATAGGAACACTTATTCACTGATGATGGGAATGCAGAATGGTACAGCCACTGTGGAGGATTGTTTGGCAGTTCCTAAAGTAGTTGCATAGACTTGCCACGTGAACCGGCAATACTACTACCAGATATATACCCAGAACTGAGAGCAGTGACATGAACAGACATCTGCACACCAATGTTCATAGCGGTATTATTCACGATTGCCAAAAGGTGGAAACAACCCAGGTATCCATCAACAGTTGAATGGATAAACAAACTGTGGTGTATTCACATGATGGAATATTATGCAGCTGTAAGAAGAAATGAAGTCGTAAAGCATATGACAACATGGATGAACCTGGACGACATTATGTTGAGCGAAGCAAACCAGGCACAAAGGGACAAATACTGTATGATTGCATTACTATAATAATATTGTATTATTAAAAAAAAAATTATTATGTAGCCAGTACATTTAATTGAGAAATGTATGTTTTTATTCAACTGGTTTTCTTTTTAGTTTTTAATTGTTTATATTTTCAATTTATTAAATGTACAAAATAAAGTTAAAAAAAAGAGAAAGAGAAAAAGAAGAAAGAAAGGAAGGGAGGGACGGAGGGACTGGAGGAGGGAGAGAGGTAGGAAGACCGACCATGGCTAGGACCTATGTCATAAGTGATCCACAAAAGAAAAGCTATTCAGTGTAACTGAAACTGCTTAGTGAAGAAATAGTTAATGTGCTATTCTAAACAGGGAAAATGACCTCTAAAAAACAAAGACTGAACATACAGTATAGTTTTGGTGTTTCCTGATTTTTGGTTGACTTGCTAACGCACAGAGAAAACGACCCCAGAACAAAGACAATTAAACCACCTGAATAACAACAAAAAACTTAATGTATTTTTAAAAATGCTTAAAAGAAACTTTGTTGGCACAGAGATACTTTCCAACAAACTCACTTTAATGTCTTTACAGTTTACAATATCAGGAATGACCTCAGGGTCAGGCATTTGTCAGTTAATGACTTGTTGGGCTAATAGCCTTCAGCTTCGCCTTAGGCATACAAGTCCTCCAGCAGGTCATTAACTGCCAGAAAAGGACTCTCCCCAATCACTGTTGCTAAATAAATAAAATGTGCTCCTAGCTAAGGCCCTATAAACCAACTTTGGCTTAGAGTGAATTTTTTATTGTTGTTGTTGAGTATTTACAACTCTAAGGCTTCAAGAAAATGATGGAAATGCTAAAACCAAAATTATGTCAACACAACTGGGTTATATATATGGCTATTGATGAAAAGTAGTCACACGGATCCTTCTATATGCTCTTCAAATTCGGTACTAGTCTAATACAGCAGGACCAGATTATATATGCACGGCATCTTGGAATTTCATCTGTAAGTCAGTTGTCTCATAACACATTTTCCCAAGAAACCAAGGCTATAAATGGTAGTTAGGTTCCCAGACTGGCCTGCAAAAGCTTGGGTGGACCAAAACATTATGAAATACAATTTATTTGTAATTAAGGATAGAGTAGTAGAAAACCACACTCTTACAATATCTGCAATGAAAGAAAAAAGGAAAACAACTGAATAGGAAATATTTTTAAATGATCTTTAAATATTGATAGTTAAAGGGAAATTTGGTTTATTAAGAGGATGAGGCACTGGTTCATTCTTATGCCTATTTCATTTCTATTTCTATAATTTTCCTTTTTCCTAACACAAGAGCATAGCAAGTATAGCAAGCTCTACTCATGCTTTTCAAGTAAAGGTTCTTGGTTTATTTTTCCTTTTGAAAAGGACAAGAGAAGGCAAAAAGGTAGATACATTTTTTCTGAAATAACAGGTAAGGGGAAAAAAATGAAAAGCTGGAAGAAAAGGGTTGGAAAGGATGTATATATACTTTAGCTTGTCTGAAGTAAAATGAACTGAACTGTGAACAGTAAGAAACAAAGAAAGGAGGACTGTGTACAAGTCTGCTGGAGTGAAGAAAGCATGGATGGAGAACAGACATTAGGTCAAGAAACTAAGGATAGAGAGGAAGGAATCGGCTGTGCAGAGGCACAGAACTTTTATGAACTCTGAACCCAGGAGTTCCTGGGTAAGATAATTAGAAAGGCAAAAAAGGAGAGTACTGATGAACCTTGAACATAGATTATTTTTTCCTCCCTCTGGCTTTGGAGAAATAGCAGTTTATGTCAGCAAAAATGGAAAAAGTAGCTGATTTAATTTATTTTACTTCTAGAAAGTAGAAAAAGGGATTTTAAAAAGTTGAGGTTGCTAAATGTATATAAGATTGCCATAATCAATATATTTCCACCTCTCATGGCTGACCATGGTGTGGGGGTCAACTCTATCCATTTCAGAGTATGTAGTTTTTAGAACACAGGTGTTTTTTTTTTTTTTTTAATGGGCTTCTTTGTCTGCCAGGCATATAGAAGAAAATTAAGTTTCCCTTGAACTTCTTTTTTGTCAGGTTTCTGGTTTGACATAGACAGTCAGAGATCTCCATTTTCCTTGATGGCATTTGAACTTCCAATGCTAAAGAGATACTTTTCCATTGTTTTATGGCATCAGAAAGGCAAAGCTAAAAGTCCAAGGTTGTATTAAGATAATAAATTTAAAAAGAACACATTCTGTTATCTTCTTATTTCTAATCCACTTCTCATCACAGTAGTCATTCATCATTTTAAAGATTAAGGAAGCAGGTTTAGACAATGTATATAGTCTCTTTTTAATATAATATGTGGCCATATTAGCAAGTAATAAAAAACTGTGCAAAGACTAGTTTATTTTGGAGTTTTGAAACAGTAATTTTATTGATTTCTCTATTTAATAGTATATACATAGTTTCATTAATTGTCACAATATTTGACACCTTGCTTACCTTCTGCACTCATTTACTCTAGTCAAGAAAATCTGAACTTGAGTGGGTTATAAGTAGAAAATAATATTAATCTTGGGTGTCAAACTAAAGAAGTTAAAAGGTATTAAAATGAATAATTTCCACAAGTAAGAGTCCTAACAAGATTTATAAACATACAATGTCAAATAATGCCTATTTTAAATGAATATGAGAGAGAAAAACTTAAATTTCATATGATGTTTTTAGTTTTCACTTTCAAAAAGTAAAACAAATATAACAGATAAGACAAACATGATATAATCAATAGCAGCTTCTTTATTAAAATATAGAGTGTAAAAGAGATTTATATGCATAAATTGAACATATTTATACAAACAAAGTTCTTCCTTGTAAACAACATATTTATGCCTTTAGGAAAACAAAGTTAACATAAGGAAATACATCAGCTATGTAAGGAGTACATCTGCGCCACTAGTTATTTAGAAATATAAATCACTGATGCTTAATAGAATAGCCCCCAGGAGTGACATCATGACAATGCTCTGGGATGTTTAGACAAGAAGCAGGCTAAATCACACTCTCCTATCTGATGTGTAGCAATAGGTCCAGTATATGAAAATGACTACAAAGATAAAAATACTGACATGGTGAATGAAATTCTTTAAATACTAGGGTTATCACTATAAATGTAAAATAAAAGACTGTTTTTAGAAAAAGATGACAAGTAGTTATCCACATAGCCATATTTGCACTGTGGCCTAATTCAAAAATACAAATCCAGTCTACAAATAAACACAGGAACCAGGGAAAACCTGTAATACCCAGCCAGATTTCTAAATTACAGTGCTCTTCTATTCCATGAATTTTCCCCAATTATTCAGCATGTCTTATTGATGGCTGGATGCTCAAACACTAAAATTTTAGACTCTGGCATGACACCATCATTGCAGCATTCATTGATATTCTACATGAATACAAGGTAGAGCAACTTATCTCAATGGAGTCAGGGAATTTATGGCTTAAAAAGAGCATTCTAAGGTCTCTTAGTCCAGGGTCTTTATACAGTGAAGTACTAAAATAAAAAGTTACCCTTATGTTCCATAATTGGAAATGAATGAAAACCCAAGCATTAATTTTTAAACTCACTCTTGAATTCAAAATCTTGTTAATTCACACTTATGTGACTACAGCTATAGCTGTAAGATGACAATTACCAGAGGACTAATATAACAATTTCTATACTTAGAAATATTTAAAAATCTGTTTCCTAAGGCATTTACCTTGAAGACCCCTAATATCTTCAGAGAAAAGCCAAAGGGAGAATAATTGACTTGGCTAATTTTATCCTTGGCAATTATAAAACAGCTCAGAATTTCATATGACTGCAGAACCCTTCATCTAACAGTCTGCCCCAGGAGAAGTACAGAGGATAAACACATCAGATAGAAGCTCAGAATCCAGTAGCATGAGAAAATGGGAAATTGGTAGAATTAATAAATCATAAAAATGAAAGTTGCTACAAATATGCCCACTTTAATTACCAAGTTAGACATCCTCAAAGAAAAAGCAGGCTGCCACTGTGAAATAACAGTGATGTATTATAAACGAAAATTCTGTATTAAGTTCTGCCTGCTCCCTCATTGCTGTGTGTTTATGTTGCTATTGCTAGGAAATTTTCTTTTTTATACAAGAAATGAAAATTGAAACACATTAAATAGAGATCTAACTTTACCAAGACATTAGCCCTATGTGGAGATAAGAAAACTTAATACTGTCCAAAAGAAATATTTATCACCATCTACCCTTTCCCCGCCCACAAAAAAGAAAAACCCAATAAATGGTAAATATTGTACTCTTATCAACTTAAGCTGTTTGGAGCCTCATTTAATAAAATTAGTCCTCTTCTGAGTTATAATTTCACTTTCCTTAAGAAACTATTCTAATGGGAATATTGCTAAGCATTTAAATGAAAGGAACTGGATCTGTATATGGGAGATTTGTTTTATCAAAGACTTTCAAGCACTTTAGTTACCCCTTACAATCTCCTCAATTTAAAATACTTTTCACACGATTTGGAAATCATCTTCAAGCTTTGATTTGTCGAAGATCAATCACGGACCCCTGGACATGGTACTGAAGGCACCACTGAAAAGTAATGGATGCCAGTAAAGCATCCGTTGAAATTGACCTTGTAGAGCCTTCAAAGACCCTCTGAAGAAAAAGGTGCAAAAGATCCGTATTTTGGGTGAACAGGAGGGTTGCAGAGAATAAAGGCTTCAATTCAACACACAACAATCAAATTCAGAAAAAAACATACCATGGCCTAAAATGGAAAAAATTCCTCACCAGAGAAAGGTTGATAAGATGCAAGTCTAAAGGTGCAAACGTGTGCAGAGACCATGAATGCACTAAAGGGGAAGAAATGCCTGATCATTCTTATTTCAAGGAGAAGCTTCAGACTGAACTGTTGCTGGATATGCTAAGATTTTTTATTTTTTTATTTTTTTTGTAAATCAAGTGCTACTGAAATCCAGTGCCTAATGGAGCAGATGGTGGAGGTCTTAGACTCTGGAACATTTATAGTGATGCTTCTGAATGCAAAACATCAAGAGTGGATTGAACAGGCTGTGAATCTGATTTGATTTTCATGGGAATAAAGCCTCCATTTTCGCTGAACTTGAATTACACTGAAAGAGGGAATATGTGAATGACACAAGCTAGCTAAGAAAAAGGAACACTTTAAATATTCCCACAAAATGAAGTGGTTAAAACAAGTGATTACATTGTAGGTATCATTTTAGCATGTTTTATATTTGTACATAATACCACCATCTTAACCTCATGTAAGAGTCCATCAGAAGAGCTCAAAGAAGTTAAAACTGATGATTAAAAAAAAAAAAAAATAGAAAATTGTCTAAAGGCAATGAGCTTTGGTTTTCTAAGATGGGGCAAGGCAAGAGCTAACCACCTAGTTACTATGAAGCAGTAGGTCATAACATCATAACATCTCCCCTCAGGTAATTGAATTTAACCCATAATTAACCACTGTGTATGTGGCTAGAGCTGGTCATGGGCAGCTTTAAGCACCCAAAGACTATACCAGATATGTGTTTTCTGAGGCCTCCTCCTTCTCCAAGCAAGGTTCAAACTTTATCACAGATCGTAGCAGGTATGGTAGAGAAGAAAGATGGACTGACTATACAGTTAGAGAGTAGCTCCAAGGAACAATGAAATCACTCATCTTCCACTATTACGTGAATGTCAGTGAAGGAGAGAATTTAGTGAGACCCATCAAAATAGACTATACATATAGAAGAGAGTGCAATTTGAGGGTGAATGAAAATAGAAAGAATGCCCAAATGGTAATAAGTCTCTGGAGTGAAATTTGATATTCTCAGTTACTCCACTTTCTATGGCCAATTCATTTCTTATGGTAACTTCCTTTTCATGTATATATAAAATAGATACTAAAAGTACCATACTATTTTCTCCCTTAAAATCAGCAGATATATCTCATGAAAATATGTGCTACCTCAAAATGTGATGGAGGGGTAGAACAGAATGCTACTTGTCTCCCAGTATCTATTCTCTTCATCTTCCAGATTTTTGGCTGGGCACATGGCTATCCACAATAAATACTACATGCCTAGCTTCCCTTATAGCCAGGTGTGGCCATATTATTTAATTCTAGCCAAGGAAATATATGCAGAAGGATCTTGAATAAGTTCTGGGAAATGTCCTTAATGCAGAAAGGCTATATAGTTTATAATACAAACTGGGACACCTGAGAGTGAAAGGAAAAATGCTAAAACTACCAAACTTTTATACTTTTTTGGAAATGCATATTTAGTAACTAACAATTGGTTTTATTATATTGGTGGTTGCATTAAAAAACTTATTTTCAAAGAGAAAATTTCAAAAGAAATAAAAATAACATATATCCATGTATAGTAAAATAAAATGTAAAAATACTACTTTATACTGATTATCTGAATATCAAAAAATAACACGTAGAATAATTATACTTGGTAGATATTCACACTATAATCTATTTCTTAGTTATATCCATCTCTAATATTGTGTCACAGGCATTTTTGTGAAGAAAGTGTTTTTTAAAAATATGTTTTAAAATAAAACTGCCAGTAATATTCTTCACAGCTGCATTTTATGGTCAATTAATTTGAAATTATTGATACTTTCATTTGATTCTTCTCGGTAGACCATGGTATTTTTAGTTGAGAAAATGTTTTTTGTACAGGTTCTGTACTGACTGGTAAGCCCAGAGCAAATTTGCTAAATGGAGGATATACTCTATTATTTTTTCATATTGAAAAGTACAAATATCCCAGCCCAAATACTTTCATAAGTGTTCTTTTAGCCTCCTTCAGAGTATCTTGCTTTGACAGATATTTTTTTATATGACAAAACTTGTCAAATAAATTGTCTTCATGATTCCTTTGAATGTTTGCCAAATTTAGATGCTATAAAAACTAGGACTTCTCAATTATATATATAATTCAAAATAGGAGTGCTACCAAAGGATTCTCCCTACAAGGTTAGGCATTCCAAATCACAATTATAGAATTGCAAATTTTAATCCTATATAATATTTGAGCTTTCACTATTTAACTTGTTCAGTTCTTTTCTTTTCTTTTCTTTTTTTTTTTTTTGGAAAGGAAAATCCCAATGGAGCTTTGTTTTCATTAACTGTAATTCCCTAAAAACTTAATTTGGTATTCTATTTGATGATTTTATTTATTTCTATTTTTATTTTTATTTATTTTATTTATTTCTATTTGTTGATTTTAAGATTGCCAACTGATTTTGAACAAAATGCCAATACAATTTTGATGACCCATTTACAGCAAAGTTTAATTCCACTATTGGGAAAAAGGTTGATTTACAAAGATTTCTAAAATCTGATGACAGCAACAAAGAAGGCACATATTGCTGTGCTGAAGAATATTTTTGTATTCAACATCAGCCTTATCCCTGAAATCTTGTTATTCAGTGGCTCACTACAAAGAGATTTGTAAATTTTGATAACAATAACTTATTTCAATTAGTAGAATGTTGAAGTTTGTTTGTATGCAATTGTGAATTATGTGTGTGCCATAACCAATTGCCACTACTCCATAGGTTGTTTAATGTAGTAAGAACATTGTTTTTACTGTGACACCACACTTTACCAAAATTTGTCCTTATATTATTACTATGAACTAGTAATTTTATCTTCAGTGTTGAACTTTTAAATCGAATTTTCAATCTCATTCACAAGGGCTTCACCTTTGATAAAATATACTTCTAAAAGCTCTACTATGATCCCATGAATGGATGGGGGGAAAAAAATCAAACCATTTCTAGAACTAACTTAAATGTTTTTAATTATTTGAAAATCGGATGGCACCGAATTAAAACTGGAATTATTTAACTCTTTCTAAAATTCTTCTGCCAATGAAGCAAACCTATTAAGAGCTATTGCTTCCCTTTTCCTATATGCACATGAAAACTTGTAACTGAAAATGAGCGAAATTAATTTAGAAGGATAGTCATTTGGTCTAAAAAAAATTATGCTTCACAGAGGGGTACGTATGATTACCTTCTGCAGCTGCATGTGTTATAATATCATCTTCAGGCACAATCTCCTTAAAATAATTAGTAATGTTTGAAGTAGATCCTGATGCTTTTTCAGCAGATTTAACTGATACCACTAGAGCCTCCACATTAGATAGCAAATGTCAACAAATATTGTGTGGAAGTTAAACATTCATCCTCAAGTTTCTCAAGAAACAAAAATCTAGTACTCTTCTTTTCCATGACACATACTTGAGTTTTTTGTTGTTGTTGTTATTGTTGTTTTTTTAGATTACTGCTGCCAAAAGTGTTTATTACAAAAACAAAAGGTGGTATCATCTAAAGTTTGCCAGATGGCTATGACAAATATCATATAATGGGTTGGTCCACGGTTTTGAAACTAGAAGTCCAAAGTTAAGATAATGGCAAGGCTTGCTTTTTTCCCAAAGTCTGTAGCATTCTGGTTCTGGCTACCGGCAATCCTTGGGGTTTGCTGGCTTGTATCCCTGCCTCCAGTCACATGGCAAACTCTCTCTCCCTGTGTCTGCTCTTCTGGTTTCTGTTAACTTCAACTTCTCTGTATGACTTTCTCCAACTTGTGGCTTTCAGTTTCTTCTCCTTTTAAGTCCTCTAGTAATATGGATTAAGACATTATGTTGAGTGAAGCAAGCCAGACACAAAAGGACAAATACTGTATGAATACATTAGTATGAACCAAATATATTGTGTAATATATTGTTTGATTCACACACACAAAAAAACAAAAAAACAAACAAAAAAACAAAACAAAAAAATTTACATGTATCCATTACATTTAATTGAGAAATGTATATATTTATTCATCTGTGTTTACTTTTTCGTTTTTTATTGCTTATGTTTTCAATTATTAAATGTACAAAATAAAGTTAAAAAAAAAAAAGAAGGGAGGCAGCTGTGGCTCAATCAGTAGGGCTCCCGTTTACCATATGGGAGGCCCTGGGTTCGGTTCCCGGGGCCTCCTGGTGAAGGCAAGCCCGCCCGCACGGCGTGGTTAGCTGACCCAGCGAGCACAAGCAGCAAGGGGGGGATAAATGAATAAATAAATTAAAAATCTTTAAAAAAAAAAGAAAAAAATAAAAAAGAAAAAAGACTCACCCTCACTGAGTTGGGCCATACCTTAACTAATAATAACATCCTCAAGAGATCCTATTTACAATGAGGTCAAACCCACAGAGATGTAGATTGAGATTAAGAACATGTCTAAATTGGGGTCCATAATTCAAACTACCACAGTTGCCAAAAAATAACATAGTCAAAGTTTTATACCACAGAGGCAAGCATGCTCAATCTAATCTCTTCTTCTTCTTCTTCTTTTTTTTTTTTTTAAAGATTTTATTTATTTCTCCTCATCCCCTTGTTGTTTTTCACTTGCTGTGTCTGTTCGTTTTCCTTGTTTCTTTAGGAGGCACCGGGAGTCAAAACCAGGACCTCTGATGTGGGACGGAGATGCCTAATCGTTTGAGCTACCTCCGCTCCCTGCTTTGTTGTGTCTCTCATTCTGTCTTTCCTCCCCATGTCTCTTGTTGCATCATCTTGTTGCATCAGCTCGCTGTCCTCTCTAGGAGGCACCAGGAACCTCTGTTCCCTGCTTTGTTGTGTCTCTCATTATGTTCTTTCTTCCTGTGTCCCTTGTTGTGTCAGCTTGCCGCACCTGCCCGTCACGCTAGGCCGTTGTCTTCTTTAGAAGGCATCAGGATCCAAACCAGCGACCTCCCATATGGTAAGTGGGAGCCCAGTTGCCTGAGCCACATCAGCTTCCCCTAATCCCTTCTTGCTCTATATAGCAGAACTGACCAGCCTTGATTTTTCATACATATTTCACACACCTAACACATAACTTTCTATGATTCTTACTGAGCTTATCAACTGGTACCTGGTGGCTTCATGAATCAAATAGGTGATAGCATGGGCCATAATACAATTTGGTAATAGACCAAGTGTTCACCTGGTCAGCAGTGTCAAACACCTCTCCCACCACCACCCGAGACAAGAAGGCATTAGCTTTCTAGATGTTTGTGTCTGAGTGTACCTCGTTGAATCAGCAAGTGCCCTGCATTCTTCCTTGACTGGGAAGTGTTAATTATACTGTGTCTGAAAAGGGCTGGGAAAAGAGAAGAGTTATTGGTGACGGTCTTTCAGATTTAACAAAACATTAAAATGAGAAGTCTCTCCACTGTACATGGGTCTCACATACTAGACAATGCTAGGCAAAAACTAAGGCAGAGGCTGGAAGTATAAAGTGCAGATCTGTAAAACCTTATCTGGGCTTATTCTAATGTAATTAGTAATTAAAAGTCTTTGTTAAAAAATTAAAAATCCTAAAGAAAGATGGGATGAGACAACAGGCTTCCAGTGACACTGTCCCTAGCAAACCAGTATATACGCTCACTAACCTTATAGGAAAGGAGATCTGTCTTTCTTTGCCCTTCCTCTACCTTCCTTCCTACTAATGAAAGTGAGGACATGATGGCAGGTCAAGCAACCATCTTGGGCCATGAATAAAAATAAACTATCTTGTTTAAGCCATTGATATCTTATAATAAAACCTAATCCTTATTTATATATAGTGAATACTTCTACAACCTTTGACAATGTGTTTCAAGAACATTAAAAATTTTTAAACCTTTTGATTCACTTCTAGATGCTTACCTTAAGGAAATAATCTGGACTGGGGAAAACTGATGTGCAAAGAAATTTACTAGAGTTATTTATGATAGTAAAAAATTAGAAACAACCTAAATATCTGACCATGAGGAAGTTGTTAAATAAATGATATTTCATATAAATCACTGAATATCATGCAGCTATTACAAAGTTTATGAAAATGAAAATAACATGAGAAAATGCCCACATCATAATATGAAGTAGGAGAAAAGGGCAGGATAAAAAACAAGTTCTCACCTATGTTTAAAAATTATCCACATTAAAAAAAAAAAAAAAAAAGGTATGAATGAACCAAAAATGACAAAGGAAACATTAAAATATTAAGTGATTATCTTTGAAGAGTAGGATTATAGGTAATATTTATACATATCTTTTTATTTTGAATATTTAAAACTATTTACTGCCATCAGCAGCAATTACTGCCATCAGCAGCAGTAACAACACAGATTTATGAGGGGAATTTGTAGCAACGGGTGCACAGACTTCTGTGGCTCCTGTAGTCAACCAAGAGCCTCTTGTAGGCCACCCAGACACATGCAAAACCCTGCCCAGCTTTACCTTGGTGTTCTGCAGCAGAGCTAGTCCATTGCAGGCATTTGCTAGAAGGAAGTCTCCACTCAGGATAGCTATCTTATTTCCAAATTGCATGTCTTTCAGTGGTCCATCAGAAGACTGCAATTCATTTAAATTTACTATTCCACGGTGTACAAGGAGAGCAGTATGGATAAGTTCTGTGATCTCTGCTAAACTTCTTTGGCTAAAACATAAAAGTAAGATTTGTCTTAGTATAGAACAGAAAGTCAGGATACCATTTATGTCAGACTCCAGTTTTCAACAAATAAAATATTTCATAAATTATTATTCCTTTTTAAAAAAGATTTTTTTTTTTGTAAGATTTTAAAATTTACTTCATTTTTATTTATTCCCTCCTTCCCCCAGATGGTTCACTTGTCTGTCTGCTCATTGTTTGCTTGCCTTCTCCAGGAGGCACTGGGAACCAAACCCAAGACCTCCCACATGAGAGGCAAGTGTCCAACAGACTGAGCCACATCTGCTCCCCACGGGCTATGGCAACTGCTGGCTTGTGGCCTCTGCTTGTTGTGGCGGAAGGAAGCATCTAGCTCTGATGCAGTGGGAGGCAGCATCTGCTCATCTTCTTTTAGGAGGCACTGGATTCTAACTGGGACCTCCCATGTGGTAGGCAGTCGCCCAAGTGGTTGAGCCACATCTGCTTCCCAAGACTATTCTTTTTAAATGACGCTTTTAGTAGAGGCCTCTCCACTGAGTAGTTTGAGATCTATAAGTAGATCTTGAGCCCTTCTTTATAACACTTTCCACTTTCTACCCCACAGTTTCCCAGAGAGAAGTGGGCCACCTTGCATTCAGATATTTTGCTCTCAGCATATCTTTCCCATCCCGTGTAACTTCAGGGTTTCTGAGGAACCCAATTATTCAATAATATTTAACTAGTTTCTGGTAAAGCTTCAATTTAAATTAAGTTGGAATACGCCCTGTGCCAGATACTAGGCTAAGCACTACATTTATGGTATATCTTTTAATCCTGCATGCAAAGCTATGGGATTTAGAGAGATGAATAAAATGCAGTCTCTTCCTTCCAGGACCTTATGTTTCAGAATGAAAGCCAAGATATTTACATATAGAAGTAAGAAAGAGAAGATCCTTGAGGAGCTTATAGTACAGTATAATATTTGACAAGATTTCAGGAAGTATTTCCTTTTTTATACTTGTCTATAGTTTGCACATTTCTACAATGACAAAAGTATTACTTCTAAAATCAGAAAAAATTTTAAAAAATACTAAACATTTGAAACCTCATAATAACCTTATGATAAGTATTACTAATCTCTTTTTATAGGTGAGAAAATTGTTGCTCACAAGTTAAATGACTTGCTCAAGAGCACACAGTAATGTAGAACAGGAAATCTATGGTAATCTGACTGCTACAAATGGCCTCAAATGAATCATACCTCTTGGTTTGCATGCTCTTGTGGAGATCCCTCCACAATGACTCTCGGCTTGGTCGTGTGACTTGCTTTGGCAACAGGACATCAGTAAACTTGACACAAGCAAAGACTGATAAGTATTTATGCATTGATGTTTACCCACGCACATGCATGAGTGACCCCAGGTAGAAGAACTATTAATTAATGCACAGAATGGTGAGAAATAAAATGGCAGATTCAAGTCAATAAATTATAGGGTAGTTTGCTATGCAGCAATATATACCTGATTCAGAAACTAGTATATCTAGAAGTGGGGTGCCACAATAAATACGTAATATATATGTCAGTGGTTTTAAGTCTAAATGGTGGAGGCTGGAAGCAAAGGCTAGAGAAATAGCAAACTGTTAGTGGAAGCTGGAAAGTAGTGAGGAAATTCTTATTGGAAGTTAGAGAAAGGGCCTGCTTTGTTACAACGTAGTGAAGCAATTGGCAAAGCTGTTGCCTGTGTTGACTTGAAGATAAAAAAATATATCTAATAAACATATAGACCTTTTTAAGGAGATTTCCAGGCTGAATGCTAAAAATGTAAACTGGCTACTTTTATCTATCTGATAAGGTACGAGAGAGAGAAGCTAAAGAGAGAACTGCTCAGTTTTCAAGCAGCATGTAGAGGGACTAAAAAGAAGCCGAAGACTTGCTAGGCTGAAAAACTGTTTTACATTTCCAGTCTCTGAAAAAAAAACACAACAGATTGTCAAAATAAGAAACGGTATTATGAAAAAGATCAAATCAAAAGTGGCTATAAGACCTTTTGTAAATACTTGGCAAAAAAAAAGGGAAGGTGGTTCTATTAGTCAGCCAAAAGGGTGCTGATGCAAAATGCCAGAAATCTGTTGGCTTTTATAAAGGGTATTTATTTGGGGTAGAAGCTTACAGTTACCAGGCCATAAAGCATAAGTTTCTTCCCTCACCAAAGTCTGTTGCCACGTGTTGGAGCAAGACAGCTGCGGACATTTGCCAGGGTTCAGGCTTCTTGTGTTCTTCTCTTCTTGGGGCTCCGTTTCTCTCCCGGCTCAGTGCTTCTGTTTCCTCCACAAGGTCAGCTGTAGACTATGAGGCTCTCTAGGCTTTGTCTCTCTCTACAAGGCCAGCTGTGAACTGTCAGGTGAACAGCTCATCTCTTTTCCCGGGGCCTTCTCTCCTTCCTCACGACGAAGCTCCTCTGTGTGCTTACTTCCTGGGGCTCCAGCACAAAAACTCCAGCATCAAAACTCCAACTCTCTCCTTTGCTGTGTCTTTTATCTGTGAGTCTCCACCCACCAAGGGGCAGGGACTCAACACCCTACTGATGTAGTCCTAATCATAATTTAATCACGCCCACAGGAACAGATCAGTTTACAAACATAATCCAATATCTATTTTTGGAATTCATAAATAATGCCAAACTGCCACAGTGGTGCTTAGTAGAAACCTCAGCTAAACAAAAGGGCTTCTGAGACCTTATAGGGTGTTATCTCACAGCAGCCTCACACACCTCAAAGTAGAGAGATCTGTCTCAAAAAGAATTATGAATATGGCTTTTAGGGTGTGCTGTTAATTCCAATCAGATTCATAGAAACACCCAAAAGTTTTTAATGGAGTTGTCTTAGCTTGGACTAAGAGTGACAAAAACAGTGCAAAATGAAGAGATGGGCTTCTGGGCCCCCAACTGTCTGTGGCTAAGAAATAGGCTGAGATAGCTATTTAGCCACAAGTATGAGCCATTTCTTACTAAAAAGGGAAGGCAGCTAAGAGGGCAGAGAAAAGAGTTACAGAAAAGACTGGATTAGGGAACCATTCCCAAGCAAAATAACTGGGCACTAATCAAAAAAACGTTCCTTACTCCCACAGTAAGAAGCATTAGCAACATGCTCAGCTGGTTTTCAGAACTGCTATAGACCAGTAGTTGTTATGTACCTCTCATTCCTTCTTTTTAATGGAAATAACTGTTTTGGTTATCTTAGTCTAGCTAATCGTTTGTCAATTTTATTGATCTTCTTAAAGAACCAGCTTTTGGTTTTGTTGATTTTGTGTGTGTGTGTGTGTGTGTGTGTGTTTGTTCTCAATTATTTCTGCTCTAATCTTTGTTACTTCTTTCCTTCTGCTTGCTTTGGGATTGGTTTGCTGTTCTTTTTCTAGTTCCTCCAGGTGTTCAGTTAGGGCTTTGATTTTAGCTCTTTCTTCTTTATTAATATAGGCCTTTAGGGCTATAAATTTCCCTCTTAGCACTGGCTTCGCTGTGTCCCATAAAGTTTGATAAGTTGTATTCTTGTATACATTCATCTCGAGATATTTACTAATCTCTCTTGCAATTTCTTCTTTGACCCACTGATTGTTTAGGAGTGTGTTGTTCAACCTCCACACACTTGGCAAATTTCACCCCCTTCTCATCTCTTATTATTTCCAGCTTCATTGATTATGATCTGAGAAGGTGCTTTGTATAATTTCAATTTTTAAAAAAATATTTATTGACACTTCTTTTGTGACCCAACAAGTGACCTATCCTGGAGAAAGATCCATGAGCACTTCAGAAGAATGTATAGCCTGCTGAGTGGGGATGCAATGTTCTCTATATGTCTGTCAGGTCCAGCTCATTTATCATATTGTTCAAGTTCTCTGTTTCCTTGTTAATCTTTTGTCTAGTTGTTCTATCTATTGATGTCAGTGGCATGTTGAAGACTCCAACTATTATTGTAGAGATGTGTATTTCTACCTTCGGTTTTGCCAGAGTTGGCCTTCTGTATTTTGGGGCACCCTGAAGGTACATAGATATTTATGACTGTTACTTCTTCTCCTTCTTCTTCTTCTTCTTTTTTTTTTTTTTTAATAATATATATTCTTTATTTTTCAAAAGATACTTAGATAACATAAATGTTACACAAAAAATGTAGGGATTCCCATATTCCCCACATAAACATTTCATTAGTGTGGCACATTCATTGCAATTGATAAATGCATCCTGGGGCTTTGCCATTAAGCATGGACCATAGTTCACATTGTAGTTAATACTTTCTCCCACACAATTCCACAGGTTATGGGAAGATATAAAATAGCCTATGTCTATCATTGCAATGTCATTCAGGACAATTACCAAGTCCCAAAAAGGTCCCTGTATTACACCTGTTTTCCCCTCTCCCTGCCCACAGAGCCTCCAGTGGCCACTAGCTCCACATCAATGCTGTAATTTCTTCCATTGCTAGAATCACAATAAGTCTAGAGTAGAATACCAGTAAGTCCAGTCTAGTCCATAGATCATTCCCCAATCCCGAGGATTCTGGGACGGTGATGTCAGAATTGAGACACCTCTAATTGAGAGAGGGCTTCACCTCCAATTGAGAGAGGGCTTCGATCCCATACAGCCGATGGATGGGACTCTCTTGCTTGCAGTTGTAGGCTCTCTTGGTATGGTGGTTGTCAATCCTCACTTCCTTGGTATGGTGGTTGTCAATCCTCACTTCCTTGTTAGTTGTCCTGCATGAGTCCAATGAACTGGAGAGTAGGTGTTACAACTCTGCTGAGGCTAAGGGCCCAGCTGGTACATGAACAACCCAAAGATTCCAGTCTCTTGGACGTATACCTACAAACTCCAGCACCAAGTACAGGTTTAAACAGAAGGGACAGATGAGCCATGTGTAGGGAAGCCATAATTGAGTCCAACTCTGTCACTCTCAGGAGCACAAACTCCAAGCTGGGACCCACTGGCAAGGCACCAAACTCCAGAGCTATCTGCCTAGACCATAGGACCTGGGTATCTCTAGAGTCCTCAGGAGCCCCACTATTTGGGGAAGTATCCACTTTGGCAGTCTATGAGATCCTGCTGAGATGTGCATAAGCGTTACCTCTGGGATGATCTCCCGACTCACTTTGAAGTCTCTTAGTCATATAAACTCATTTGTCTTTATCTTTTCCCCCTTTTATTTGATGTCTTTTTCCAGTTGCATTGCTAGTTGGTGCTTGGTAGTAATCCCTCAGTGCCAGGGAGGCTCATCCCTGGGAGTCATGTTCCACACTGGCAGGGAAGGTAATACATTTATATGCTGAGTTTGGCTTAGAGAGAGGTCACATTTGAGCAACAAGGAGGCTCTCAGGAGGCAACTCTTAGGCACCCCACAACAATAGGATAAGTTTCAATTTCAAGAGCAAAGGCTCACAAGCATAGTTGTCAATATCAAGGGCCCATCAATGGACCATCCTTCTTCACCAATCATTGCCCCTGCAGTTGGGGGACTGTTGCTGCTCCATTAGAGAATGTGGCAGAGGTCTCCAGGATGGGAATTCAATATTCTCTCGGTTATTGCATGAATCTCCACCCACTGTGACAATGCCCCATGAACATATGAACACATTTATATACCTTATATGTATGCCCAGATGAGACTATTACTTCTTCTGCAACTCTTATAAAATTTTTGCACTTAAAGAATGCTTTGTCTGATATTAGTATAGCTACCCCTGTTCTATTTTGGCTACTGTTTATATGGAATATCTTTTTCCAGCCTTTCACTTTCAGCTGATTTGTATCCCTGGATTTAAGCTGAGTCTCTTGTAGACAGCATATGGGTGGGTCATGTTTTTAAATACACTCTGTCAGCCTATATCTTTTGATTGGGGGAGTTTAATCTGTTCACATTCAATGATATTACTGTAAATGCATTATTTACTCCCACCATTTTATTCTTTGGCTTTTATATTTCATATCTTATTTTTGTTTGTCATTTTACCCTTTTGGTTATCCTTTCTGATAGTTTTCCCTTATATCAGCCTCTCTCTCTTTTCAGGCTGCAGGGTTCCCTTTAGTGCTTCTTGCAAAGCTGGATGCTTTTTTATGAACTTTCTTAGTTTATATTTATTTGTGACTATTTAAAACTCACCTTCATATTTGAAGGACAATTTTGCTGGATAAAAATTGGCTGGAATTTTTCTCTTTCAGTATCCAAATTATACCATGCCACTGTCTTCTCACCTCCATGGTTTCTGATGAGAAATCCACACTAAGTTTTACTAGACGTCCCGTGTATATGATGGTTTGCTTCTCCCCTGCTGCTTTCAGAATTTTCTCTTAATCTTTGGCATTTGGCATTCTGAATATTATGGTCTTGGGGTAGGTCTACTTGGATTTATTTTAATTCGGGTACGCTGCGCTTCTTGGACCTGTAAGTTAATTTCTTTCATGAGAGTTGGGAAATTTTCAGCCATCATTTCCTCAAATACTCTTTCTGCCTCTTTTCCCTTTTCTTCTCCTTCTGGGACTCCGATGACACGTATGTTGTTGTGCTTTGTGTCATCATTCAATTCCCTGAGCTCCTGCTGAATTTTTTCCATTTTGTTCTCTCTTTGCTCTTCTCACTTCAATTTCAGCTGTTCTGTCTTCAATATCATTTATTCTTTTTTTCCATGATTTTAAGTCTGCTGTTGTATTCCTCTACTGTGTTTTTAATCTCACCCATTGTGTCTTTTATTCCCTGTTATTTCTCTATTCAGGCTTTCAAATTCCTCTTTGTGCTTGCCAGTGTCTTCTTGATGTTCTTTATCTCTTTAGGCATATTGTCTTCAACTCACTGATTTGATTTAGGAGATTTGTATGAACCTCATTGATTAGTCATCTCAAATCCTGTGTCTCATCTGGGGCTTTGAGATATTCCTTTGCTTGGGCCATATCTTCCTTTTTCTTAGTATGTCATTTCTTGCTGATGTCTAAGCATCTGATTATGATGGTGAGTTTACTCTGATGCTCAATTTCTCTCCCTTGGCATAGGGATTTAGTGGTGGGAGGCTGTGTTACTGCTGTTCTCTGAGTCTTGGTTCAACCTGTTCTAACTCTTAGGGTCCCTGTTTAGTTGCTGAAATCCAGGCCACAGACTCAGTAATGGGCTGCAGACCTGCTTCCAAGGGCCTTGGGCAGGAAGCCTATAAAGGCCCCAAAAAGCCTCATTTATTTACTTTTATTTTCCTTGTATGTACTTCATCAGTCTGCCAGCAGATGGCACTCTTTGACAGCCCTCTCAGCTCAAACCCTGTTTGGAAGGTGTTTGCTGTAACCCCAAGTGGAGCTATTCTCAGGGGTATTCTGAGCCTTGCAAATCAAACTTTCTCAGAAGCTGTTCTTTGCTGGCAGTACCTTCCCTTTTCCTGGGTAGGAAATAATTCCACTCTCCTCTGTGTCCTCAACAACCAGTCTTGGTTAGTAGGGATGGTGTTTGAGAGGGTTGGATCTCTTTAGTCCCCTGCTGGCTCCCAAGGCAAACAATGGCGTGGCCTACCCAGCCTACAAGGACTCTTGGGACACAGCAGACCAAATTTGTTGGCCAAAAGCTGAATCAGCCTTAGGCTGCATTCCTCTCTCTGCCCATTTCTAGGGAAATGAAACCCTGTGGTGCCCTCAATCTGTAGCCACCAGTCAGAGGCCTAAGGGCTCAAAGCTGTCCGCTGAGGGTAGGGGGATGGGTGCAGGCAGCTGCAGCTCTTTCTCACAGTTTTTCTGTAGCGATTCTTATTCTTTATCCTTATCTCTTCTGGGTGCTGCCCAGCCTTCCCCTGGTGTCCTAGAAGACTTTTTTCCAGGCCGTTTCTGCCTGTCCTTTAGCTATTTTTCTGGGAGAGAAGTGAGTCATGTGTCTCTCTAATCTTCCATCTTCCCAGAAGTCCTATTGTGGTAATCTTGTTCCTAGCTCTTCATTGTACATTGGCTGTTTAGGGGTGGGGGTAGGGAGGGCATATAACTTGTCCTTTTAATTTCCATATTTCTGATCAAAAGGGGATGTACCCATGAAGCCACATCCACATCTGGACCTAACACAAATCACGAGATCATGGTCTTTGGACTTGATGCATGAATGGATGAGACATGGGGTATTAGAAGAGGTAGGCATAATTTGTATATAGAAAGAATTGAATCATTGGGACCAGAGGGCAGACTGTAGCAAGGCTGTTACATTAATGGCCACCAATGAATCATTCCTCCTCATATCCATGCCCAGGTGTACTCTCTCCTTCACTGACTGAGCTTGTCCCATTGCTTTGACCAATGGGACTTGAGCAAATATAAGATAAACAGGCTTGGTAAGTATTTTGACATTGGGGCTTACCCTCTTGGAATGGTGCCCTGAGACTACATATAAAGAAACCTGGTCTAACCTGCTAGAGAATGAAATACCCTGTGGACAGAGGCCTAACTGTCCCGGCTAAGCCCAGTCCCAAGCTAGACCCACCAGGTGAATGCAACCATATGAATGAATCCAGGGGAAACAAGGAGAGGAAGAGCCCAGCCAACCCACCAAATGAGAAATAAAACAGTTGTTATTTTAAGCTACCAAGTTTCTGGGGGTGGTTTGTTAAGCAATAATAGATAACTGATAAGAGACTCCAAAGCCTGTTATTTTTGCACTATAGTATGTTGCCTTTCACCAGGCTGGTTTAGATATATTTAAAGTTTCCTGAAGAAGCTAAATTTGAGCTGGGCCTTGAAAAATAAGTAGGATTTCCATAGCTGGAGAGAAAGGGTAGAGTCAATAGTAGGGATTAGGAACCCCAGAATAAGGAACACCAGGAATCAAGGCTTGGAGAAGGCAAGAGTAGAAAATGTGACCAGAGGGTGAAAGGTAACCAGTGATGTTTATAGGGTCTGTAAGGATAAGTAAGAAATTGGAGGCTGGAGGTAGGTTACGGCAGTTTAAAGAGTCTGTTTTATATTAAGAAGGCAATATTTTTGAGAAGGGGTGATTTTATATATATATATATAAAGACTAGTTTTAAAGGTGGTATGTAAAATAATCTGAAAAAGTAGAGAAGCTATTACAAAGGTCCAAACATAAGGGCCTGACCTCAGGCAACAACCTTAGATATGGAAAGGAATGAATATAAAATGATCAAATAAGGGAAGTGGCTGTGGCTCAATCAGTAGGGCTCCCTTTTACCATATGGGAGGCCCCGGGTTTGGTTCCCGGGGCCTCCTGGTGAAGGCAAGCCTGCCCGCACGGCGTGGTTAGCTGACCCAGCGAGCACAAGCAGCAAGGGGGGGGATAAGTGAATAAATAAATAAAATCTTTTAAAAAAAAAAAAAAAGATCAAATAATAAATACAAGACTCTTCTGTCAAAAAATAGTGGTACTCCTTCAAAGATTATAACAAAATAATAATATAAAGATATAATTTAACAAATTAAAAGAGTCAAACAACTTGACATTTATAAAAGAAAAAAAAAAATCACATTTCTAATCCATTTCCTCTGTTTTAAAAAAAGGAAAGAATATGTAAAGTGACCCAGTGGACATATTGTACTTGATTACAAATTGGGGGAGTAGGGACAGAAGATGAACAAGTTAAACAGCTTCTGAGGAAAGAATAAATACATAGTTTAGATTAAAACCTCATTATATCCCAAAGAAAATCACTGAGGATGGAGGCTCCTAAGGGACTAATATTAAAATTATCCTTTAAAAAAGTGTTTAAAAGAAAGTAATAAAAAGCGGCTGTGGCTCAATCAGTGGGGCTCCCGTTTGCCATGTGGGAGGCCCTGGGTTCGGTTCCCGGGGCCTCCTGGTGGGGGCGGGCCCGCCGGCATGGCGTGGTTGGCTGACCCGGCGAGCGCAGGCAGCAGGGGGGGGATGGGTGAATGAATGAGTGAGGGTCTTTGAGAAAAAAAAAAAAAAAAGAAAGTAATAAAAATGTATTTTATTACTCTGCAAATGCTTTACAGTTTACAAAAATATTCACCATAAAAATCCCTATTGTCACATTGCACAAAAATGTGAGCTTAAGAAATGCAATGAATTATAAGCAAGTATAAAACTCAAGATGGGCTAAGCATTTGGACAAATCTCTCATGCAGTTCAGCTTATGAAGGAAAGTAATGATCAGCAAACAAGAAGTTGTAAGTGTTCTGAATCATCCTAAGGATGAAAAAGCAACTGTGGGCTTTTAATAGAGACATCTATTATAGAGACATATATAATCATAAAACAGTATTCATCAAATAAATAGTGACCTTTAGATGTCATATGGCCAGAAACAACAAAAACAATTGCTAATAATTCAAAAGAAAACTCATCATTTGTATGGTACTCACCATTTACAAAGAACTTTCATTTATATTATCTACTTATGATTCTCATTATAGCAGGTCTGCAGAAGTTAAATACTTGATCTAGAACATGCAGTTTGTAAGGGATGAAGCTGGAACTCAGAAACCACCTTGTCATAGTGACAATTTAAAATGTTTATTTACCTTATACATAGTAAATGGGCGTGGGGAGGAGTTAAAGTTACTGAGATTACCAACACCAGTGTATGTCCACCACAAATCTGTCTAATTTTCATCCCCTAGTTTCTAAGCACTATGGAATGGAATTTTGCTAGGAGAAATTATATCATCAGCAGACTTGACTCTCTTTGTTCATGGTAACTGGGGAAAGTAATCAGGTTGTTCCCCAAACATCTGATCAGAACCAAATGAAGTGATTTAGCCCAACTAAACAGTCTGAGACCTACCTATTCCATGGGCAAATCTCTTAAACGCTCAGGCTCCTTTTCTTCTTCTCATTGAAAGGAAAGGTATGGTAGAACCAGATCCCTCCAGGTTCCCAAATTCTAAGATTCAGCTATTTTTAAAAAATAATTATTGCATAGACTGGCAGTTAACAGTTAAAAACACACAAAATTATTGCTATTATTAGCATCTACTTTTCAATAGGATATAGGAATGAAGTGGCTGGTCATCCTTAAATCTGTCCTGCAATTCTACTATCTAATACTGTGCTTTCAGCTTCTAAGATTTTGTCATCAGATAAACAACATCAGATCACATGATGCAGGAATCCAATTGTGTATGGCAGAACAGCAGTGACAGTATGAAAGAATCTGGGAAATTTTTCTTCCCATTTTATTCCCATTTTAGCCATGTAGTAAATTTCCTATGTACCTGAATTAATAAAATTGTCTTAAATAAAAGTTTTCATGCCATTTTACATACATGTATTTTAGTACTCTTAGGTATTTCTCATGCTAACTCTTTTTTAGCTTTTATTGTAGTAACCAATATGGATCACTATGACAGTTTGAAGTTCTTTCATGAATCCCCAAAAGAGAAATATAGCAGTTTGATATTGTTTATGAATTCCAAAAAGAGATATTGGATTATGTTTATAAACTGGTCTTTTCCTCTGGGCATATTAGAGTGTATTGGATTCAGATGTTTCACTTTTACTTGATTAAATAATGATTAAGGCTTTGGGCCATGTCAGTAGAATGTTGAGTCCTTCCCCTTTGATGGGTGGGGACTCACAGAGAAAACACACAGGAGAAGAACACAGAGGAGTTGGTTGGAGTCTTGATGCTGGAGTTTTAATGCTGGAGCCCCAGGAAGTAAATATACAGAGAAGCAGATATGAGAGGAAAGAGAGAAGGCTCCATTAGATAAGGCAGTCGCCCCACGAAGAGAGACAAGCTGTTGTTTGCCTGATAGTTTAGAGCTGGCCTTGTGGAGAGAGCAGAGCAGCTCAGCCTGGAGAGAAACGAGCCCTGGAGAGAGATGAGACTTATCCCAGCCTACAGGTGATATTGGAAGAAGCTGAGACCATGGAGCCTTAAGAGGGAGAGGAAGCCTGAACCCTTGCAGATGCCAGCAGCCATCTTACTCCAACACGTGGCAACAGATTTGGTGAGGGAAGTAACTTATGCTTTATGGCCCTGTAACTGTAAGCTTCTACCCCAAATAAATATCCTTTATAAAAGCCAACCGATTTCTGGTATTTTGCATCAGCACCCCTTTGGCTGACTAATACAAGAAACATTATGTTTTTAAACTATCTATTCCTATGGGTGTGAGACTCTTTTGATTGGAGTATGTCAGTGCTGTGTGACTCAGGTTGAGTCTCTGCCTTCTTGCTAGGTCTGCTATAAACATAGACACAGAGAGAGAGAAATACACACAAAAAAGGGGGGGCACCATATTGATCTTGCCATGTGAGAGAGAGGACTGCAGGAAAACAGAAGTCCTGAGAGGCTGAGAGAGGTCCAAGAGTTCGTAACCAACAGAGTACAGAGGCACAAAAAGGGACTGCTGAGTGGCTGGGCCCACAGAGCAGCTCCAGAGAAGACAAGCAATATGCCTAATAGCTCACAGCTGAACTCGGGAAGAAAGTGCAGCAGCCAAGACCGAAAGAGGAGGCCTGGTAAGAGACAAGCCCTATGCCTGGTTGCCCTCAGCTGAGCTCCAGGAGACAGTAGTTTCTGGAGAGAAAGACAGAGACCTCAGCAGAGATGGGTGGCCATCTTGCTTTGCCATGTAGCAGGACCCTGAGAAGGAATCTCTGCTGATGCTTTGATTTGGATATTTCATGGCTTTGGAACAGTAAGCTTTTACCCTAAATAAAATCCCAATTATAAAAGTTAACCCATTTCTGGTACTTTGCATCGGCACCCCTGTGGCAAACTACCACAATCACAAAATTTCCATTTTAACCACATTCAAGTATATAATTCAGTAGTATTAATTACATTCACAATATTGTGGAATCATTATTGACATTCATTATCCCACATTTTTCATCACCTCAAACAGAAACTACTGACTCATTAAGCTCTAACTTCCTCTTCCCACTCTGCCCCTCTTGCCCCTGGTAACCTATAAACTACCATCTGTCACTATTAAGTTTTGCTTATTTCACTCAACATGGTATCTTCAAGGTCATCCACATCGCAGAATACATCAGAACTTCATTCCGTTTTATGACTGAATAATATTCCATTGTATGCATATAACACATTTTGTTTATCCGTTCATTTCTTGATGGACACTTGAGTTGCTTCCAGCTTTTAGCTATTGTAAATAATGCTGCTATAAACTTTGGTGTGCAAATATCTGTTCGAGTCCCTGCTTTCAATTCATTTGGGTATATATCTAGAAGTGGGATTGCCAGGCCACATGATCATTGTATTTTCAATTTTCTAAAGAACTGCCAAACTGATTTCCACAGTGGCTATACCATTCAACAATGCCTCCAGCAATGTATAAGGGTTTCTATTCATTCATTCTTCACCAATACTTATTTTCTGTTTTTTAAATTATAGCCATCCCAGGTGATGTGAAATACTATCTCATTGTGGTTTTGATTTGCACTTCACTAATGCTTAATGATGTTGAGCATGTTTTCATGTGTTTATCAACATTTGTATATCTTCTTGAAATATCTATTCAAGTCCTTTGTCATTTTAAAATTGGGTTATTTGTTGTTGAGTTGTAATAGTTCTTTATATATTCCAGATATTAATCCCTTATCAGATAAATGGTTCACAATTATTTTCTCCCACACTGAAGGTTTTCTTTTCATTTTCTTGACAGTATATTTTGATGTGCAAAAGTTTTTAATTTTGACAAAGCCCATTTTATCTATTTTTCTTTTGTTTGTGCTTTGGGTCTCACTACCAAACCACTACCTAATCCAAGATTATGAAGATTCCCCTTATGTTTTGTTTTCTTATAGGAGTTTTGTGGTTTTAGCCCTTATATTTAGGTTCTTGATCCATTTAGACTTAATCTTTGAATATTATGTGAGACAGAACTTGTTTTAATTTCCTAGGCTCCTTAAGCAAATACTGTGCAATACCAGTTTTGGTATCGGTTCAAACAATGGGAATTTATTCGATCATGGTTTTAAGGCCAGAAAATGTCCAAATCAAGGCATCATCAAGGAGATGCTTTCTGTCCAAAGACTGTGGTGTTCTGGGGCTGGCTACAGTGATCCTTGGTTCCTCTGTCACATGGCAAGGCACACAGTATCTCCTGGTCTATTCCTTGTCTTCTAGGTTCTGTTTCAGCTTCTTGTGTCCTATGGCTTGTTTTTCCTCTAAATTTTATTCTCTTATAAAGGACTCCAGTAATAGGAATAAGACCAATCCTGATTGTGGGACACACCTTAGCTGGAAGGAACCTCATAAGAACATCCTACTTACAATGGGTTTATACCTGCATGAATGTATTTAATTTAAGAACACGTTTTTCTGGGGTACATACAGCTTTAAACCACCACAGAGGTCTAACTTCATTCTTATCCATGTAGATATCCAGTATAACCAGCACAATTTGCAGAAAAAAATATTCTGTCCCCAATTAATGTACTTGGCACCCTTGTCAAAAATCAGTTGGCCATAGATGTGTGTGTGGGTTAATTTCTGAACTTTCAGTTCTATTCCATTGGTCTCCATGTCTGTCCTTACACCAGTACCATGATGATTACTCTGGCTTTGTAGTAAATTTTGGAATTAAAATCTGTGAGGCCTCCAATTTTGTTCTTTCTTTACAATACTGGTTTGCCTATTCAGGGCTCCTTGCAATTCTATATGAATTTGAGTATCAGAGTTTCCATTTCTTGCAATAAAGGCTGCTGGGGTTTTGATAAGTATTGCATTGAATCTGTTGATAGCTTTGGGTAAAAAGGACATTTCAATATTATTAAGTCTTCCTATCCATGAACATGAGATGTCTTGCTACTTATTTAGATCTTTTTTTTTCTTCAATTCCAGAGATTCTAGGTTTTCAGAAAAATCAAGCAGAAAGCACAGAGTTCCCATATCCCATAATTCACAAGCACAATTTTCCCTATTACTGACATTTTGTAGTAGTGTGGTAAGTTTGTTCCAAATGATGAATCGATTATGATTATACTATTTAACACAGTCCATAATTTATATTAGAGTTAACTATTCCTGTTTTAAAGTTCTATGGCTTTAAAATATTTTTTGTTCTGATAACAAATACACAATATAAAACCTGACCCTACGAATTTCCTTTTTCTAATGATTTCATAACACTGAGACCATACAATATTTGGCCTTTTGTGTCTGGCTTATTATACTCAACATGATGTCTTCAACATTCATCCAGGTTACCACATGTATTAAAACTTCATTCCATTTTATGGCTGATTAATATCCCAACGTATGCAAATACTTCATTTTATTTATCCAATCATCTGTTGCTTATCCATTCAACTTCTGTTGCTTCCATCTTTGGGCAATTGTGAATAATGCCGCTGTGAACATTGGTATGCAAATATCTGTGTGAGACCCTGCTTTAAATTCTTTTAGGTAAATACCAAAAAGTGGGATTACAAGGTGATATGAGAATTCTATACTTAGCTTTCTGAGGAAACTGCCAAACTGTTTTCTACAGCAGCTGCACCATTTTACATTCCCACCAACAATGTTCCTATTTCTTCATATCCGTTCCACAACTTCTTATACTGTTCTTTTTTCTTAAAAGTTTGATTCTAATGGGTGTGAAATGGTATCTCACTGTGGTTTTGATTTGTATTTCCTTAGTGGCTAATGATGTTGAGCATCTTTTCATGTGCTTTTTGGCTATTTGAATATCTTCTTTGGAGAAAGGTCTATTTAAGATTTGTGACCATTTAAAAACTGGGTGGGTTATTGTTTTTTTTTGTTTGTTTTTTTTTTAATGTTATGTTTTTATTTTTTATTTTTTTTTAAGGAGACACCGGGTATAGAACCTGGGACCTCAACATGGGAAGCAGGCGCTCAACCACTGAGCTACATCCTCTCCTCATTTTGTTTTTCTGTTGTAGGATTTCTTTATATATTCTGGATATTAAACCATTATCAGAAATGGGGTTTTCAAATACTTTCTCCAGTACTGAAGGATGTCTTTTTACTTTGCCATTTGTATTCCTTCTTTGGACAAATATCTATTCAACTCCTTTGCCCATTTTTTAATTGGGTCGTTTACTTTTTTATTGTTCAGTTCTAGCATGTCATTATATAACCTGGATAGTAAACTCTTATCGGATATGTGATTTCCAAATATTTTCTCCCATTGAGTTGGCTGCCTTTTCATCCTTTTGACAAAGTCCTGTGTGGTGCAAAAGTATTTAATTTTGAGGAGTCTCGTTTATCTTTTCTTTTGTTGCATGTGCTTTGCGTGTAAGGTCCAAGAAACTAGTACCTACTACAAGGTCTTGAAGATGTTTCCCCACATTTACTTCTGGTAGTTTTATGGTCCCAGCTTTTATATTTAGGCCTTTGATCCATTTTGAGTTGATTCTAGTATAGGGAGTGAGATAGGGGTCCTATTTCATTTTTTGGTTATAGATATCCAGTCCTCCCAGCACCATTTGTTGAAGAGACTGTTTTGCCTGTTAACATTAACTTGGTAGGTTTGTCAAAAATCAGTTGACTGTATGGGTGAGGGTTTATTGCTGGATTCTCAATTATATTCCACTGATCGATGTGTCTACCTTTATGCCAGTACCATGCTGTTTTGACCACTGCAGCTTTGTAATATGTTTCAAGGTCAAGCAGTGAAATTCCTCCCATGTCATTCTTCTTTTTTATAATGCTTTTGGCTATTTGGGTGCACTTTCCCTTCCAAATGAATTTGGTGATTGCCTTTTCTAATTCTCTAAAGTAAGGTGTTGGGACTTTGATTGGTATTGCATTGAATCTATAAATCAGTTTGGGTAAGATTGACGTCTTCACGATATTTGTTCTTCCATTCCATGAACACGGAATGTCTTTCCATTTGTTTAGGGCTTTTAAAATTTATTTTAGAATCATTTTGTAGTTTTCTGCATATAGGACCTGTACTTCTTTAGTTAAATTAATTCCTAGGTATTTGAGTCTTTTTGTTGCTATTGAAAATGGAATTTTCCCCCTGATTTATTCCTCAGATTGTCCAGTACTAGTGTACAAAAACATTACTAACTTTTGTATGTTGATCTTGTGTCCTGCCACTTTGCTGAACTCATTTATTAGCTCAAGTACCTGTGTCGTGGATACTTCAGGATTTTCTAAATACAGGATCATGTCATCTGCAAACAGTGAGTTTTACTTCTTCTTTTCCTATTTGGATGACTTTAATATATACTTTTTTATTCTTGTCTAATTGCCCTAGCTAGAACTTCTAGTACAAATTGAATAACAGTGGTGACAGTGGGCATCCTTGTCTTGTTTCCAATCTTAGAGGGAAAGCTTTCAACCTTTCCCCATTTAGTATGATGTTGGCTGTGGGTTTTTCATATATGCCTTTTATCATATTAAGGAATTTTCCTTCTATTCCTATCTTTTTAAGTGTCAAAAAAAGATGCTGGATTTTGCCAAATGCCTTTTCTGCATTGATTGAGGTGATCATGTGTTTTTTTTTCCTTCAATTTGTTAATGTGGTGTGATACGTTGATTGATTTTCTTATGTTGAACCAGTCTTGCATAAGAGGAATAAATCCCACTTGACCATGATGTATAAATCTTCTGATAGGCTGTTGGAGCCTATTTGCAAGTATTTTATTGTGAATTTTTGCGTCTATGTTCATTAGAGAGATTGGTCAGTAATTTTCTTTTCTTGTAGTAGCTTTATCTGGCTTTGATATTAGGGAGATGTTGGCTTCATAAAATGTGTTGGGTAATTTTCTCTCCTCTTCAATTTTCTGGAAGAATTTAAACAGGATCGGTGTTAATTCTTTTTGAAATGCTTGGCAGAATTCACCAGTGAAGCCACCTGGTCCTGGACCTTTCTTTGCTGGGAGATTTTTGATGATGGATTCAATCTCTTTAAATGTGATTGGTTTGTTAAGTTCTTGAATTTCTTGTAGTGTCAGTGTAGGTTGTGCGTGCATTTCAAGGAATTTCTCCATTTCAGCTAAGTTGTCTATTTTGTTGGCATACAGTTTTTCATAATATCCTCTTTCTTTTTTTTTTTTATTATTTTTTTCCCTTTTTTTAAAACTTTATTTTGTACATTTAATAAGTGTAAATATAACAATTAAAAACTGAAAAGTAAACACAGATGAATAAATATATACATTTCTCAATCAAATGTAATGGATACATATAAATTTTTTTTGAATCAAACAACATGTTACAGAATATATTTGGTTCATAGTAACGCATTCATACAGTATTTGTCCTTTTGTGTCTGGCTTGTTTCACTCAACATAATGTCCTCCAGGTTCATCCATGTTGTGACTTCATATCTTCTTACACCTGCATAATATTCCATCATGTGAATGGACCACAGTTTGTTTATCCATTCATCTGTTGATGGACACCTGTGTTGTTTCCACCTTTTGGCAATGGTGAATAATGTTGCTATGAACATTGGTGTGCAGATGTATGTTCGTGTCACTGCTCTCAGTTCTTCTGGGTATATACCCAGTAGTAGTATTGCAGAGTCACATGGCAAGTCTATATTCAACTTCTTTAGGAACTGTCAAACCTCCACAGTGGCTGTACCATTCTGCATTCCCACCAACAGTGAAGAAGTGTTCCTATCTCTCCACATCCTCTCCAAGACTTGTAGCTCTCTGTCTTTTTAATAGTGGCCATTCTGATAGGTGTGAAATGATATCTCAATGTAGTTTATTTATTTATTTATTTTTTTTTTTTATTTTACCGGGAGGTCCCGGGGATTGAACCCAGGTCCCTCCATATGGGAGACGGACGCCCAACCATTTGAGCCACATCTGCCCCCTCCATGTAGTTTTGATTTGCATTTCCCTAATCAAGAGTGATGTTGAGCATTTCTTCATGTGTTTTTTTGCCATTTGTATTTCTTCTTTGGAGAAAGGTCTATTCAAGTCTTTCGCCCATTTTTTTAATTGAGTTGTTTGTCTTTTTATTGTTGAGTTGTAACATCTCTTTATATAGCCTGGATATTAAACCCTTATCAGATAGTTGATTTCCAAATACTTTTTTCCCATTGAGTTGGCTGCCTTTTACCCTTCTGACAAAGTCCTGTGGGGTGCAAAAGTGTTTAATTTTGAGGAGGTCCCATTTATCTATTTTTTCTTTTGTTGCACGTGCTTTGGGTATGAGGTCCAAGAAACCACCACCTACTACAAGGTCTTGAAGGTGTTTCCCTACATTTTCTTTTAGTAGTTTTATGGTCCTGGCTTTTATATTTAGATCTTTGATCCATTTTGAGTTGATTCTTTTCAGGGGGTGAGATAGGGGTCCTCTTTCATTCTTTTGGTTATAGATACCCAGTTCTCCCAACACCATTTGTTGAAGAGACTGTTTTTTCCCATTAGCATGGGCTTGGTAGGTTTGTCAAAAACCAGTTGACTGTATAGGTGAGGGTATATTTCTGGATTCTCAATTCTATTGCACTGATCGATGTGTCTAAATTTATGCCTGTACCATGCTGTTTTGACCACTATAGCTTTGTAATATGTTTCAAGGTCAGGCAGTGAAATTCCTCCCACGTTGCTCTTCTTTTTTATAATGCTTTTGGCTATTTGGGTGCACTTACCCTTCCAGATGAATTTGATAATTGTCTTCTCTAATTCTGTAAAGTAAGCTGTTGGGATTTTGACTGGTAGTGCACTGAATCTATAAATCAGTTTGGGCAAGATTGACATCTTCACGATATTTATTCTTCCAATCCATGAACATGGAATGTCTTTCCATTTGTTTAGGTCTTTTAAAATTTTCATTTAGCATGGTTTTGTAGTTTTCTGCATATAGGTCCTGTACATCTCTGGTTAAATTAACTCCTAAGTATTTGAGTCTTTTTGATGCTATTGAAAATGGAATTTTCCTCCTGATTTTCTCCTCAGTATTAGTGTACAAAAACATTACTGACTTTAGTGTGTTGATCTTGTATCCTGCCACTTTGCTGAACTCATTTATTAGTTCAAGTAGCTTGTTGTGGGTACTTCAGGATTTTCTAAGTACAGGATCATGTCATCCACAAACAGTGAGAGTTTTACTTCCTCTTTTCCTATTTGGACACCTTTAATTTTTTTGTCTTGTCTAATTGCCCTAGCTAAAACTTCTAGTACAATGTTGAATAACAATGGTGACAATGGGCATCCTTGTCTTGTTCCTGATCTTAGAGGGAAAACTTTCAACCTTTCCCCATTGAATATGATGTTGGCTGTGGGTTTTTCATATATGCCTTTTATCATATTGAGGAATTTTCTTTTTATTCCTATCTTTTGAAGTATTTTTAGCAAAAAAGGATGTTGGATTTTGTTGAATGCCTTTTCTGCATCTATTGAGATGATATGTGTTTTTTTTTTCGTTCAATTTGTTAATGTGGTGTATTACATTGATTGCTTTTCTTATGCTGAACCAGCCTTGCATACCAGGAATAAATCCCACTAGGTCATGATGTATAAGTCTTTTGATAGGCTATTGGATTCGATTTGCAAGTATTTTCTTGAGAATTTTTGCATCTATGTTCATTAGAGAGATTGGTCTGTAATTTTCTTTTCTTGTGGAATCTTTACCTGGCTTTGGTATTAGGGTGATGTTGTCTTCATAAAATGTTTTGGGTAATTTTCCCTCCTCTTCGATTTTTTGGAAGAGTTTAAACGGGATTGGTGTTAATTCTTTTTGAAATGTTTGGTAGAATTCACCTGTGAAGCCATCTGGTCCTGGGCTGGAAGATTTTTGATGATGGATTCAATCTCCTTAATTGTGATTGGTTTGTTAAGTTCTTGTATTTCTTGTAGTGTCAGTGTAGGTTGGTTGTGCATTTCTAGAAATTTGTCCATTTCATCCAGGTTGTCTAGTTTTTTGGCATATAGTTTCTCAAAATATCCTCTTATGTTTCTTTTTATTCCCGTGAGGTCATTTGTAATTTCCCCCCTTTCATTTCAGATTGTATTTATTTGGATCTTCTCTCTTTTTTTCTTTGTTAGTCTAGCGAGGGGTTTGTCAATTTTATTGATCTTCTCCAAGAACCAGCTTTTGGTTTTGTTGATTTTCTCTATTGTTTTTCTGTTCTCGTTTTCATTTATTTCTGCTCTAATCTTTATTATTTCTTTCCTTCTGCTTGCTTGGGGATTGATTTGCTGGGGTTTTTTTTGTTTTTGTTTTTGTTTTTTTTCTTCTAGTTTCTCTAGTTGTTCAGTTAAATCTTTGAGTTTAGCTCTTTCTTGTTTTTTAATATAGGCATTTAGGGCTATAAATTTCCATCTCAAGACTGCCTTTGCTGTATCCCATAAGTTTTGATACGTTGTGTTCTCATTTTCATTTGTCTCAATATATTTACCGATTTCACTTGCAATTTCTTCTTTGACCCATGGAATATTTAGGAGTGTGTTGTTCAGTCTCCACACATTTGTGAATTTACCTTTTTCCTGTCTATTATTGATTTCTAGTTTCATTCCATTATGATCTGAGAAGGTGCTTTGTATAATTTCAATCTTTTTATATTTATTGAGAGCTGAATTGTGACCTAACATGTGGGCTATCCTGGATAAAGATCCATGGGCACTTGAGAATAATGTATAACCTGCTGAGTTTGGATGCAGTGTTCTGTATATGTTTGTTAGGTCTAATTTGTTTATCATATTGTTCAAGTTCTCTGTTTCCTTGTTGATCTTCTGTCTAGTTGTTCTATCTAATGATGTGAGTGGGGTATTGAAGTCTCCAACAATTATTGTAGAAATGTCTGTTTCTCCCTTCAGTTTTGCCAGAGTTTGTCTCATATATTTTGGGGCACCCTGGTTAGGTGTGTAGATATTTATGACTGTTATATCTTCCTGGTGGATTGTCCCTTTTATTAATATATAATGGCCTTCTGTATCTCACAACTTTTTTGCATTTAAAGTCTCTTTTGTCTGATATTAGTATAGCTACCCCTGCTCTTTTTTGGTTACTATTTGCATGGAGTATCTTTTTCCATCCTTTCACTTTCAGCCGTTTTGTATGCCTAGGACTAAGGTGAGTTTCTTGTAAGCAGCATATGGATGGCTTATGTTTTTTTATGCATTCTGTCAGGCTGTATCTTTTGGCTGGGGAGTTGAGTCTATTTGCATTTGATGATATTACTGTAAATGCACCATTTACTTCCACCATTTTATTATTTGGTTTTCATATGTCATATCATATTTTTGTCTGTCTTTTTACTCTTTTGGTTAACTTTTCTCCTATTTTTTCTTCTATACTCTCCTCCAAGCCTTTCTCTCCTTTTTATTTCAGGTTCAAAGACTTCCTTTAATATTTCCTGCAAAGGTAGTTTTATTTTTTTGCAAACTCTCTTAGTTTCTGTTTGTGAATATTTTATACTCACCTTCATATTTGAAAGACTATTTTACTGGATAAAGAATTTTTAGCTGGCAGTTTTTATTTTTCAGTGTCCTAATTGTATCATACCAGTTTTCTTGCCTCCATGGTTTCTGAAGAGAAATCTGCACTAAGTCATACTGGGCATCCCTTGCACGTGACGGTTTGCTTCTCCCTTGCTGCTCTGTATCTTGGAGTAGGTCTATACAGATTTATTCTGATTGGAGTACGGTGCACTTCTTAGACATGTAAGTTCATTTCTTTAGTGAGAGTTAAGAAATGTTCAGCTATAATTTCCTCAAATACGCTTTCTGCCCCTTTTCCCTTCTCTTCTCCTTCTGGAACTCCCATGACACATATGTTGTGTTTCCTGTTGTCCTTCAACTCTCTGAGCCCCTGCTCAATTTTTTCCATTCTTTTCTCTCTCTGTCTTCTGTATCACTAATTCTTCCTTCTATCATTTCGAGACTGCTGTTGTATGCCTCTAATGTGTTTTTTTTTTTTTTTTTTTTAAAGATTTTTATTTATTTATTCATTTATCCCCCCTTGCTGCCTGCGCTCGCTGGGTCAGCCAACCACGCCGTGTGGGCAGGCCTGCCCTCACCAGGAGGCCCCGGGAACCGAACCCGGGGCCTCCCATATGGCAAACGGGAGCCCCACTGATTGAGCCACAGCCGCTTCCCTCTAATGTGTTTTTGATCTCACTTATTGTGTCTTTCATTCCCATGAGCTCTGTTACTTTTCTGTTCAGGATTTCAAATTCCTCTTTACACTAGCTCAATGTCTTCTTTTTGTTTTTTTTAAGATTTATTTTTATTTATTTATTTATTCCCCCCTTGCTGCTTGTGCTTGCTGTGTCTATTTGCTTTGCGTTTTTATGTGCCTGCTTGTCTTCCTTTTGTTGTGTCATCTTGTTGTGCCAGCTCACCACACCACGCGGGTCATCAGCTCACCGTGCTGCGCAGGCCATCAGCTCACTGCACTCTGTGGGCCTGCATGCCTTCACCAGAAGGACCCGGGAATTGAACCCAGGGCTTCCCATATGGTAAACGGGAGCCCAACCTATTGAGCCACAGCCACTTCCCTCAATGTCTTCTTGATGACATTTATTTCTTTAACCACATTGTCTTCCAACTCATTAATTTGATTTTAGAAATTTGTGCGCATCTCACTGCTCAGTTCTCTCAAATTCTGCAAATCTTCTGGGGCTTTGCTATATTCCTTTTCATGGGCCATATCTTCAATTTTCTTAATATGGCTTGTAATTTTTTGCTGATGTCTAGGCATCTGATTAGCATGTAGTTTACTCAGATGCTCAATTTCTTTCTCTTTTGTAGGGATTTAGTGGCAGGAGGCTATGTGTTACCACTGTTCTTTGTTTCTTGGCTCGACTTGGATTGTTAGCATTGTCTTGCTAATTGCTCAAAACTGAGCACTAGACCCAGTAAGTCGTTATAGACTTGCTTCCTAGAGTCTTGGGGAGGGAGGCTATAGAGGCTGGAAAAAGCCTCTACTGCGTATTTTTAATTTTCTCACATGCACTTCCCTGGTCTGCCAGCAGGTGGTGCTCTTTGGCAACTCTCCGTTCAATGCCTGGTCACAGTATATTTTTTGCAACACAGACCAGATCAATGTGATAGCGCTTCCTATCTGGAGACCAGGGGCCTTGTAATTCAAACTCTCTGAGACAGTTCTCCAGCCTTCTCTGGCAGCTCCCTTGCTTTTCCCAGGTAGGAAATATTTCCACACCCCTCTGAGTCCTCAGCAATCAATTCTGGTTAGTAGAGAAGGAGACTGGGATGGTCATATATTTTCAGCCCCTTGACAGCTCCCAAGACAAACAATGGTGCAGCCCCACCCAGCCTGTAAGGGCTCCTGGGACATAGTGGACCAAATCTGTGAGTTAAAAGCTGAGTCGTCCTTAGGCTGTGTCCCCCTCTCTCCGCTTTTCTGGGGTGGCATGTCCTCAACAATCAGTCCAGGCTAGAAGAGATGGAAATTGCAAGGGTTGGATTTCTCCAGTCCTGTGTGGGATCCCAGGGCAAACCACAGCATGGTCCCACCTGGCCTGGAAGGGCTGGTGGGACACAGCAGACCAATCTATGCGTCAAAAACTGGGTCAGCCTTAGGCTATGTCCCTCTCTCTCCCCTTTTCCTGGGGTGGGAGATCCCTGAAGCCCCCTTTGTCTGTAGCCGCAAGCCCAGAGTCCCGAGAATTCTAGAGTGTTTTTAGTGTGGGGGATGGTGCCGGCAGCAGCATCTGCTGGTTTCAACTCAGAGTTCTGTAGTCTTGATTTCCCTCCTTAGTCCCTCTCTCCTCTGGGCAGTGTCCAGCCTTTGCCTGGTGTCCTAAACCCTAGAAGATCTTTTTCTAGGCTGTTTCAGCTTGTCTTCTAGCTATTTTTCTAGAGAAGAGAGTCCTGTGTCTTTCCAGTCCACCATCTTCTCAGAAGTCCTGTCTTTTTACTTTGATGATAAAGTTCTTTGATATACAAAAGTTTCTAATTTTGATGAGGTCTCATTTATCTATTTTTTCTTTTGTTGTTAATGCTTTTGATGTAAAGGTTAAGAAACCATTGCCTAACACAAGGTCCTGAAGATGATTCTCTATGACTTTTATAGTTCTGGTCCTTATATTTAGGTCTTTGATCCATTTTGAGTTGATTTTTGTATAAGGTATGAGGTAGGGGGCTACCTTCATTCTTTTGTATTTGGATATCCAGTTTTCCCAGAAGCATTTGTTGAAGAGACTATCCTTTCTCCATTGAGTAGACCTGGAACCCTTGTCAAAAATCAATTGGCATAGATGTAAGGGTTTATTTCTGATCTCCTAATTCAATTCCATTGGACTATGTGTCTTTGTGCCAGTACCAGACTGTTTTGATTATTGTAGCCTGTAATAAGTTTTAAATTTGTGAAATATGAGCCCCTAACTTCATTTTATTTATGGCAATGACAACCTTTCAAAGTTAGGGAAATCCTGGATTATTCCTACAAATGATGTTAGGGCAATTGGCTTTTAAAAAGATCCCCACCTTATATACAGATAAACATATATTTAGAAAGATTAAAGATCTAAATGCAAAACCAAAACAGTAAATTGAGGAAAATATTCTTATGACCTTGAGGTGAGAAAGCCTTGCAAAGTAAAATAGGAAGTCAGGAAGCCATAGGAAGAACAACAACAACAAAAATGGACAAATTCGAGGAGTTAAAATATTTAAAAGTTTACATGGTCAAATATACCATAAAAAAGACTAAAGTGAATGAACTTCTGGGAAGATGGCAGAATAGAGAACTCTAGGACTCATACCTACTCAAAAATAGATAGAGGACAGGCAAGAACTGTCTGAAATAACTGTTCTGGGGCTCCAGATTGCCAGGGGAGCACTATACAGCATCCAGAAAAGAGTGAGAAGAAAAGGCTGAGAAACTGGTAAACAACTGTGAGTAGTTCACTCCGAAGTGGCTGCCAGCACCCATCCCCCACTCTTAAGGCAAAATGCCTCAGAGTCTGGTCCCTAGCTTGCTACTGTGGATGGAGAAGGACTTGGAAGTCCTTTCTCCAAATCAGGGTACGGGCATGGCTGAGCCCTAATCATGGCTTTTGACTGGCAAATTCAGATTGCTGGTCCTAGCTCTGAGCTGCTGTTTCAGTCTGCCCCTGACAGGGATGGCATTGGCCATAGTTTCAACCTTGTCCCTGACAGGGGTGGAGGTGGTGAAGGTTTAAAGACACAGTACCTCCTTAGGACTTCAGGGTACAGTTTGCTGAAGAGCACCATCTGCTGGATAGGCCAGAAAGGCACAGCTCAAAGGAGTTGTTAAAGGCGTTTGACGCCTTTCCTTACCCTCACCCCCAGGGCTCTTTGGAGCTGGTCTGCTTTCCCTTCTTGGGTCCCGAACCCTGTGCTGCCATGGAAATACTGACTTGGTAAAGGCTTCTCCAGGGTGACCTTCCTCCCATAATTTGCTCTCCAGGCAAAAGCAGCTAGAGGCAATGAAAGGATTGTAAAAATATATATATATAGAAAATAAAAATAAACAGAATAGATCAAGATTCCTGGAGACGGAAAAGAGGAAAGAAAGCTTTCTAGAGGGGGTGAAACAATTGCACAAATAGTGCAATCTTAAAAATTGTACCATATATCCAGGGTAAGAACCAGATGAAGAAGAGCTGAAAAAAAAAAAAAAAAAAAAAACCCTAAAAATAAAAAAAAAAAAAATTAAAAGGTAAAAAAAAGTTTTAACCAGGGATCCATGAGCTTGAATTGAAAAAAAAAAAAAAAACTTATTATCTTTATTTTCTCTGACCTTTAACTGAAATCTAGCATTTCCTTCACTTATGAATGTATGCAATAAATAAATTACTATAGTATTCACTTCACCTGACTGGCAAAGGGGTCTGTGGAACAAAAAAGGTTAAGAACCCCTGTGTTAGAGTCTCAGTTAAATGTGAGTATAACCACTTCATCTAACAAATGAAAACATGCCACTTCTTAAGAAACTCACAAGAGCTATATGAGAGTTGGCTGTTGGCAATATTAATGTTCTCATTTTTACTAGAAAGTTCCAGTAGCATTTCCAATCAGATTAATTCATTTTGCAATAACTATTAATATGACCACCTTTCACAATGTGATCCCCCCTTTTCCCCAATTAAAAAGCCCTATATAAAAGATAAAATTCACATTAGAAACAAGTTTTAAAAGAGGTAACTGTTGTCACATTTTAAATAAATAAGCCCTCCTCATTATCTGAGTGCAGAATTACACAGAACGTATCATATCAACAACACATTCAAAATTTCTCCACTAAGAGTGAAAGTTCCACATAAATTGAAGGATTTACAAAGAAACTAGAAGTATTGGCTTTGTACAAGAACTTTCTATTATAAAAGATTTTTAAATATATCATACCTGTCATGTAGTTTAGAATAAGGATAAGAAATGTAATTTCATGACTGTTTCCTTTTCTCTATCATCTTACTCTTCCCCATTAAACTGCCTTTTCCTTGGATACTGTATGAGTGACCCTTAAATCTCCATCTAGCATCTTCTCTTCTGCCCTATCTATACTTGCAGTAACTGGCTGGTGTTATCTTTTAAAAACCAAATTTCTTTATTTTGATGCTAGACTAGACAAAGTATCAGTGGGTGAATAAAACTCACTGAGTTCACGTGAGATTCTGACTTTTGTTTGGACAGACTATTGAGTTTCAATTTTGTCAGCTATAAAATGGGGAAAGGTTATATCTCATAATCTTACCATTAAAGAAACTGTTATGTATTTTAAAAATCAACAAAAATAATATAGAATGCATTTAAAATGCTCACTTCGTATACTGATTTATTAAAAATTGGGAAGTGGATGTGGCTCAAGGGATTGAGCTCCCACCTACCACACGGGAGGTCCCAGGTTCAGTTCCCAGTGCCTCCTAAAGAAAACAAGCAAGACAGCGAGCTGATGCCATGGGCAGGCGTGGTGAGCTGACGTAACAAGATGACACAACAAGAAACTTGAGGAAAACATAATGAGAGACACAAAAAAGTAGGGAACAGAGGTGACTCAAGCCATTAGGTGCCTCCCTCCCACATGAGAGATCCTACGTTCAGTTCCTGGTGCCTCCTAAAAAGACCAGCACACAACAAAAAGACATAGCAAATGCAAACAACAAGGAGGTGGGGAGAAATAAGTAAATAAAATAAATCTTAAAAAAAAAATTTTATGGTTATGTGGCAAAGCTATGAGAAAAATTTTATCAAAAATATACTATAAGTACTTGCTTTGGTGGCACATATACGAAAACTGGAACGCGAGAAGATTAGTATGGTCCCTGTGCAAGGACGACACACAAATTCATGAAATGTTCCATATTTTTGAAAGGACAAATATTGCATGGCCTCACTCATGTGAAATCATTAAAACAGTGGTTCTTAACCAAGAGTCTGTGAGCTTGAATGGAAATTAAAAAAAAACATTATTCTTGTGGGGACGTGTTGGTGTGGGTGTGATATATTTATTAAATAATACATAGTATAGTGTGGACTTAGTAAGGAGTCCATGGTTTTCATCTGACTGGCAAAGAGGTCTGTGGAACAAAAAAGGTTAAGAATCTGGTCTAGAAAGAATTGAAACAACTGTCAAAGAAGAGCCTTAACACAAAGCCAATGAAGAAACACCTAGGCAAGAGAGAGAGAAATTGATAATCAGATGTCTAAGTCAGCAAAAAATTACAAGCCACACTAAGAAATAGGAATATACAGCCCGGTCAAAGGAACAAATTAAAACTTTTGAGGAGACAAAGAATTTGAAACAACTAATCAATGATTTTGAAACAAATCTCCTAAATCAATTCAAGGATATGAAGGAAAAATGGCTAAAGAGATAAAGGATATTAAGAAGACCTTTGGGAGAGCACAAAGAAGAATTTAAAAGTTTAAAAAGAAACCTAACAGAAATTATGGGAATGAATGGCACAATTGAAGAGATTAAAATACACTAAAGTCATACAACAGCAGATTTGAACAGGCAGAAGAAATAATCAGCAAATTAGAACACAAGACAATCAAAATCTTCAAGACAGAAGAAAGAGAAAAGAATGGAAAAAACTGAACAGAGTGCCTCAGGGATTTGAATGACAGCATTAAGTGCACAGACATATGAGTCCCAGAAGGAGAAGAGAATGGAAAAGGGGCAGAAAGAATATTTGAAGAAATAATAAGTTGGGGCAGAAAATAATTTGAGGAATATTTCCCAAATCTTATGAAAGTCATAAATATGCACGTCCAAGAAGCTCAACATACATCAAACAGAATAAATCCTACTCTGAGACACATAATAAGCAGAATGTCAAATGCCAAAGATAAAGAGAGAATCCTGAAAGAAACAAGAGAAAAGCAATTCATCACATCCAAGGGAACCACAATAAGACTATGTGCCAAGTTCTCATTAGAAACCATGGAGGTGAAAAACCAATGGTATGATATATTTAAGGCACTGAAAGAAGAACACTGCCAGTCCCAAATACTTTATCTGGTAAAACTGTCCTTCAAAAATGAGGGATAGTTTAAAATATTCACAGATAAACAGAAACTGAGAGTTTGTCAACAAGAGACCTATCCTATGAAATACTAAAGGGAGTTCTGCAGGCTGATAGGAAAAGGCAGGAGAGAGAGGTTTAGAGCAGAGTAAAATGAAGATTATCAGTAAGGGTAACTAAAAGGGTAAAAAGAGAGACAAACAGAAGATATGACATATAAAAACCAAAGAATAAAATGGTTGAAGTAAATAGTGCCTTTACAGTAATAACATTGAATGTTAATGGATTGAATTCTCTAATTAAGAGATAAATATTGTTAGAATGGATTTTTTTTAAAAGTATGATCCAACTATATGCTGTCTACAAGAGACTCTCACCTTAGACCCAAGGACATAAATAGGCTGAAAGTGAAAGGTTGGAAAAAGTTATTCCATGCAAACAGCAACCAAAAAAGGACTGAGGTAGCTATACTAATATCAGACAAAACAGATTTTAAATGCAAAACTGTTAAAAGAGGCAAAGAAGGACACTATATATTTTTTTCTTTTTTCTTTCTTTTTTATTCGGTCTCCATAGAGACTGTCAAAAATTGCCAATGCTAACTATATTTCAAGTCGTCATGGCGGGGTATTGGGAAATGTTCTCAATTAGCAATAATCATGCCTCAGATAAACCTCATTGGCTATGATACTGCCACTGCACAAAGCTAGAACACTATATATTAATATAAGGGGCAATCCACTAAGAAGAAATAACAATCATAAATATTTATGCACCTATCTATGGTACCCCCAAAATACATAAGGCAAACACTAGCAAAACTAAAGGGAGTAAAAGACATTTCTACAATAGATAGAGTCTTCAATATATACCACTCTCATCAATAGATAGAACATCTAGACAGAGGATCAATAAAGAAACAGACTGAATAAAATGATAAATGAGCTAGACCTAACAGATATATACAGACCACTGCACCCCAAAATAGCAAGATACATATTCTTCTCAAGTGGTCATGGATCATTATCCAGTATTGACCACTTGTTGGGTCACAAAACAAGTCTCAATAAACTTAAAACTATGTACTTTCTCTGACCATAAAGGAATGAAACTGGCATTTGACAAAATCTAAATCCTTTCTTCATAAAAACTCATCGAAAGATAGGAATAGAAGGAAACTTCCTAAACATGATAAAGGGCATATAAGAAAAACTCACAGCTAACATCATATTCAATGGTGAAAGACTAAAGCTTTCCCTCTAAAATCGGGAACAAGACAAGGATGCCCACTGTCACCTGTTAATCAGCATTATGCAATAACTTCTAATTAGAGCAACTAGGCAAGAAAAAGAAAGAAAAGGTATCCATCTTGGAAAGGAAGAGATAAACTTTACCTATTTGCAGATGACATGAACCTATATTTAGAAAGTCCTGAAAAATCTAAAGCTATTAGAGTTAATAGACAAGTTTAGCAATGTGGTGGGATACTAGATCAACATGGAAAAATAAGTAGTGTTTATGTACACTAATAATGAGCAATCTGAGGAGGAAATTTAAAAAATTCCATTGACAATAGCAACAAAAAGACTCAAATATCTAGGAATAAATTTAACCAAAGATGTATAGGATGTGTACATAGAAAACTACAAAATATTGCTAAAATAAATCAAAGACTTAAGTAAATGGAAGGACATTCCAGGTTCATGGATTGGAAGACTGAATATCATTAAGATGTCAATTCTACACAAATTGATTTACAGATTCAACACAATCCCAATCAAATTTGCAATAGCCTTGTGGCAGTTTGAGATTATTTATGAATTAAAAAAAGAGATTATGTTTGTAAACTGGTCTGTTCCCCTAGGTGTGATACCCTTTGATTGTATTAGATTCAGCTGAGATGTCTGATTAAATTATATTAAGATTACAGCTTTGATTCAACTATGTCAGTGGGATGTAACTCAAGTTAAGTCCCTGCCCCCTTGTTGTACTATATAAACAGACACTTACTCAAGTCGACACATGGAAGAAGATACACAAGAGAAAGAGCTCCATAGATGCCAGAAGGGAGAACTTTGTCATGATACAGAAAAGGAGAGAACTTTGATCCTGCAGCCCTGGGGAGAGATGAGCCATTTGCCTGATATTTACAGCCAAAGAGAACAGAGCAGCTGAGCAGCTAAGGCCCAAGAGACCAGGCAGAGACCACTCACCATCTTGCTTTAACCCATGACAACTGACTTTGGTGAGAAAGGAACCTTGAGTTGGACTCTTTAGGGCCTTGTAACTGTAAGCTTTTACCCCAAATAAATAACCTTTATAAAAGCCAACAGATTTTTGGTATTTTGCATCAGCACCTCTTTGCTGACTAATATAAGCCTACTTTGCAGAAATGGGAAAGTCAATTATCAAACTTATTTGGAAGGATAAGGGGCCCTGAATAGCCAAAAGCATCTTGAAAAAGAAAAACAAAATTGGAGGACTCATACTTCCTAACTTTTATGCATATTACAAAGCTGCAGTGGTCAAAAGAGCATGGTACCGGCATAAAGATATAAACATATATTGACCAACGGAATCAAATAGAAAGTTCAGAAATAAACCCTTACTATCTATGGCCAACTGCTATTTGGCTAGGTTGCCTAGTCCACTCAACTGGAACAGAATAATTTCTTCAACAAATTGTGCTGGGAGAACTGGATATTCATACAGAAAAGAATTAAAAAGGATCCCTATCTCACACAATATACAAAAATTAACTCAAAATGGATCAAAAACCTAAATATAAGAACCAGGACCATAAAACTCCTAGAAGAAAATGTAGGGAAGCATCTTTAATATCCTTGGTAGGCAATGGTTTCTTAGACTTTATACCTAAAGCACAAACAATGAAAGAAAAACTAGATAAATGGGACCTCCTCAAAATGAAAAACTTTTGAGCTTCAAAGAACTTTGTTTAGAAAGTGAAAAGGCAACCTACTCAATGGGAGAAAATATTTGGAAACCACATATCCCATAAGGGTTTAATATCCAGAATATCCATAGAAATCCTATAACTCAACAATAAAAAGACAAACAACCCGATAAAAAAAGTGGGCAAAAGACTTGACCAGACATTTCTTCAAAGAGGATACACAAATGGCTAAAAGGCACATGAAAAGATGTTCAAAATCATTAGCCATTAGGGAAATGCAAATCAAAACCACAATGAGATACCATTTCACACCCACTAGAATGGCTACTATTAAAAAAACCCAAAAAAACAAAAAACTACTTTGCAGAGGATGTGTGGAAATTGGAACACTCATTCATTGTTGGTGGGGATATAAAATGGTGCAGCCGTTGTAGAAGACAGTTTGGTGATTTCTCAGGAAGCTAAGTATAGAACCGCCATATGATCTGGCAATGTCGCTATTGGGTATATACATGGAAGAACTGAAAGCAGAGACGTGAATAGACTTTTGCACACCGATGTTCATAACAGCATTATTCGCAATTGCCAAAAGATGGAAGCAACCCAATTGACTATGAACTGATGAATGGATGAACAAAATGTGGTATATACATATGATGCGATATTATTCAGCTTTAAGAAGAAATGAAGTCCTGATGCACACAACAACATGGATGAACCTTGAGGACATTATGTTGAGTGATATAAGCCAGACACAATTTGACAATCATTGTATGATCTTACTGATATGAACTAGTTATGATAAGCAAACTTCAGAGTTAGAATCTAGAATATACGTTACCAGGGGATAGAATGTGGGTAGAGAACGGGAGCTGTTGCTTAATTTGTGTGGAATTTCTACTTAAGTTGAATGTAAATGTTGGATAATGGTGATGGTAGCACATTATTGTGAGTGGAATTAACACCACTGAATTATGTTTGTGAATGTGGTTGAAAGCGGAAATTTGGGGTCCTGTATATTACTATTAGGAAAGTTAGAGGATGAAACATGGGACGTATAATATAGTGAACCCAGTTGTGGACGATGGACTGTGGCTAATTGTACAAATATTAGAACTTTTTTTCATGAATTATAACAAATGTACACCACTATTACAAGGTGTTAATAATAGCGTTGGATATGGGGAAAAACACACCTAATGTAAACTATCAACTATACTTAACAGTAATATTTTAATATGCTTTCATCAATTGTAACAAAGGTACCACACTAATGCAAAGTGTTAACAATAGTGGGGTATATGGGAACACTTTTTTTTTTTTAATGACTTCTGTAAACCTACAACTTCTCTAATGAAAAACATTACAATAATTTTAAAAAACCACAAAGGACAAAAGAAATAAAAAGACTAAGGCAATGCAAACAATGATCCCTAATTTACACCATCAACTAATGCAGTGTTAATAATGGGAAAAAAAATACAGGAACTCTGTATTTTTTTGCATGATTTTTCTGTAACTCTATAACTTCTCTAATAACAAAATAAAAAAAAAAAAAAACAAGGCAAATACAGAGTTGAGATGAAATATTTGCAACACCTGCAATAGACAGAGGATTTATATTCATTTATGTTCAGATTATGTATGGAACATATACAAACTGGATAAGAAATTAAGAAAAAGACAAACAGCTCAATAGCAAAATGGGAAAAGATATGGAGATGCAATCACAGAAGAAACATAAACAGACAAAAACCATATGAAATTATGCTCCACCTTGTTAGTAGTTTGGAGAGGGAATGTAGCCCCTTCAGCTTTGCAAAACATAAAAGATCAAGAAGATTCAGTGTCAGTGAGGGTGGAGATTAGGGTCTCTCACTGATGCCCCAAGAGTCAATGAAGCCCACAGGCATATTGTTTGGCAGGTATAGTGTTTTAAAAAATAAATTGAATCTGAAAGCCTTTGAAGTTATGCCTGTCAGTTTGCCACTGTTTCTATCACTTTCTGTACCTTACACACTTTCACTTTTACAGCCTGATCCTTTAAAGCAACTGCTTATAGGGAAGAGTTTTCTTAATACACTATTAGATTTTTAAATTGGTGTAATCATTTAGGAAATTATGGCACTTGTTAAAAATAAAAATATTTGCATACCCTTTGACCCAAGATATTCTACTAAAATAACAGCATAATTGTATACATACCCATAAACATGTTTGCTTGCAACAAAATACATTACATGGTTTGGCAATGGCAAAAAACTATTTTAGTGAGCCTAACTGCCCACTAACGTAGTATAATACTAAGTAGACCTTAAAAAGAATGCAGATTTACACCTACTGACTTGGAAAGTTATCTGTGGTATATTAATGAGTGTGAAAGTAAGCAGAAGAATGCCAATTCCATGAGGGCTGGAATTTTTGCCTGTTTTGTATCTTCAGTGCCTAGAAAAATGGCTTGCATAGAGTAAGCCCGTATGTATTTGTCAAAGGAATGAATGAATAAATGAAGAGCATGGCTTGATTTGGGGGGAAAAAAGGAAGGAAAGAAAAATAAGGAGAAGAAAGGAAAGAGAACAGGTGGCAGACAAGAAAGGCAGATATGAGATTATGAACTTTTTAATAACATTTTCTTTTCTAGTAGTTAAACTTTTTAAAGTGGTAGGCACAGAACAAAGATTTAGATTTGGAGGTGGGTATGGGAAGTTCAGGGAATAGTAGCAGGTAAGCCCATCTTATACAGAGAGGAACACAGACGAGGTTGGACTCACGGACTTAAAAGGGCCTTGAAAATTGTGAAGAAAGAGTTCAGGTTTTTCTTAGTCATATTGTGGAGCCATTAAGGAGGTGCTGGGCAATGTAAAGATGCTCTGATGAAACTGGTATTTTAGGAAATGGAATATGCCAGTATAATCCAGGATGCACAGAGTAGAAAGAGATGACTATCAAAAAGACCAGGCATGTCTTCAGAGAACCCTAGCTGTAAAGGGCCTAAGGAGGCAACTAGTGCATGTTCCCACTCATGGAAGTCACCCAGCTTCTGTCGTAATATTTTCAGTGACAAAGGGCTGATGATATCATAAGGAAAGCTGTTTTGTTAAGGCAGCAAATTGCACCACAATTTGCCAACCTGTAACTGTCACCAAGTTGTTCCTGCTTCTCTAGTAATTTAGGTATGATGTGATTAGACTGTGACAATAGAGATGGATAGGGAGTGACATAAAATATCTGATGGAAGAATTGCCAGGATTGTTGTGTGACTGACCAAAAATGAAGGACAAATAAAAGATACTTTTTAAATGTGAGGCTGAGGTGACCATAAAAAAGTAGCAGAAATGAGACAGGCAGAAGGATAAAGAAAGCATCAGGTTACACCACTCACTGCTCAAAACCTTCTAGTGGCTCCCCATCTATTTTAAGGGTAAAAGCCAAAGTACCTACAATGGATTCCAAGGTCTAACACATCTGCCACAGCTCCTCTATCCCCTTCACCTCTCTGACTTGATTTCCTACTCTTTCCTCCCTCATTTCCCAGCTACACAAGAGAACTTGCGGACTGGTCCTTAAACATGCCAAGTCGGCTCTCACTTTAGTATCCGTGCCTTTTTCTTCCTTTATATATCTCCAAGGCTTAGTCACTTACCACCTTCAGGTCCCAGCAAAAATGGACCTTCTCATTGAGGCCTTCCTCGATCTCTCCATTTACAATAGCAACTTTCCCATCCCCACCAGCACTCCCTATTCTGATTTCCTGCTTTTTTTTTTTTTTTCATTCCACAGTACTTGACATACTAGCTATTGCCACTTGACATACTAGCTATTTTGCTTGTTTGTTTTTTCTCTCCTTACTGCCCCACAAAAAGAAAGCTCCATAAGGCAAAGAAGGAAGTGAAGGGAGTAAGTAAAAACAAAAGAATTCCAGAAATGTACTCCCAAAATATCAAGCTTAAAATGTAAAAAACCAGGCATATGAAGTATAATAAAAGGGAAAATATATGCTTCTGTAAATCTATACCAAGTAAAGAATCTTTCATGGTGATAACCTTTAACTAATTTTAAGTATCAGATATTAATTTTTTATAAATAGGCCAGATCCAAAGTCCCAAGAGATTCATTCAAAGTTGTAATAACTGAAGAAACATAAGGATTTTCCTATTTTGCCATTTATTCATGTTCATAACCTATGTTAAAATGGAACTTTGAATTTGGGGTTTGCCATGATCACAGCATTCAGAGCAAATCTTATTTTATTCCTGCATTGGCTATGAGAATTCTGATTTTTAAAAAGAGTAACAAAACCAAAAATCTCAACCATTAAAAGCAAAATACCAAAGCAGGAGCAATGATCAAGTCATAAGTTCAAGGGCTGAAAAGAATGACAAGACTTTTCTTCCAGCTCTGACCATGAAGCAATCAGTGAGTATACTGAAGACTTTTTAAAAATAGCTCACCAGACTTCTAGGTTAGAGTATACAGAAAAGGGGCAGAAAATATACAGTCTTTGAAGCTGGTCTCATTTAAAGAGATAAAAATCTGGGTCTATGTTAAAATCTTGTCACGCCATGAATATACAAGATCTTTGGAAGTGAACAAGAAAAAATAGGCACACATTAAAAAAAAAAAAAAATCTTCAAAAGAAAATTCCCTTGTATTCAATGCTGTAATTTAGAACTGGCAATTTTACAGAGATTTAAGTTTAAAACAATCACAGCTTCACACAAAGACTTTCCTCTATTTCTAAAACTGAAAGCTCAGTATTAATGGGTTCTGTTATTAATTCCCTCCATACATGACAACCTGTCTACAAAGAGGTGAGCTGCCTTCCGTGGTGGCAGTCACACTTAAGAAAGCAGAGGAATGTTGGGACTAAGCAGAGTTACCATATTTATTACTAGAAATTTCTATTACATTTTCTCTTTACACACAAACATAATAAAGTTCTACTTAGTAAACAACTAACATACTTATGAAACTCTTTTAATTAAGCATAACTAAACCAGGTAACTTATTGTATTTAAGAACACTTTAATGAACATTATTTGAATAATTCAGACACAAACTCAACACTGTCATATAATTACCCTGCAGGTCAACTAGATGTTTATAATGAGGAGGGGGAGGAGTAGCTCACTAACAGTGTCTGGAAACACATTAAGCTGGGCTGTTTTCTGAGAAGCAAAAAGAAAGCCTATCTAGGCATCCTTATCTAGGTCCCTAAAAGAACTTTTTTTGGAATATCACAAAAGGGATTAAAAATACTTAAGTCTACCAAAAAAGCCTAACAAGATATCTGGGTGCTGCGGCTGTCACTGTCAGGGCAGCCCTTGGAGGGAATGCCCATATCAATTCAGTTTATCAGATGGACAGCTGATCAACATTAAACAGACATGCTCTGGGCAGGCTGAGCTGAGCTTCCTGACAGGAATTCCAATGAGAGCCCTCTGCTTTCTATCACTGAGCTCCACCATTTTTTTACTGTTTCAGCTCCCCAGACATATGGGAATCCCTAGTGATGAGCACATAAAGCTGCCTCTAACTCAAATGATGGCTCATTTCCCCCGGCTGAAGGCAGACATTAATATCCTGAGGAGATCAGACCCGCCTCCCTGACCCCCATCTATTGAAGCAAAACGACTGTCCTATTTCTTCATTTAATAAGCTTTTAATGAAGAAAACCGAAACCCCCTCCCTGACTGCAGCACAGTTCTACACGAAAAGGTTATACAAACACATCAGATGCAGTGTCAAAGTTTTCCAAAATATCTGTTCCCCTCCCCACTGGAGAGTAGATTCTGTCACTTGCCCACCCATAGTGCTCATTCTTTCTGGGCTGCTAGGGTCCAGGAGTTCAGTTCTCTATTCCCATAATTACCAAGCCATCTCCAAGGTATGGCAGGTGGAAGATTAAAGAACTGATTACAAAGAGCATACTGGTGTTTCCATTTTCATTACAAACCCCTTCCTTCGAAGGTTCACCACTGAGCTATGAAAATTGCTTCAGGCACAAGCAGACTGGGAGAAATGACAGTCCAGTGACAATCCAGATAGTGAGCCAGAAAATGATTCTGAGCTAAGTTAGAATAAGAGAAAGCTAAAAAGTATTTGGTAAATTAGAATTGGTAAACATACTTTGGTTGTAGGAGGAGGAGTGGAGGGAAAGATGCATGGATGGCAGAAGGAAGAAGACAAGCAGATTTTACCTCTGAATGCTGGAGACTGGTGAAAAATAAGGGGGATCTGAATCATTACTGAAGCTTAGTGCTGGGCCCATTGCCTATTGCCAGGGTTCTGTGAGTTCTGAATTGCTTCACAAAAGGCTGAGGTTTGACTTTTCTCTTCTTTGGAAAGCAAGCAGGGGTTAGGAGAAATTGAAGGCTGCATGTTAAATGGGGCACAGTAAGTACTGCAAGAGGGAAATGTCATTCTATAAAGACCTATCCATCTAAATAACAAGAGGCAGTGATGGACTGAAAAGAGATATTTGGCAGGTTTCATGTAGACCAGGAAATGTGTCTGAGGCTGGGACATATGAAGGTAAAGTGAAAATAAAGGTGCACAGATCCTTTTCCTATGAAAAGAGGTGTCAGGACATAGGATATAAAGTGATGTGCTATACGAAATTAGATTGCTTACACAGCTACCTAATCGACCTAGGTATCTAGAGTTACAAGAACAAATCCCATATGTCCCCTCATATATTTTACTAGGTCTTTTCAGGTATAAAAGCAGAGTGATTCTCCAGCATGTTTATGCTGTACGGGCAAAGTAAAGCCATGGGGCAGGTACTCAGCATGCAGGTTAATGCACAATTCATAACTTATTCTGTGCCAGATATTAATGATTTATTCAATCTTGACCAAGTTTAGTTATTAACTTGTTTTATAGAGGAGGAAATGGAAGCTCAGATACATTACCTAATTTTGGTCTCATGTTTACTAAGCAATGGGGCTAGATTTTGATTAAAAGCCATTTTGCTAATATAAAATGCAATTCACCTGCTATCTATCAAACCCTGCTGACTCCCTAAAGAAACAGTTTACTTTGCATAACATAGAATAACTGTGGTATCCTTTATAGTCTGTCTCTAGACACAGGGATTCTTAACCTTTGTTGTACTGTGAACCCCTTTGGGAGTCTAGCGAAGGCTGTTGACCCATACTCAGAATGTTTTAAATACATAAAATAAAATAAATAAGATGACAAAGGAAACTAATTATATTGAAAATAAAGACATAACTATTTCTCTACCCAAGTTCATGGACCCCTGAATTCAAACTTCAATTGGGGGGCATTGTGAACTCTAGGGTCTCCAAAGCAGACTAAAAACTTTACATAGACTATTTTATTTAATACCTTCAACAATCTGAAAAAGAGTGAATTATCAAGGTTTTATATGGAGGTAGCTAAGGCTCAGAGAGGTCAATTTATTTGCCTAATGCCACTCTGGTAGTTATTATAGAGCCAGTCTGACCTATGAATCCATGCTATTTCCATTTCACCAAATTGCCAGCTAAATATAGAGATGGGGAGACCCAGAGGGAGGATTTGATTGACATCTCTCTTTGGCCATAGCTGTTCTTTTATTCTCCGACCTTTTGAAAAGCCAGAAGGAAGAGAGTGACACTGGAAGAAATTGGAGGAAGAAACAGCAAAGCATGTGTGATAGATTGTATAGCTTTTTGTCAAATATTCTGATGTCTCCCCCTCGCCCCCCTGCCCCAGCAACCAGCAACACTCCATGGGAGGATTATGAATCTGCATCCTCTTAAACTCAAGTAAAGACATGTAAATGAAATGTGAGTAAAAGTGTCATTTCTAAGCAGAAGCTTTAAGAACTGGCTCATGGTTCATCAGGTCTCTTTTCCCTCTGTAATGAAACCAGAAATATTTCAAATGGAGGTTGTTCCAACAGACTTGGTCTTGGAATGAAAGAAAATGACATGGACATGTAGAATGAATGAGCAGACCTTTGTTTTGTGAGTCACTGAGATTTTAGGGTTGTTTGTCACTGCAGCTTAACCTAACCTGCCCTAATACATCATAGGCAGTCCTGAGACTTTCCTTTGCCTAGGATTAATATACTATTAATATACTATGTATATCAGCGCTGGCCTTGAGTATAAAGAGAAAAGCACCTAGACAATGTCTTTCAAGCATGAATATTAAAGGAGTCCAAAAAATGGAATATTTAACTGTAAGAAATTTGGAAGTCCAAGAAAAATTCATTCCACATCAGAGTGCTTGACTGTCATCAATCACAAAGCACCACATAGTGCAAATATTCTCACTGTCCTGATTTTGTAATAATCAGGGTAGGCTAAACATTCGCTATATTAGAAACCATGCATGTGTCCCCAGACCTAGTTTTTCTCCCTAGGTCTGGTTTTTAGAATGCTGGTGATAAACCGAGCCTGATTTATTATATGACCAGCCTGTATAGGAAATGACTATAACTCTAGGTATCTTTGGTCAACCTTAAGAGATATAGCAGGGGAATGGATGTGGCTCAAATGGTTGTGCATCTGTCTCCCATATGGAGGGACCTGGGTTTGATCCCCGGGAGCTCCTGGTAAAAAAAAAATATATATATAGAAAGCACATGGGCCACGAGGTTCCATGTGCAGGTGCACCGTCAGGCCCCGCAAGTGGGTGCACCATCAGGGCCCATGTGTGGGTGAGTCCCTCAGGCCCTGTGAGTGGGTACACAGCCAGACCCCATGCGTGGGTGAGCCCCACAGGCTCCGTGCGCAGGTGCACCGCCAGGCCCCGCAAGCCTGGCAGCAAGATGATGATGTAACAGGAGAGTGACACAAGGGAGAGCCAAGACGAGACACGCCGAAAAACCAGGAACTAAGGTGGTGCAGGCGGTAGGATGTGTCTCTCCCATATCGAAGATTCTGAGGATCAAATCCCAGTGGAGACAGGAGGAGAAGGATGAGAAGGCAGGAAATAGACACTGACAGTTGCCCAGCAAATGGACATAAAAACAGCAAAAATGGGAGGGTGGGGGTAAAAACGGATAAAAGTAAATAAATAAATAAATCCTTAAAAAAAACACAAAAGTATAGGGGAGTAACGGACTATAGTTAGTAGTAGTACTTTGATGATGCTCTTTCATAATTTGTTAACAAATGTTTCACAACAATGCAGAGTATTTGTGGTAGGGTGATGTTTGGGAGTCCTGTATGATGTTATGCATATTTGTTTTTTAAGTTCACAATGTTTACTGAACACTTACTGTTTATGTATGTTCATGTATGAATGATACACTTAAGTAAATTTTTTTTTTAAAAAAAAAGCACCACACAGAGAGCAAATCAATTGCAATGGCCTAGATCTGGGAAGGGAACTAACAGAACATTAGATGTGCCACTGCAAGAGGGGAATCTTATAGGGGACAGGCAAAGTAAGACTCCCCATCCTTACCAGGGATGATATGGGGTGGTGACATTTAAAAAGACAGATGTTTCTTGGAAATGAGTCCATCGGTCTTATATTTAATGTTTATGCTTGGGTGTATATTAATTGCTTTTCTCATAATCCTGTTTTAAAAGTGCTTGTAAGGTACATACAAAAGATCCTTCCTTTTCTTAAAAGGGACTCCCAGAAGTATCAGGAAAGCAACAATATTTTGGGGATGGGGTGGGTTTAAGGCTCATGAAAGAATGGAGCTGAAATGAAGATGACATTGGAAACAAATTTCTAACAAAATCAGATCATAAATGAAATTTCTATGGTATAAAAGAAGATATGAGAAAGAAAATTGGATAGCACATCCACTTACTATTCCAAAGCAAATTACAATTATATGGGGCCTTCATTGAGAAGAAATAGCAGGAAGGGTAACAGAAAGGCAAAGCATGAAAAGAAAAAAATTATATATACACACACACATGTATAGATATGTATGTGTGTGTATATAGGTATGTGTGTGTGTATGTATATAAATACATACAAACATACATAGTTGGCAAGGTCTTGGTGAAAGAGCTTGAAATCCATTAGGCCTAAACCTTCTCAGCCTAAGAGAAACAAATCTTCCATGTAGACCTGAATTACAGTAAAAATAAATGAGCAATCATGCACGCAAATGAAGTAACAAACAGCATGTATCAAATAAATAATGGGTGAAAAAGGAAAACAACAACAACAACAAACCTGTAAGAAGTGTTTTTGAGATCCCAAATTTAAGATATGTGTGTTTTAAAGCCACTTATAGATGAATATTATCACATTCAAAGCAGAGAGTCACAGGGATCTTTATACCCAGCTCTGGCATCTAACTATCCTTATCTTGATAGATTTTCAGGATACTCTAAGTAAAAAAAAGTCCACTGATTTCCAGTGGATACATACATATATACATAAACATACACACACACACACACACATATATACATACTTAATATGTATACATGTTGCAACAAGTTTGAGTTGGGCATATCATTTAACCATCAACTGCCCTGTGATAGTTAAGTTCATGTGTCAGCTTAACCAGGTTTTGGGTCCAGTTGTTTCATCAAGCAAGCACTGGTCTGATTGTTACTGTGAGGACATTTCATGGATGTGGCAGTTTGAGATTATTTTATGAATCCCCAAAAGATAATGTTTGTAAACTAAACTATCCCTCTGGGAGTGATACACTTTATGATTGCATTAAATTCAGTTGAGTGGCTTTTGATTAGATTACTTGATAAGCTTTGCTCAGGTTGAGTCCCTGCCCCCATACTGGGTCTAATATAAATGGAAACACAGAGGAAGACTCACTTAGACAGGCACAGGAAGAGAAAGCGCTGCCATTTTTGATCCTGTCATGTGATAGAAAGGAGAGGCTCGGAGAGATGAGCCATTTGCCTGATAGGTTACAGCTGAACTTGGGAAGAGGGCAGACCAGCCAAGATTGATATAAGAGGCCCAGAAAGAAACAAGCCCTATGCTAGGAGAGAGAGGACTACAAGATCACTTCAGCATGATGCCCTAAGAGGCTGGTTCCATGGAGCAACTCAGAAAGAAAGGGCAAGCCTGGAAGGAAAGGCTGAAACCTGGGCAGAGATAGGCAGTCATTTTGCTTCACCATGTGGCAACACACAAGATTAACAGTAGCTAACTTTGGTAAGAAAGCATCTCTGATGGTGCCTCACTTTGGACTTTTCATGGCTTTGGAACTGTAAGCTCTTACTCCAAATAAATACCCTTTACAAAAGCCAACCGATTTCTGGTACTTTATATTGGCAACCCTTTGGCAAACTAAAACAATGGACTTAAATCACCAGTAAGTTGATTGCATCTATGGCTGATTACATCTACAATCATTTGAGGAGATTGCCTTCAACAATGAGAGAAGTCTAATCCAATTAGTTGAAGGCTTTAAAAGAAGAAGTGATAATTTTAGCAGTCAGAAGGGAGAATTTCCACCTCTACTTCAGTCAGCCAACTTCTCCTAGGGAATTCATCTATAACCTTCACAGGAATTCCCAGCTTGTGGCTCACCTTACAGAATTTGTACTTGCCCATCCCCACCGTCACAAGACAATTCTTATAAAAATCTCATAATATTTACAGATATCTCCTGTTGGTTATGTTTCCCTAGAGAATCCTGACTAATACAGCTTTGGTACTGGGAGTGGTTCTTAAGAAACAGACTCCTAAGGATGGGACTTTTGAATTGGTTCTGGGTTTTTGGGAATTGGTTTGCTAATCTGAATAGATTACAAGGCACTAATGACTCTATTTCCAATAATCAAGATGGCACCGATAACCCATGGTGTGAGTTAGCAATAGATAGGTAAAATTTCAGCACTGGATACAGCTACTCAAAAGCTTATAAGAGGCAAAGGTCTGGGTGAGAGTGTTTTTGACACCATAACAGAGTTTTGTGGAGTTAAAAGGCATAATGATGTTGACTGACTGTTCCCAAATACACTGGATACAGTTATCTTAAAAAGGGATGAGCTCAAGACTTCAAATTTGCAACTTAAGCACTGCATGAAGGACATGAAAATTTCTATGTGTGCCCTGAAAGAAAATCTTATTTCGTGTAGCTGCAGACTTGAGATTTCTGAAAACCAGACCCATAGTCTCATTATGGGAGTGGCCTAATTACATGTAAACTAAATTTCCTGCTTTGCAAGGTGTCTGCCGTAAAGAGAGGGCACTGACTAGAAAGGAATAGGATCCTGAAAAATGGAATGAGGATTTATAACAATGGTAATAGGGACATTGAACCCCTAAATTCCTCTGAATCTTTGCCAAATAAACCTCTAATGGTCTGCCCTGAGGAACCAGCCACCTGACCTCTAGTCTGCCCTGAGGAATCTGCCATCCAACCTCTACCTGAAGAGATTTAGGTCAAGTGGACAAAAGTCTAACTTGAATTATGAAAACAAAGAGGCACAGCCCCTTAATCAAGTCCCAGAAGTGAGACAGTTTACAGACCCAAATACCCTTGAATGAGGGGAAGGTAGGTCCCCTTGGGAAAGACCCTGTTGCATTGCCTAAAATTTATACTGTTAATCTTCCTCCCAGCTTTCCCCAAAAAGACCATTTACCAGAGTAACTGTGCATTGGGAAAAAGGAAATGATCAGGCATTTTGGGGGATTAGTAGACACTGGCTCAGAAGTGATTAATTCCAGGAGACCCAAAACACCACTGTAGTCTACCAGTAAGGGGTTTATGAAGGTCAGGTGGTTAATGGGAGTTTTAGCTCAGGTCTGTCTCACAATGGGTTCAGTGGGTGCTATTCTGTGGTTATTTCCCCAGTTTTGGAATCATAATTGAATTAGATATACTCAGAAACTGGTAGAATCCCCACATGGGTTCCCTGACTTGTGGAGTGAGGGATATTACGGTAGGAAAGCCCAAGTGGAAGCCACAAGAACTGCCCCTACCTAGAAAAATAGTAAATGAAAAGCAATATTGGATTCCTGGAGTGATTGCAGGGACCTGTGCCATCATCAAGGACTTGAAGGATGCAGGGGTGGTGATTCCCACCACAAACCCACTCAACTCTCCCATTTGGCCTGTGCAGAAACAGATGGATCTTGGAGGATGACAGCAGATTATCACAAACTTAACCAGGTGGTGACTTGAATGGTAGCTGCTGTTCCAAATGTGGTACTGTTGCTTGAGCAAATCAACCCATTCCCTGGTATCTGGTATGCAGCTACTGATCTGGCAAATGCTTTTTTCTCAACTGCTGTAAGTAAAGACCACCAGAAACAGTGTTTTCAGATGGCAAGGCCAGCAATAAATCTTTATTAATCTATCTCAGGGGTATATCAATTTGTCAGCCCTATATCATAATCCAGTCCACTAGGACCTTGATCGTCTCTTATTACCGTAAGACATCACACTGGTCCTTTATATTGATAATATCATGTTGATTGCACCTAATAAGAAGTAGCAAGTAAGGCATTTGCATGCCAGAAGGTAGGAAGTAAATCTCACAAAAATTCAGGGGCCTTTCACCTCAGTAAAATTTCTAGGCATCCAATGGTATGAGGAATGTTGAGATATTCCTTCAAAAGTGAAGGATAAGCTGTTGCATCTGGCCCCTCCTATAATCAAAAAAGAGGCACAATGCCTAGTTGGCTCCTTTGGATTTTGGAGACAACTATACCTCTTTTGGGTGTGCTACTCCGGCCCATATACTGAGTGACCAGAAAAGCTGCCAGTTTTGAGTGAGGACCGGGACAAGAGGATGCTCTGCAATGGGCCAGGCTCTTGTGCAAGCTGTACTTCCACTTGGCCATATGATCCAGCAGATCCAATGGTGCTGGAAGTGTCAATGGCAAATAGAGATGCCATCTGGAGCCTTTGGCAGGCCCCTACAGGAGAATCACAATGCAAATCCTTAGGATTTTGGAGCAAAGCCCTGCCGTCCTCTGCAGATAAACACTCTCCTTTTAAAAAACACCTTGTGGCCTGCTATTGGGCCTTTAGTAGAGACTGAACGCTTAACTATGGAGTTACCATAAGAGCTAGTGGCCTATCATGGGCTGGGTATTGTCTGACCCGCCAAACCATAAAGTTGGGCATGCACAGCAGCACTTCATCATAAAGTAGAAGTGGTACATAAGAGATAGGGCTTGAGCAGGACCTGAAGACACAAGTGAGTTACATGAGGAGGTGGCCCAAATGCCCATGGCCCCCAAACCTGGCACATTACCTTCTCCTTCCCAGCCCACAGCTATAGGCTCTTGAGTAGTTCCTTATGATCAGCTGACTGAGGAAGAGAAAACTTGGACCTGGTTTACAGATGGCTCTTCAAGATATACACTGACCACCTGAAAAGTGGATAGCTGCAGCACTACAGCCCTTTTCCCAGACAACCCTGAAGGACAGTGGTGAGAGAAATCTCAGCGGGCAGAACTTTGAGCAGTACACCTGGTTGTTCGTTTTTCTTGGCAAGAGAAGTGGCTGGAGGTGCATTTGTACACTGATTCATGAAATATCACCAATATTTTGGCTGGATGGACAGGGACTTAGAAGGAACATGATTGGAAAACTGGTGACAAAGAGGTCTGGGGAGGAGGTATGTGAGTAAGCAAAAAAAAAAACCATGAGAATATTTGTGTCCCATGTGAATGCTCACCAGAGGGAGACTTCAATAGAGGAAGATTTTTAATTAAGTGGATAAGATGACCCGTTCTGTGGCTACCAGCCTGCCTCTTTGCCCAGCCATTCCTGCCATTGCCCAATGAGCTCATGAACAAAGTGACCGTGGTGGTAGGGACAGAGGTTATGTTGGTGGTAGCTGGCTCAGCTACCAGCAACATGGACTTCTACTCACCAACACCGACCATGCTACAGCCATTGCTAAGTATCCAATCTGCCAGCAGCAGAGACCCACACTCAGTCCTTGATATGGCACCATTCTCCGAGGTGATCAGCTTGCTGCCTGGTGGCAGGTTAATTACATTGGACCACTTCCATCATGAAAGAGGCAGCACTTTGTTCTAAATAGAATAGACACATACTGCAGATATGGGTTTGCATTCCCTGCACACAATGCTTTTGCCAACACTACCATCTGTGACCTTACAGAATGCTGTATCCACCATCATGGTATTCATCTTCCTTGATGAGAAGAATCACAGCATTGCTTCTGATCAAGAAACTCACTTCACAGCAAGGGAAGTGCAGGAATGGGCATATGGCTCACGGAATTCACTGTTTTTACCATGTTCCCCCATCATCCTGAAGCAGCTGGATGGACAGAATGGTAGAATGGCCTTTTGAAGACTCAATTACAGTTCCAACTATGTGGCAATACCTTGAAGGGATGGAACAAGGTTCTCCAGGAGGCTGTGTATGCTGTAAATCAGCATCCACTCTATGGTGGTATTTCTTCCATTGCCAGGTGTGGCAGTTTGAGATAATTTTATTAATCCCAAAAAGAGAAAGATTATGTTTTAAAACAAAATCTATTCCTCTGGGTGTGATACCCTTTGACTGCATTAAATTCAGTTGAGGGGACTTTGATTAGATTACTTGTTATGTTTGATTTAGGGCTCTTGATTGTACTACATCAGTGAAGCGTGACTCAGGTTGAGTCTCCACCCCCTTGCTGGGTCTGATATAAACGGAGACAGAGAGATCGGGAAACGGATGTGGCTCAAGAGGTTCGGCGTCCGTCTACCATATGGAGAGACCGGGGTTAGATCCCCAGTACCTCCCGGTTAAAAAAAAAAAAATTAAAATAAATAAATAAATAAATAAATAAATAAATGGAGACAGAGAGACACAGACAGACACAGGAAAAGGAAGCCACCATGTATGATCCTGTCACATAAGAGACTAAAGGACTATTTAAGCACAAAGCCCCAAGAAGCTGAGCCCACGGAGCATCTCAAGAGGAGATGAGCCCTGATATATGCCTGATAGGTTACAGCTGAAGAAAGCCCTGATATATGCCTGATAGGTTACAAAGAAAGCAGAACAGCCGAGACTGATATAGGAGGCCCAAAAAGAAACAACCCCTATGCCTGGTAGCCCTCAGCTGAGCTCAAGGCCATCTTGCTTTGCCATGTACCCAGACAACAGAATCAACAGTGCTTTGATGAGAAAGCACCTCTTACAGTGCCTCAGTTTGGATTTTTCATGACCTTGAAACTGTAAGCCTTTACCCTAAATAAATCTCCTTTATAAAAGTCAACCCAGGGAAGCGGATGTGGCTCAAGTGATTGGGCTCCCGTCTACCATATGGGAGGTCCAGGGTTTGATTACCAGGGCCTCCTGGTGAAAAGCAAGCTGGCCTGCACAGTGAGCTGGCCCGAGCGGAGAGCTGGCCCACGCAGAGTGCTGGCCCATGCGGAGTGTTGGCCTGTGCAGGAGTGCTGGCCCATGCTGAAAGCTGGCGCAGCAAGATGACACAAGAAGAAGAGACACAGAAGAGAGACAATGAGACACAGCAGCCCAGAAAGCTGAAGTGGCACAAGAGATTGAGCAGCCTCTCACCACTCCAGAGGGTCCCAGGATTGGTTCCCGGTGCCGCCTAAAGAGAAGAGAAGCAGACACAGAAGAACACACAGACCGGACAGCGAGCGCAAAACAACCGGGGGCAGGGGCGGGGGCGCAGATAAATAAATAAATAAATCTTAAAAAAATAAAAAGCCAACCCATATCTGGTACTTTGCATTGGCAGTCCTTTGGCAAACTAAAACACCAGGATTCATGGGTTGGAAATGGGAGTGGTACCAGTCACCGTCGCCCCTAATGATCCACTAGGAAAATTTTGCTTTCTGTCACAACAACCTTAAGCTCTGCTGGTCTACAGGTCTTAGTTCCAAAAGAAGGAGTGCTTCCACCAGGAGATACAACAATGATTCCACTGAATTGGAAGTTAAGACTGCCACCTGGCCACATTGGGTTCCTCATGCCTCTGAATCAACAAAGACGGAAATTACTGTACTGGCTGGGTGCTTGATCCTGACTATCAAGGGGAAAAAGGCCTGCAACTACACAATAGTGGTAAAAAAGAATTTGCCTGGAATACAGGAAGTCCCCTAGGGCAGGGGTTCTTAACCTTTTTTGTTCCATGGACCACTTTGCCAGTCAGGTGATATAAATACTATTGTAATTTATTTATTGCATACATTCATAAGTGAAGGAAATGCTAGATTAGAGGTCAGAGAAAATAAAGATAATAAGCTGACTTTTTTCAATTTTCAAGCTCACAGACCCCCTAAAATCAAGAGGTCCGTGTACCCCTGGTTAAGAACCCCTGCCCTAGGGCCTTGTAGTACTATGCTCTGTGATTAAAGTCAATGCAAAACTGCAACAATCCAATCTAGGCAGGATTACAAATAGCCCAGAAACTTCAGGAAGGAAGGTTTGGGTCACCCTACCAGGCAAAGACCCACAGCCAGCTGAGATGCTTGCTGAGGGTAAAGGGAATATGGAATGGGTAATGGAAGAAGGTAGTTATAAATAAGAGCTAGGACCATATGACCAGTTACAGAAATGAAGACGTTAACGGTTATGAATATGTCTTCCTTGTTTTGTTATGTTTGTATGTGTACATAAAGCAAATAACTTTGTTTTCTTCCTTATCTTATCCCCTTATCTTATGACATAAGTTGTTTTAACATCATGTTATAGTATTTTAGTCATAGGATATTAAGAGTAAATATTGGGAAGTGGATGTGGCTCAATTGATTGAACTATCGCCTATCACATGGGGGGTGGGGTGGGGTGGGGGCTGGGGTTTGGTTCCCAGTACCTCCCAAAGAAGACAGTGAGCTGGTGTGACATGCAGGTGCAGCGAGCTCATGCAATAAGATGATGCAACAGAGACAAGGGGAGGAAAAACGAGAGACACAGCAAAGGAGGGAGCAAAGGTGACTCAAGCAATTAGGCACCTCCTTTCCACATGGGAGGTCCCAGGTTTGGCTCCCAGTGCCTCCTTAAGAAACAAGGAAGATGAACAGACACAGCAAGTACAAACAACAAGGCAAGAGGGTGGGGAGAAATAAATAAATCTTTAAAAAAAAAAAAAAAAAAAGTAAATATCACCCAAGGACTTGTACCCTATTTTAGGGGAAGTTAGCGTATTTCTGTTTGTAAGCAGGGTAATTGAGTTATTGTTAGGCAAAAAATATGACTGCTGTTGTTATTTAGAGATTAAGTATGGTTATTTAGAGATGAGTATGGTTGCCAAGTTGACAAGAGGTGGACTGTGTTGGTTAAGTTCCTGGATCAACTTGGCTAGGTTTTGGTGTCCAGTTGTTTGCTCAAGCAAGTACTGGCCTGACTGTTACTCTGAGGATACTCTGTGGACTGAAATCATAAGTAAGTTGATTGCATCTATGGCTGATTACATCTATAATGAGAAGTCTCATCCAATCAGTTGAAGGCTTTAAAAAAAGAAGAGATGATTTCAGCAGTCAGAAGGGAGACTTTCTACCTCTACTTTAGCCAGCCAGCTTCTCCTGGGGAATTCACCAAAAACCTTCATCAGAACTCCCAGCTTGCAACCTGCCCTATGGAATTTGGACTTGCCCATCCCCATAGTCACATGAGATAATTCTTATAAAAATTTAATAATATTTACAGGTATCTCCTGTTGGCTATGTTTCCCTAGAGAACCCTGACTAATCTACCCCCCAACAGCAAACTACTGATAATTACTATCCATAGAGAAAAAAAATGTCAGGGAGCCTCAACAGGAAATATTATTCAAAGAGAGGGAAAGATATAAAATAAAATATTTCCTAACACCTGTTTAATCAATCGGATCCTACAAAATATTCTTGTTACTAGGCATGAAATTCAAACTACAGCTGTGGCTGCAAAAGTTGTGAAAGCTATTTTTCCTCTTTTTAAAAGCTGTTTTATTAAGATATAATTTACTTATAATAAAATTCACCCATTTTTAAGTGTAAAAATCAATGAACTTTCACATATTTACAGAGTTGTTCAACCATCACTACAATCTAATTTTAGGACATTTTCTTCATCACCCTAAAAATAAACCTCACACCCATTTTGAGTCACTCCCTATTTAAACGCCATTTTTCTTGATTTTCATTTTAGTTTGTCAGTGTTTGAAATTTTTAATGAAATTAATTATTAATGTCAACATACTTTTACTGAAAAAAATATTTCAATATGACAAGTAGTATAATAGCTACACACTATATAGTATATTCTCCAAAGGCGATTTTTTTTTTTTTTTTTAAAGGGATTGAACCCAGGATCTGGTACATGGGAAGCAGGCACTTAACCACTGGGGAAGCAGGCGCTCCCCCAAAGCCAAATATAAATGGCAGATTTATTAAGTATCTGAAACTAACGAATGTTTTTTAAAAATTCCAAACCAAAATGCATCAATTTGAATGACTATGTTCCTTTCAATGTAGTCACATTAAGAGGGAATATACTTATTTTTCTCATATAAGGTATTTCAAAAGATGGTTGCTGAAAATGTTTTCAGCAGCATATACAGCCTGCAAGCAAATTACTTTGAAAAAATAAATGTATATAGTTTGTTTATTCATCAAAAAACAAATCTTAATATTTTACAATCACATCTCTTACAATAGGTAATCATCAAGTTTCACACTTCTTTTCTATGTTTTTTGTTTAAATTCACACAAAAAACAAAAATGTTCAAAAGGCTGCCAACACCTTGCAAGGCAGGGTAATAAGAAACTATTAAAAGCCATCTCCATTCATTCCCTTACATTGTATCACTTTACCTAATTCCAATATGGACTTAATGTGTGTTCACTGTGATGAAAACTTATGACTACTAATTTCAAGAGAAACAAGTGAGCTATCCAAACTTATTTTTCATAGAGAACTGGGGTGGAAGATTAAAATGTAAGATTAAACTCACCTTTTAATAACATCACAAGTTTTGAACAGTGTACTTAAATATATATATCATACAAGTCATGAGAGCACATATATTGTAAAAAACTAAAACACTAGGAAAGTGTACAGAGCTGAACTGTTCCATATGGTAATTACCTGATACAAAGCTAGCTGGTCAGAATTAGCCAGCTTTTTCCCTATAGGGAACTGGATGTGGCTCAGGTGACTGAGCTCCTGCCTACCACATGGGAGATCCGTGGTTTGGTTCCCGGTGCCTCCTAAAGAAGATAGCAAGCTGGCATGATGGGCAGGCACAGCAAGCTGACACAACAAGATGACGCAATAAGAGACACAAGAAGAAAAACCTAATGAGAGACACAACAAAAGCTGGGAGCAGAGGTTCCCAGGGCCTCCTAAAGAAAATGAGTAAGACAGCAAGCTGACGCGACAGGCAGGCGCGGCAAGCTGATGCAACAAGATGATGCAACAAGAGGCACAAGAAGAAAAAACATAAGGAGAGACCCAACAAAGCAGGGAATGGAGATGGGTCAAGCAATTAGGCACCTCCCTCCCACATCAGAAGCCCCGGGTTCAGTTCCCAGTGCCTCCTAAAGACAGCACACAGCAAGTGCAAACAATGAGGGGGTGGGAAGAAATAAATAAATAAAATAAATCTTAAAAAAAAAAGACATGTTATAAGTGTAAAACACTCAGTACAGAAAAAAATGTAAAAATAAAAACAACTTAATAAGTGTTTTATATTATTACATGTTGAAATGACAATATTTTGGAGATACTGGGTTAAGTAAAACATTATTAAAATTAATTTTACTTGTTTCTTTTCACATTTTTAGTATGGCTACTAGAAAATATAAAATTACATTGTATTTCTATGGAACAGTGCTGGTGTAGTACCCCTGGGGCCCTACTAAGTTCACCATTCTCCCAACCTACCTCTTTTTTCCCCAGAAGTCATATCTTTTATAGTTTAACATCTCTTCTTCCAGACTTTTGCTGTATGTTTTTAACATATGTTTATAAACATGTAGCAAATGCTATGCATCCATAAACAAACTATACATCTGGTACTGTAACTTGTTTTATTCACTTAATATAATTTGAAGATTTTATTTTGTGTCAGTACATATGGAGTTACGTAATTCTTTCAAAATGCTGGATATTATTCTATAGTATGAAAATACCACTCATTTCCAATTTTTCATTATTATAAATAATGCTTCAGTGAATGAGTACGTCACTTAAAGTCATGTTAGATGTTGCTACACAGACTATTCTACTTTCAAAACAAAAAGATAAGTGATCTGGTTTACGGGCATCTATAATTTCTCCATGAGTGTATGAAATAAGAAAGACATGTGCTCGCTTCGGCAGCACATACACTAAAGTTGGAACGATACAGAGAAGATTAGCATGGCCCCTGCGCAAGGATGACACGCAAATTCGTGAAGCGTTCCATATTAAAAAAAAAAAAAAAGAAATAAGAAAGACATAAGCTCCATGCCAGGGATTCAATGAAGAAAAGCAGTTCTTAGATAGACCCTGAAGTCAGCCTAGCCCTAGTCCATTGACTACTGTAGTGGGCACCTTCTTGGGGTGACTGCCTTGATGATTCTCCTTTCCCTGGAAATGCTGTCCTTCCTTGCCCACTGAGTAGTAGCTGCCAGGTCCATACTCTGTGACCCTCAGCCTTCCCCACTTGGCTAAGTGACCCAGGGCTGAGCAATGGGCACAACCAAGGGAATTCATATTCTTTCTCCAAGGAAATCTGAAATTCAGGGTTATATGGAAGTTGTTAAAAGCAACTTCAGTTATTTCTGTACATACCACCTGTACTATTAGGTACTTAAAATTTTTCTTTCTTTAGAGAAGCCAGAGAGCATCAAGCTTTAGAGCTTCAGATTCTGGAACCAGACTGCCTAGATTCATATCCCAGCTCTGCCACTTGTTAGCTTGAACAATTTGTCAGCCACGTTCAGTGACCCAGTCTTTTCATCTATAAAATGGAGATGATAATAGCACAATGTCATAGTGTTGGTGGCGTTAAATGAAAATATATGTAATTTTTAGAATAACCTCATAGAGTAAGTGCTAAAAAATGATAATTAATTACTAGTTTTAAATCAATGCCCTTTTCTATTTAAATAAATCTTTAGAGGAAACTTCACATCCCTACTATCTGGTGAGTATAGAAGAGCAGCTTGCCCACAGAGTAGCAAGACGTGAACCTGTGGTCACGGGGAGCTATCTATTAAAGCACCACTGGCATTCTTGTGAGGGCACCCAGGGCTGCAATCTCCTGGACTTCTAGGTGCTTCTCTTAGTGATGGACATCCCTTCTGCCCCTCTGGGCCCCCTCCCCAATACCCATCTCTGACTAGCCCTTAAAATTCCTCTATGAACCTGTAAAAAGTCACTGATCTAGATTATCATGTCTATGTTATAGATGAACATCCAGCAGACAGGAAAAGTTCAAGTGAATTATATAAATTCCTATAGATTGTAGATGTAACAACTAAAATCCAGGCGCCCTATAACTCTCCCATCAAGTGTTTTTTTCCTACAGTCAATACAATTTTTCATGAGCAAAGAAAAAATTTTTTTTCTCATATTGACACTTCACCTTTTCAAAAGAAAACCACTAAACATTTCAAGTATCAATATTTCAAGTTGGCCAGGGACAACTCTAGAAAATGCTGTAGGCTTGTTTCTGAGTACCTGTGTCCCTCTAGTACTTGACTATTTCCGCCTCAGGTATCTTATTGTGCCTCTCCACATCAGAACCTTTCTCTGGGAATAATCATAAGTCATTTATACTTTAGACTAATTAAACTTCATCGAAATAGTGAGTGTTATCAGAAAGCTCTGGTTTTGAATCCTGGCTTCATTTCCTATGAGCAACAGAACCTTAAAAGCTATTTTATCTTCCAAAGTCTTGGTTTCTTCATTTGAAAATGGAGTTAACAACACCTATTTCAAAGGACTGTTGGAAGGAAGAAATAAATTTCATTCATTTGTGCATAAAACAAGGATTTATGGGATACCAAATATTTGCTGGGTAGCAGACAAATGACTCACATTTCCTAATGACACCGATTGCTTAGAGTAGAAAGAAAACAAATGTCTTTTTTTTTTTCTTTTTTATAAAGTGGGTGTAGTTCTCCAGCTTTATTTATTCATTCAAGAAAATATTTTTAAATTACCTATTATTAGCAGGTATTACCCTAGTAGTTTAGAATACAGAATAGACTAAAACATGGTTCCAGAATTTATAGTCTAATGGGGAAGGGGCTTACTTTCCTAAGCTAGACTTAAATTAAGGATATTTTTCAGAACAAAAGAGTAATGGAGACCTTGGATACCCATCATCTACTCCTGCTGCCTGATTTTACCAGTGTGGAAATAGATGCTAAGTATCTTGTTCAAGGTCATTTTGTTTTTTGTTTTGAATCCTGGCTTCATTTCCTATAAGCAACAGAACCTTAAAAGCCTTTCAGGTAGTTAGAATGATAAGCCTTATCTTCTAATCTTTTTTATATATCATGCTGCCCCAAGAAGCTGACAAAACAATTTAAGTATATGCCTACTAGATGGAAGTTCCTCAAAAAAATTTGTTTGGTGATAAAACCAGGTAGCACATAGGGGAGCCAATGTAGCTCAAGTAGTTGAGTGCCTGCTTCCCACATACCTGCTAAAAACAAAACAAAACAAAAACAAATAAATAAGCAAACAAATGAAAAAACCAACTTGGGAGAGCCAGTATAGCTCAGTGTTTGAGCACTGGCTTCCCACATGAGGTCCCGGGTTCAATCCCTGGCCCCAGTACCTCAACAACGACAACAACAAGTAGCATAGAATAATCCAAATTCTTTTACTATTTACTATGCTAGATTATCAGTGGTCCTTCAGAGATGGTATGCAGATATATCATTGTTCAGAAGAGATTTTTTAAAATGTTAATTAGGATTTGAGAAGCAATCTTAAACATCAATAGATGATTACACAGCACTAAAATAATCAAAGATGATCACAGAGATGAATTTTATAATCTAATAAATGAAGTTTGCCTGTTTCTGCTTAATACACAGAAACAGGAACATCTTAAAATGCCCTCATTCACCTCAGAAAATACTTTAACTTTGTAAAATATGTTAAGTCTGCAAAATTTGGCTTTGAGTCCTAAATAGTTACAAGCATAAAGCTCTACTTTCCATAAAGACCTCTAAGACCACATTACAATCTTCCTCTTTTCGTGTGTTTAACCATGACTTCTCATTCTGGCCTTCTGGAACCACAGTGCTCATCTCCAATTCTGGGAGAGGCAGGTAATATGGCTTACTAAAATAGCCACATGCTTTGAGAATATATGTTTTTGACAAATGTTTAGATGGATGACCAAATGTGCACATGGGTCCACCAACCTTGTATTTCATGAGCACTGGTGATGAACCGGGCACAATGCTTGGTGCTGCCTTTATACTGAAAGCATACCAGAGTCCTGCTCTCAAGGAGCTTACAGTGCATCAGGGATAAAACTACACATTCTCATCAGCTTAAAAAGTTTGGGTTCAAAGGATTAAATGGAGGAGAACTTGAAGCTCATCAAATATAGTTCCAACTCATAAATGAGATAACTTCTACTCCATAAGACTTTTTTATTAAACAGGCATTTGAAAGTATGGCTGCCTACAATATTGTGCTTATTCTGAACAAACTGTTCAATGTCTCTATAATTTTTCAAGTAATCTGATCTTCTTCCACTTCTTGAGGTTTTCATGTTGCTTTTCATGCTTTTACAAATTTCCAGATTTAATCATCCTGGAACTTTGCCGCCATTACTGTCTTTCTTATGCACTAGTCTAGTTGATTCTTGTGTCCAGACTATGGTTTTTAAAAAAGAAACCAACTTCCTTTAACTATTCCATATGCTTAGATTTTCTCCCAATCAAGTCTAATCAGCTAAAGAATGACTTAAGCCTATAATAATTATTATTTTTAAAGTACTGACTCCTCTCTTTACAAAGAATGTGCTTTTAAGTAGCTTTAAAAACAGCAAGGCTCTAAGGAATAAGGCAGACCTGAAATTCTGAGTAGAGGCCACCAATTTCCCCTTTTAAAAGACTTCTTTATAGTTAGTTGATGATACCAAATGGTTCATAAGCCAGTCTGGATGCCAAAGATCAGCAGAAGGTAAAGGAGAGAGTGAGTCAGTTAATAAATACTCAACTCAGAATACATACAGTGCCATTACATCTCTTAAAATATGTTCACTTTAATCAAAAGATGTGTAGGCTTTCATGACCATATGAAACAGCCCACTCCTGATAATATATGGGAAAAATACCTTAAAAACTAAATACTTTGATTTGTAACTTAAGAGAGTCAAAACAGTAAAAATTGAGAATTGTTAACCTAGATTACTGGATCATCATTATTATCAACAAAAATTATTTATAGAATACCTACTATGTGTCAGACCCTAGAAATATAAAGTATAAAAGAAGAATTTTTACTTTTTCAATGAGTATGTAGTCTAAGGCATGCTCTGTGCCCTGACAGGCCCATAGTTTACAGTGACATAAAGAGAGTTAACAAGAAAACCACGCAGCATGAATTAAGTGTGAAAAGAATGTCTTCAGACCATGATAGTTACAGGAGCAAACAATTACGGTCACTGAGGATTTGAAGGGAGGAATAGGAGGACTCCAAGGAGAGGTGACACAAGAATTTGGTTTTTCTTGGACGAGGGACACTCAGTTCACTGAAAGCAAGGCTACTGCTGCCGCTCAGTCACCCAACTCAGGGGAGGTCACCACAGCAGCGTTCACTGAGCAGACAAGGAGCAGAGTCAACCGCTGCCATGGAATGGTTGGAGAATGGTTGCAACAAGCAGACTGAAACAGGAATCTAGGCAGAGGGCTGACATGACTGTCCTAATTATATTATTAATGGAATACCTCAAACTGTTATACGGCACCACCTGTGTTGGCTATTTATCCTGTTTGATTATCAATTACAAACATTTCTTCATATAATATTTGACATAAATTCTAAAGCAAGAGGATGCAGAATAATTTACCTAGCACTATCTCTATATTGTTTTTGTATTTTGATGACATATTAAGTCAAAAGAAAAGTATATTAAACCCTGCTCATTATAAGACACATTTAAAATTTAAGTACATTTGGCAAAAATAATGTGTTCATTAGTTTTACGTTCTGTTTCTTTCCCCTCTAAACCACAATTCTGATAGGATCTGGAATAAACTATGAATAAAATACAGTTCAATCCAAAAACAATTATAATCTGATCATGAATAAGATGAAAGCAGATAATGTCAATAAAATATGGTAAATATACTGCAGTAAATAAGAATATAAATTTGGAGTAAAAAAGAGCTGGTTTAAATCCCAGATCTGCCACTTACTGTCAATGTGATCAGAGATAAATTATTTAACATCTCCCATCTTCACTGTCCTCATCTATAATGGGATATGCATGGTCATTATTCCTGCTACTACCACTTCAGTCTTATGCACCAGATGCTACGGGAGCCCAGAAAAGGGGTCCAGGCTGGGGTCAAGAAAAGTTTCCTGGAGAAGATGAGAGCTAAGCTGTGTCTTAGGGATAGGTAAGAGATAGACAAACAATAGTAGGAACAGTGACCCAGGCAGAGGAAACAGCATGAGTTGTGAGGCACTGAAACACCATAGTATACTACAAGTATGTGGTATTTGCCAGATCTAATGCAAGAATAGTCATCACTCAGTTTCCCCTTTCCTTGACATACTATATAGCCTAGTGGCTTCTCCTTCCACATGTTTTACCACCCATCCTCTCCAGAAATATCCTCCCTATCTTATAGCTATGTTAGATTTGTCCTTTACGACACTTCAGCCCTACAAAGGAAGTTGGGCAAGGCCCCTCCTGATCCCTACCAGAACCTGCTCTTTTCCTTTCTCTTAGCAACATGAGAAAAATCTGACCTACAGAGACAATGTAGCTGAATGGTGAAGAACCTGGGATCCAGGCTTAGACTGTCTGGGTTCAAATTCTGGTCCCACTGGTATGTCACTTTAAGCAAATTACTTTGCCTCTTAGTGCTTCAGTTTTCCCCATCTGTTAAATAGGGATGATAAAAATACCTACCTCTTAGCATTGTTGTGAGGATACAGTGAGTTAATGCATGCAAGAAAATTAGAATGAGGTCTGACTACTGAGAAGTATTAGCTATTATTATCTAACAAAATTAAAATTCTATGTTACATGGACAAGACATCCTTAGGAAAGTAGAGAATGCACTAGATTAGAAATGAGGTCAACTGTGGAGTATAAGAGGAAGAACAAAGAATAAAAGAACAAAAAGAAGAAAACTAATATTTATTGAGTATTCACTAGGTGCCACATAAGCATTAAGTGCTTCTTATGTTTTTTTCATCTGATTCTCACAACAGTCATGCTAGGTAGGTGGCATTGTCTCCATTTTTACACATGAATGCACAGGGGCTCAGAGAGGTCAAGAAATGTGCCTAAGACAAATGGACTGGACCAGGATTCAAAACCATGGATGGATGAATCCAGAGCCATGTTCTACTAATAACTGCTTCTTTCCACCTTCTTGGGCCTCTGTTTACTTAGCTTGAAAAATAAGATATTAGAGTTCATATTGCTAAGAAGAAACCTGAGGGCTGTCTTATTTTTCACATGATATTCCAGGCCTACTCCAGGAAATATGAACATGTGCTCATGTTCACATTTCATATACTATGCAGAGGATTTTACTTCATAAAATCATGAATATAGTATATAAACCAACAGTACGCTTCCTTATATAGAAGTTCAGAGTACATAATAATTACACATTGGGGAACAAAAATATTATTCTCTTAGAAGTCTAATTCTACATTTTCAGACTCTATCAGGTGTATTGACCTACATACCTGTGTTTTATAACATGAGGTACAGCTCGACTCTAATCTTTAATTTACATTTTTCAATCATAAATATTGTATAAGGTATTCAGAGGGCTTTTAAAATTCTCGGAATTCGTATTTCAGAGCAATCTGGCTTTTTTCCTACCAAAGAACATAAACTTCTTGCAATAAACACACACACACACACACACACAAATCACAGTTCATAAGGGTATTGTCGTGTGTTGTCCCCTTTACCAATAAAAGAGCTCTAAGCCTCAGGGGGGAGCTTCAAACTCTCTAAGACACGAAGCTGGTGAGAGAGTAGAGGACAGTAAGCAGATAATCCTCTATAAAGACATTTTATACACATATATACTTTTTCTAACTTAAAAATATATATATTTTTTCTTTAATTACAGTTTCTCATATAACTATTAGTGGGTTCCAGTGATGCAAGCCATATTTATTAGTGGCAGCATGTCAAACAGGAGTTGACAATTACAGTCTCTATCAATACATATTATGCCAGGCGGTAATGAGCCATCCACAAAGGGCTAGCCATCCAAAATAATCAAACTGCTTTCCAGAGAAATGTCAAAGAGGTTATGGTTTATTACACAGTGCTCATTAGATATACAGTGGCAGCATTAGCAATTTTTCTTTCATTTGCGTCTCATTGAAGGATCTGCCCCCATAAGCACAGTCAAATTAGTATACAAGGTTAAAACCATTATGCCCAGAAAAAAATTAAGTTGCATTTTATTTTACAGTAATGGTAGATCAAAGGTCCTTGGAATCTATTATTTGCAAAACCATTATCTAACACAGGATATTAACAAAAGGGAAAAGAAAAGAATTGCCTTGCCTGTGTGGCTTTGACAGGAACAAAGGCACAGTGTTTGAAATATGCAAACACCACATTACTTAATTAAAAAAAAAAAAAAAAAAAAAACTATTTTAAAAATAACACTAAGGTTGTGACAACAACTGAAAAAAGTCAAAAAAACTAAACTTAATGATGAATAACCAGTCTATACTTTGAAATACTTTGTTTACATTAACTTGGTTTTAAACATTTTTAACATTGCCTCTGTGTAAAATATGGCTACAAATTCACTGATTGCTATAAACACTCATTTTCTTTAAAAAAAAAAAAAAAAAAAAAAAAACCTGGTTTCTCATCTTTGTGGTAAACCCCTATTACTGATATTTAATAATTTGAATTTGCTGATATAACTATTATAACTAGAAAGATCTGGTGAAGAAAGAAGATCTTGGAATAAGTTACAAAAATTAAAATGGATAATGCTAAATAACTTAATGGATTTTGTCAAATCATCAGATAATGGGTTAACAGCCTCTGAATTACAAACAGGGTAAACAGTTGTAGCAAGGTGATCATTTGAAGAGATTTCTAAAGTTCTCATCAGTAGTTTTAAAAATGTAAAAATTTTTATAGTTAAAAGAATAATATTCCAAATATATTTTTCCCATATTTTATTCACTGAATAATGTGATTATTCAAGGATCCCTTGCTTTTACTTAATGAACATTTATTGAGTGCCTGCCAAATGTCAGACTCTGTTAGAGGCTCTAAGAATAATAAAAAAAAAAAAAAATAAAAAAAAAAAAGGGAAAGGAGAAAGAAAAAAACTCCATAGACTCTCTGTCTTCAAAAAGTTCATGGCCAGAAGAGTAAAGGATTTAGACAGGAAACCAACTGATTTCAATCCTGGAGGACAAGTGCCATTACAGAAGTAAGAAGAGGGTACCAAGGGACCCCGGGGATGGGGACCTAGCCCAAGTCTTTTTGATATAAGAGAAGGATACCCCAAAGAAGTAACACCTAAAGTGGGACCTAAAGGATAATTGTATTTAATAGAAACCTCTGGGGAAAAATATACTAAGAATGTGGAGAAATGGAGAGAGTATCTGAAGTACCTCAGAGTATCAGAAGATACCCTTCTAAGGAATCTTTTAAAAGCTGATCCAAATTAGAAGAAAACATCCTTGAAGATGGACTGATGGGCTTTATATGAAATAAAAGTTGGCAAGGAAGTTCTAGAACAGTACAGATGGATCATGTTTTAAACTAGAGATAATAAACTTTTAGAGGACAGAGAATAGATTGATTTAATTACTTTGGTATGCTACCCAGTACAATTGAGGTGTAATCAGACACCTACAAAAACTTTTTTAAAATGGAAACACCATTATGTCCTAGTACAGCTATCATATATGGATATAGTCTAGGACAGAATTCCTAAGTCAATTGTTAGGTGGTTTTAAGTGGTAGTTTAGGGAAGCGGATGTGGCTCAAGTGGTTGGGCTCCTGTTTACCATATGGGAGGCCCCGGGTTCGATTTCCGGGGCTTCCTGGGGAAGGTAAGCCGGCCCGCTTGGCACGGTGAGCTGACGGCCCCTGGGGCGCCGTGAGCTGACGCAACAAAGGGAGACAGGCAGACACAGTAAAACGCACAGCAAATGGACACAGTGAGCACAAGCAGCAAGGAGGGGGATAAATAAATAAAATAAATCTTAAAAAGAAAAAAAAAAAGTAGTAGTTTAGAGTGGCATCACAAGAGTAATACTTCCTTTCCCTCCAGAGTATAACAGATTTCCTCTTTTTGTGAGTACTGTGATCTTTCTCAACTAGGTCCCATATATATATATATATATACACACACACACACACATACATACATATCCACTCTGATTTAATTTTTTAAATTACTGTCATTCCTTCTTCTTCAGCAGTGTTTTAATTAAGGAGTATTTGGCCTTCCAATATTTTTCATCTAATGAATAAAAATTTTAGAAAGCTATACATAAAACTACATCTACAACTACATACATATTATGTACATATACCTTTGTGAAAATGTTTGCAGCATTATTCCTGGCCAGAAATTTTTGTTTGCTGGATTTTTTTCTACAAGGAAAGGTCTCAGGTAAAGAACATCAGAAGTCACACAAAAAAAATATACAGATAATTATGAGATGGTCATCATATTTTAAGAGTAAGACATTCCATTGTTGAACTATAGAAAAGGAAAAAGCAAATAGGCCCTGTACTGGTAATTTATTGCTCTAAGTTCATTTCAATGCTACATATAATTATGAATTTCAAGGAACAAAACAAGAATGAGACTGCTGAGTGGATATAGAGAAAAGCATGAATGGCCCTCTCTACAAGAGCATCCAGAGGCCCTGACAGAGCAGCCATTTTGTGGATGTGCCTTTTCTTCCCATCACTCTAAGGACTATAATTTATACATTTGCTCTCACCTCTGCTTTATTTAGGTATTACTAGATGATAAGATGTTCGACAGATTTAAAAAACACAACCAATAGATGTGGGGAAAGCATGAGGCAAAGTGTGACAAGAACAAAGCATAATAAGTTGAGAGGGAAAAGGCACAAAATGGAGAAGAGAATCCCATAGCAATAAATTAATAGTCTGAATTATAGGCTTTAGTGAAGTCCCCAGAAACAAAGCCTGTGTGTGTGTGTGTGTGTATGAGAGAAAGAGAGAGAGAGAGAGAGAGAGAGAGAGAGAGAGAAAGGGAAGGAGAGATGAACCTGCTATTTTATCTCAAAACAAAAATGTCTGAATTTTAGGATTGTTGGCCCATTCTCCAAAAATAAAACACAGATTAAAATCTTGCCTGACCTCCCAGCTTTAGGAAAGAAGGGGAAGTCTATTCTGGAGACCATCTGCAACTCCATATTTTATGGGGGGGGGGGAACAACTCCTGATACAATATTCAACATTTAGGTGGCACTAAATTAGTAATGGTTGTCATTTCAAAAGAAAAAAAAAAAAATCAAGCTCTTATTGCTTGATAATACAGCCTAGATCATCGGTTCCCAGATCTTTAAGGATTCTTCATAATAGTAAGAGAGGCGAGGCATTTTCCCCTTCTAAAATGTCTAAAGAAAGTTGTTTATTCACTCCTGGATAAAGGTACATCTGTTAATAAAAAATTTCAGTTTTCTTTTAATTCTGCATCATTAGTAAGATGCAATAATAGTGTTTAAGAAGTTCATATTGGCAGTTACATGCATTTCTAATTGGAAAATTAAGTAATCATTATTTTATATATAAAATTTACCTGGTAAACAGATGCTTTTTAAAAGGAGTGTGGGAAGAATACCAACAGGAGGCCTGGATGGTAAAGAGGTTGGAAGGTTATCATAGCAGTCTACACGGGCTAATTTCCCTTTACTTCTCCTTGGTCACACAACCCCTCCCTTTCATCAAGGCCTTCAAGTAGCCATCCATTCAACAACATATCCAAAAGGAGGCCAGAAGAGGTCAGTGGAGAGCAGTGCTAGGCACCCCATCCTCCCACCCAGAAAAAGAAGTAAAAAACAAAGTCTAAATGACTATACCCAATTCTCTACTTTGACACAATCAGAGATAACTTCAAGATTGTGGTAACGTCTAAAGTTGTTTTTTTTTTTTTTTAAAGAAAAAGATTGGAGGTAGAAAACAGAAATTATCCCAGGTTATAAAATAAGTTTTTATACTAAAAAATTCCTTGAAGAGGATGATGACAATAAAAATGATAATGCCTTGATATTGCTATATCAATTCTATATTCTCTGAGATAATAATCTATATTTCTTAAAAACATGAGTTGCAGGTGAACAATAATTCCAGTTTAAATATACTCAATATCTGATCATTTGTACCTATGGGGGAAAAAATGTAAATAATAAGAGTTGGTAAAGTATTACAAAGTCCCCAGCTTCTACCAGGCACAGAAAAAATGGCAAAGACAAAGGACTACAAGGTATACCTGACTTTAAGGGCGTTATTATCCAATGGAGAACCAATAAAACTAGAAAATTCTAATGAAAGACCCAAAATGGGTGGAGATAGTCAAGGGATTAGAGAGAGATCCAAGTTACCTTTCCTGCCCCTCTAATTGTTCTTGAGGAAGATTAACTTCCAGCCAAAGTGGGGCAAACAGACAATATGAAACAAAATTTGTATGAAGTACTTTTGAAAATAACAAGTTGCCTATTAAATACTACAGGTGTGCCAGAGACTAAAATAGGCTTCATAATATTGAAGCCATAAACTGATTTAAACCCTAATAACTGAGTACTATTCCATTTAGATTCCCTGACAATTCTGATTTTTCAAGCTTTTGTTATGTTAAAATTGCTCTGGCCTATCTATAAGGAGAGAGAAAAAGTAAATTTATTTTTAAATTTTCTGAGTGGAATAATTTAAAATAAAATACAGAAATGCATTTTAAGCGCAAAAAACCCTTCCACTATTGCCACAAAACAACTAACAAAGGCGAGTTGAAATAAGTTCATAGTCATATTTTCCCACTCTCCTTCATGGGGAACATGGTCATTTGCAAGGCATAATAAGCTATAAATTATAAACATTTTTACATAATGTGTTGCAAAGAAAAGCCTGCCAGCTTTCTACTATATTGGATAGTGTTCAAGTGATTAACCACAGGTTTGGAGAGAAGAGGTGTAAACTTGTTTTGTGTCTCAGTTTGTTGATTCTCTTATGCACAGCTTCTAAAAATTCGTGACATCATTATTTGCAATGAAAATGTAAGCAATTATAGTAGAGTAATAGAGGCTCCATATTACTGCAGGATGCAAATTGTTATGGACAGCAACAAATCTTATAGGTGCATAATGAGCCAAGTATTTCCTTGAAACAGTATCTCCGACTATGAATGTAACGGTTTTCATTACCGAAATTTTTAGCACTAAGCTAAATGAGAAATGAAATACACTTTGCTCTTTGTCTTCAAGGAAAGCCCATAAGACTGAACATCTCTTAGGGCACAAGTCTATTTGAAAAATGATTCCTGTATCCAAGGAAATATCCGGGAGTCTGTATTCTCCAACAAATAAAGAAAAAATCTGTGAAAGGAAATGTACAGTAAAAGAGATGATCTGCAAATACAACATTTTTTTAATTTTAAAGTTACCTAGAACCCTACCAAGATCCACATTTAACCCCCTAAGAAATTTTCTCAGAATAAATCAATAATAATTCATGGAGCACTTGAATGCCTAGCATGGTGCTGGGACTCTGGAGGTTAAAGAAAAAGTCTATAAGCTTGTTTCTATCCACTATAAAATTCACCACCACCACACATAGAATATAAAGATTTGTGGTTAAGTGCTAAGTGCTAAGGGATGCCAAGATGAGGAAGAAAGTATTTTAGGGCACCCTAAGCCAGAGACCACCTATAGTTATGGATAGATCATGGAATCTCAGGTCCTAACTCAGCCATTTACTAACACTAACTTGGAATTTGGGCAAGCTATTAAATTTCTCTAAGCCTGTTCCTAATAAAAGCAATATTTTCTTAACCAACGTTGAAAGTACGTGGAACAGTAACTGATACACAGAAAACTTTATATGTTTAGCTATAATAATAATAATCATTCTTCTATATTTATCACAGTCAGCAGGTACTCAACAGATATTTCTTGAAATTCTATATTTATCACACATAGCAGGTACTCAACAGATATTTCTTGAGTGAATGAATGAATGAATATACAAATGAACAAATACAGTAGAGGGATAAGATAGGTATACAAATTACTATAAGCTAGACAAGAAGTGCCTCAAAGGTACAAGATGCAATAGAAGGCTCACTGGTGGGAGAGACCTGGGGATTGGAAGATGACCTCTAGAATGTACAACCTAGTGGGAAAACATACATAAAAACCAGTCATCACAAAAGTATGTAATAAGTGCTCTGAGAATTCACAGAACATTCCCTCTGGGTTCTGGCTCTAATTGACACATGGCTTTGTATCCATATCTTTATATCTTCATGAGGAGATATACTCAACATCCCTTAAGCCACTCATTATTTCTTCACCATCTTGTGAAAACCACTGTTCCTCTTTATAACTCTGAATCCACTGAAGTCATCATCTTTGGCATTTTTGCTTGTTCTCCTGGTTAACTTCAATCACCTGAACTGCCATCCTACACTTTTTCAGTCTACTCAATTCAATTCCACTATATTCTGTCAACCCCACCCTCAGGCACAACTGAAACTTACTATTTAGAACTGTTTCATTTCTGAAATCTTAAATTCAACTCACTTTCTATCTACAATCTCCTGACCACTCAGATCTCTTTTATCCCTGTAATCTCTCACTCATCATGATCTCTCGTCCTTTGTTCACTAATTTCCCCTAATTTTTGGCTCTCTTGGCCTCACTTCCTTCCTGATGGGAGTCTAGACCATTACATTGAGCCTCAATCACACTCCTGCATACACCTTAAGTCCCTTGACCCTTTCCTTGGTGGGCAAAGAAAAACTCTGATCATGCTTTTACCTCTTCACTTCTATTCCAGTGCTGCTAGGAATTGTCTGGTGCTGTGTTAAGGAATTTGTACTTAATCCTTTAGTGAATGGGACACCACTGAAGAATTAAGGATAGTTTACTCCACTTAAAAATTGAAAAGTTGAGAAGAGATGGGAATGAGTGAATCTTAATAACAGAAAATAGTGAACCAAGCTGCAAGTAACTACAAAGAAGAAGGATGCCAAAGAGGAATCTACCCTTTTTGCCTCTATTACTAGTACATCCCAGTTACACAGCTCTAGGAATGAGAAGGAAAGCCTAAGTGCATCCTGAGGCTGTAGAATGGCAGTTCTCACTTAGCATTCTTATGTGAGAGGTGTTAAGGATTACTTGTCTTTACTTAAACAAAGGGCTGCCAGTGGTTAGTCTGTAAAGACATGGGTGGATTATAGACGCAGTGGCAAATATGGTTACAAGTCTAGCAGTTGAGTTAGAGAGACATGGTTCTAGAAATGAAATTGCATCAACCATAAGTGCCAACAAAGCTACTAGATGCATGGAGTGTTTCCTTACCTTGTCATTGAGATCAAGGACTATTTCTTATTTATATTCCATTTCCCTCAATGCCCAGCTCTGTACCATGTGGAGAGGAGGTAGTTAGGATGAGTTATATTAGGTCACAGGCTACCTGAAACAACTGGATATGGGCTCTTTTAGCTAAATTCCCAGCCTTGAAACCCATTATTATTCCCATTTTATAGATGGATGATTCAGTGACTTGCTTAAGGTCAAATAACTAATCAGTTACAGGTTTAAAACAAGAACCCAGATTTCTGATCTCTTACCAATGTCTTTATTATATCACATGGTTTATCACTAGGGATGCCTTGAGTTTGGGTTCCAAGGGTCAGCATTAAGTCATGAAGCTATTAAATAGACTCTGCTATTAAACATTTTAAGTGATTGCAAGTCTTCTGCATAGAACTAACATTTTATTATGGAAAGTGCCAAGAAATAAGTACTGTTTAAAATGCAGAACTAGACATTAGAGATTGCCTTTGATTGTGCCTTCTTAGTAAGTGTGGTGGATTGAATCGTGTACTCCACTTTGGACATGTTCTTGGTCTTGGTCTACATTCTGGTAGGTGTGGACCCATTGTAAATAAGATCTTTCAAGATATTACTTCAGGGGCTTTAATCCAGATTACAGGAGTCACTTAAAAGCAGTATAAAAGTTAGAGGGAGAGAGAAGCCATGTGGAACAGCCAGAAGATAAGGAAACCTGGGGAAGAAAAGAGAAGACACCGCCATGTGCATTGCCATGTAATGAAAAAGCCAAGGAACACCAAAGATTGCTGGCCAGGCAGAAGATCCCGACCTAGGAGGAAGCAAGACTTCTAGCCTCTGAAACTGTGAGTCAATAAATTCCAGTTCTTAAACCAACCCATTTTATGGCATTTATTTTAGCAGCTAGAAAACTAAAAGTTTTTGGTACTGGAAAGGGGGTTGCTGCTATGAAAAATACCTAAAAAAAGTAGAAATGGCTTTGGAATTGTAATTGTAATAGGCAGAGCTGGAAGGATTGTGAGGTGCTTGATAGAAAAAGCCTGGACTGATTTGAAGAGGCTATTGGTAGAAATATGGATGTTAAAGGTACTTCCAAAGAGGACTTAGAAGGAAATGACGAATGTGTTAATGGAAACTGGAAGAAAGGCAATCCTTGTTATGAAAAGTAATAGAGACCTTCGCAAAATTGTATTCCAGTGTCAGACTGAAAGCGGAACTTGTAAGCAATGAACGTGATATTTAGGCGAGGAGATTTCCAAGCTGAGTACAGAAGGTGCAGCCTGGCTTCTTGCAGCTCAGAGTAAAATGCAAGAGAAAAGGGATGCACTGACAACTGAACTTCTTAAGCACAAAGAAACCAGAAATAATGGTTTGGAAATTCTGAGCCTATCCAGATATTGTGCTCTGAGATTAGGGCCAAAAGTGGCTCCATCAGGGACCTCCCTAAGCTTTAAGGAAAAGGACAGGGCTCCACGTGAAGGTTTAACTAAACAACCCTTTGCAAAAGAGGGTGTGGTTGAACAAGGATCCAGTTAGCCATTTCGGTGGAAGCCAGGATTGGAAATAGTTATCCAAGAAGGATCCTTGGAAAGTTCTATTGTTTGATGGTTTGGACCTGCTTGAATTTCACACAAAGCCAACAAGGTTTTTGTAAAACATTTGTATGAGCAGAACCACAACCTGGATTGAAAGGGACAGAGAATGGACTAATTGAAGGAAGATTGGCTTAAAAGGCAGAAACCACAAAAGCAGAGATCTGGACTGAAAAGATCTCCTTGAGCCAAGAACAAGCCCACCCACATGTATGTGAAGGGCAGGTCTGCCCCTGCACTTGGAAAGGACAGGCCGTCTCAGTGCTTGAAGGGAGCGGGCCTTTACTCACAATGTTCAGGTAGACTGCTGCCACCCCAGTGTACCCCAATGCTCGGAGAAGGTGAGGCTTTTGCCCCAGCATTCATGGAGAGCCTGCCCACCACTCTGATGCTTGGAGAGGATGAGGCCTTTATTCCAGTGTTCGGGAAAGGACTGGTCACCTGTATAAGCACTGGGCTTCATCATGATGGGAGCACAAAACATCGATCCACTGATGACACTCAGACCTTGAAATCTAATGGAGTCTGCCTTGCAATTCAGAATTGAGACCCGTGATCTCTGTTTGCATTCCAATTACTCCCTTCTATAATAGGAATATTTATCCAATGCTTGTCCCTCCACTGTATAATTGAAGAAAGCAGATAACTTGTTTTCTAGGTTTCATGGGTCCATCAGATAAAAGAATTTTGCCCTAAGATGAATCACACCCATAAACTAATATGGATGAGACTTTATACTTAGCATTGATACTGAAATGACTTAAGACTTCTGGGATGTTGAGATGGAATTAATGTATTTTGCATGTAAGAAGAACCTGTCTTTTTGGGGGCCAGATGGTAGATTGAGTTGTATACTCCAGCTTGGACATGTACTTGGTCTTGGTCCACATTCTGATGTGTGTGAACTCATTGTAAAGAAGATCCCTTCATGATGTTACTTCAGTTAAGGTGTGGACCAACTGAATCAGATTGGGATTTTATACAGATTACTGGACTCCTTCATAAGCAGAATGAAATTCAGACAGTGAGAAAGCCACTAGGAGCAGTCAGAAGCCAGAAGTCAAGGGAACCCAGAGGAGAAAGAAGACACTGCCATGTGCTTTGCCACGTGATCGAAAAGCCAAGGAACCCCAAAGATTGCTGGCCAGCCAGAAGATACTGACCCCAGGAGGAATCAAATCTTCTAGCCTCTGAAACCATTAGCCAATGACCTGTTGTTAAACCATCCCATCATATGGTGTTTGTTTCAGCAGCTGAGAAACTAAAAGAGGAGTCAATATATAACTCTCCTCTAAGGGAAAGAGAAAACATTTTCACCATTAATAAAATCATTTATACAGCTTATTTTTTGCTGTGAATTAGGTCCCCCTCCTCCCATACTTCCACTTCTTCAGGCATGCTAATCTATACTACGTTATTTATATACGATAAACCAACTCTCAGCTGAGTAGATTAGTAGCTTAGCCCACTTACTTTTTGTGGTTAATTATACTTGTTTTGTAAGAGGCTGATTTTATTTTGTGTTTCCAACAGCTCTGGTGAAGTAATGACTTCTGATGTACAGTACGTTGAACATAAAGAGTCTTCCCCTTTCCTGCTCAACATATAATTGCTGCATTTGTGCATGCTGTGTACATTGAAAATAACAATAAAAAGTTAATGAAGAAAATAAGTACTGGTTGTAATGAATTAGTAATATTGCTAGATTTGCATCTGGAGTCTATTTTTCTTGTTGGATGTGGGATACAATCAATAGGAATATGTAATCAAACTACAGAGGCTTTCATCTCTTGAGATCCCTCTGAAAAGGAGCTATCTTTAGGAAATTATATTCAAAAGCATCTACTAAATTCAATTATTCAGCATAATCATTTAAAAGCACTGTCAATAAGGACTCCTCATTTTTAAGGTTTTTGTAGTACAAAAAGATGTATTAAATATGTTTTTATTGCTTTATAATTATGAAATATAACAATATTCTGATTTTATATTAATTTTAATTGTATTACATATTATGAATAGATACTCATTATCTTTTTTTAAAAAAACTGAAATTTTACAAATAAAGTTGAAACCCCCTTTAGCTATATCTCTATATCTGGTTCCTTTTTTCCCCAACCTCCCCCCATTTCCCCACTTGTCCAAACCAATATTATTATCAGGTGGGTGAGGGTGCTTCATAATGATTTTCTATGCATTTACACATTATCTTTTTTATTTTTCCTGATTTTTAAAAAATATTTTAAAAGATGCTTAGATTACATAAATGTTACACAAAAATTACAGGGATTCCCATGTTCCCCACCTCCCACACCTCCCACAACCTCCCACATAAACATCTTTCTTTAGTGTGGCACATCACCTGCAATGGATATACACATCCTGGGGCTTTGCCACTAAGCATAGACCACAGTTCACATTGTAGACCACACTCTCTCCCACACAGTTCTGCATGGTATATGCTGATGTAAAATGGCCTATATCTGTCGCTGTAATGTCACTCAGGATAATTCCCAAGTTCCAAAAAAGCCCCTGTAATACAACTGCTTTTCCCTCTCCCTGCCCTGAAAGCATCCAGTGGTCACTGGCTCCACATCAATGTTATAATTTCTTCCATTGCTTGAATCACAATATGTCTACAACAGAATACCAGTACGTCCACTCTAGTCTATAGCTCTTCCCCCAATCCTGAGGAGTCTGGGATGGTGATGTCCACTCCACCTCCAAGAGAGGGGGCTTATATACCATGGATAAAATGGATGGGATTATCCTGCCTGCAGCTGCAGACTTTCTCCATTCCCTGGGATGGCCGTTGTCCATCATTATCATCTCCCTGCCAGGTGTCTTGGATGAGTCCATTGAGCTGTAGAGTAGGAGCTGCAGCTCCACCGAGATTCCAGGCACAGCCGGCACATGGGCAGGCCAAAGGCTCAAGTCTCTGGAAGTACACCTAAAAACTCCAGCACCACATATAGGTTTGAATAGAAGGAACTGATGGGCCATGTGCAGGGAGGACTTATTTGAGTCCAACTCTGTCACTCTCAGGGGCACAGATTCCAAAGTATAGCCCACTGATAAGGCATCAATCTCTGGAGCTATCCCCTCTTATATAGGACCTGGGTGTCTCCAGAGCCCTCAGGAGCCCCTCTGTGTAGGGTGATATCTACGAGATCCTACTGAGGTGTGCATAAGCCTTACCTCTGGGATGACCTCCCGACTCTCTTTGAAGTCTCTTAGCCATATGAACTCATTTGTGTTTACCTTTTCCCACTTTTATTCACGGTCTTTTTCCAGTCACACGTCATCTTTTTTTTTTTTTTTAAGATTTATTTACTTTATCCATTTTAAACACCCCCTTCCCCATTTGCTGTTTTGTGTCCATTCGCTGCGCAATTCTCTGTGTCTGTTTCCTGCTATCTCTTCTCATCCTTCTCCTCCAGTCTTCACCAGGATTCGTTCCTGAAGACCTCCGATGTAGGAGAGAGGTGTTCTGCCACCTACACCTGGTGCACCTAGTGCACCTGCACGGTTCCTGTTTTTCGGAGCTTTCCGAGCATCTCGTCTTGACTCTCCCCTGCATCTCTCTCCCGTTATGTCATCATCCGGGGCCAGACGGCTCACCGGCACACAGAGCCTGGCAGCCCATGCACCTTCTATATATATATTTTTTATTTTACCAGGAGGTCCCAGGGATCGAACCCAGGTCCCTCCATATGGGAGTCAGATGCCCAACCATTTGAGCCACATCACCCCACACACATCATCTTTTAAAAAAGCAATCACAACTGTTTTTAAATACTTTATATTTCAATATCAACTAATTCATGTTAATATAACTGAGCCATAAATAAATAATATGATAAACATGTTTAAATCTTGTTTCTTATAGTGTTTTTTATTTGGTCAATCTCAAAGGGAATGGGTTTTTTAATTTTTATTGGCACTTTTTTAAGTCCCATAAGAATTCTAATATGTGGGGTGAAAGTGAAGACTGATAGTTACAGCCTATTGTTACTATAATTACAAGTCATCAGACACTAATTAGTATTACGTTAAAATGATAAATTATGAACTCCAATATCTGCAGCTGATGCTGAATGCAATTTCCTTAATTTAAAGGTACATAGGGAAAAAAAATAGCTTGCCTTTTCCACAGATTTCTATATTCTCCCTTCTCTCCTTAAATTAAGATTATTTCATATAGGCTTCAAATATCTCCCACCACTTCCTTTAATACCACACCAATCCTGATTGATTTTAACTTGTAGGAGAAAGTAATGTTATGATCAGAATTTTTTGCCATTCATATTTCTTCTTTGGAGAAATGTCTATTCAAGTCTTTGGCCCATTTTTCAATTGGGTAGTTTGTCTTTTCATTGTTGAGTTGTAATATGTCTTTATATATTCTGGCTATTAAATTCTTATCAGATATATGATTTCCAAATATTTTTTCCCATTGAGTCGGCTGCCTTTTCACCCTTCTGACAAAGTCCTGTGAGGTGCAAAAGTGTTTAATTTTGAGGAGGTCCCATTTATCTAATTTTTCTTTTGTTGCACGTGCTTTGGGTATAAGGTAGAAATTTGATTTTAAGATGTTTTCTAGACTTATGTTAATAATGTTTATAATACCTTTTGTGATTAGTTCTTTATCATACTTTTATTTATTTTTAAAAAATTTTATTTTATTTTTTATAAAAGATATTTAGATTACATAAATGTTACATAAAAATATAGGGGATTCCCATATGCCCCGCTTCCTACACCTTCCACATTTTCCCACATTAACAACATCTTTCATTAGTGTGGTACATTTATTACAATTGATGAAGACATTTTAGAGCATTGCTACTAAGCATGGATTATAGTTTACATTGTAGTTTACACTCTGTCCCACACAATTTTGTAGGTTATGGAAAGATATATGCTAGATTCTGACTCTATGAGTTTACTCATTCTAATTATTTCATATCAGTGAGACCATACAATATTTGTCTTTTTCTGTCTGGCTTATTTCACTCAACATGATGTCTTCAGATTCATCAATGTTGTCACATATCAAAATGTCATCCCTTTTAACAGCTCAATAATATTCCATTGTGTATAAAAAATATTTTATCTGTTTATCAGTTGATGGGCCCTTGAGTTCTTCCATCTTTTGGCAATTGTGAATAATGCCTCTATGAACACTGATGTGCAAATATCTCTTCAAGTCCCTGTTTTCAATTCTTTGGGGTTTAACTCTATACCTAGAAGGGGGATTGCTGGATTATATGGTAATTCTATACTTCAAACTGTCTCCTACAAAGGCTCCATCATTTTACATTCCCACCGGCAATGATGAGTGTTCCTATAGCTTCATATCCTCTCCAATGTTTATTTCTGTTTTTTAATAGTAGACATTCTTGTGGGTGTGAAATGGTATCTCATTGTGGTTTTGATTTGCATTTCCCCTAAAGGCTAAAGATGTTGAGCATCTTTTCATGTGCTTTTTGGTCATTTGTATATCTTCTCTGAAGAAATGTCTGTTCAAGCCTTGGGCTCATTTATTAATAAAGTTGTCTTTTTGTTATTGAGTTGGAAAATTTCTTTATATATTCTGGATATGTGATTTCCAAATGTTTTCTCCCATTCTGTATAAGTTGTTTTACTTTCATGATAAAGTCCTTTGAGGTATAAGTTTTAAATTTTGATGAGGTCACATTTATCTATACTTTTTCTTTTATTGCTTGTGCTTTGGCTGTAGTCTAAGAAACCACTGCCTATCACAACGTCCTGAAGATGCTTCCATACATTATCTTCTAGGAGTCTTATAGCTGGGCTCTTATATTTATACCTTTGATCCACTTTGAGTTGATTTTGTATTTTGCATATGGTGTGAGGTAGGGGTCCACCTTCATTCTTTGGAAATAGAGATCCAACTTTCCCAGATCTATTTGTTGAAAGGACTATTCTTTTTCAACTGAGTAGTCTTTGTCCCCTTGTCAATTATCAGTTGGCCATAAATGTGAGGATTGATTTCTGAGCTTTCCATTTAATTCCATTGGTCTATATGTCTGTCCTTGTGCCAGTACCATGCTGTTTCGATTACTGTGGCTTTGTAATAAGTTTTAAGAAGTGTAAGAACTCCAATTTCATTCTTCTTTTTCAAGATGGCTATTTTGGGCCCCTTACCCATCCATATTAATTTGATGATTGGCTTTTCCATTTATGCAAACAAGTTTGTTGAAATTTTGATTGGGACTGTGTTGAATCTGTAAATCGCCTTGGACAGAATTGACATCTTAACAATATTTAGTCCTCCAGTCTATGAACACAGAATATCCTTCCTTTTACTTAGATCTTCTATAATTTATTTTAGCAATATTTTCTAGTTTTCTGTGTACAAGTCCTTTACATCCTTTCTTAGATTTATTTCTAGACATTTGATTCTTTTAGTTGCTATTGTAAATGGAATATTTTCCTTGATTTCCTTTTCCAATTGTTCATTACTAGTGTATAGAAACACTACTGATTTTTTGGTATTGATCTTGTACCTTGCCACCTTGCTAAACTCATTTATTAGCTCTAGATTTGTTGTGGATTGTTCAGGATTTTCTGTATGTAGGATCTGCTTTTCACCAGAAGGCCCTGGGACTCGAACCCTGGACCTCCTATACGGTAGATGGGAACCCAATTGCTTGAGCCACATCTGCTTTCCAGTATGTTGTATTTTCATTTTCATTTGCCTCAAGATATTTCCTAATTTTCCTTGTGATTTCTTAAATACAGTGGTTGTTTAGGAGTACATTAATTTCCACATATTTGGGAATTTTCCATTTCTTCCTCTGTCATTGATTTCTAGCTTCATTTCATTGTCGTCAGTATGATTTTAATATTTTTAAATTTATTGAGATGTGTTTTGTGAGAAAACATATGGTTTATCCTAGAGAATGACCCATTTGCATGGGAGAAGAATGTGAATTGTGCTTTTGTTGGATAAACTATCCTTTATATCTGTTAGGTCTAGTTGATTTATAATATTGCTTAAGTCTTACATTTCCTCATTGATCTTCTGCCTAGATGTTCTAGACATTATTGGAAATGGTGGATTAAAGTGTCCTACTATTAACATAGACCTGTCAATTTCTCCCCTCAAAACTGCCAGTATTTGCTTAATATATTCTGGGGTTCTGCTATTAGGTCTCTATATATTTATAATTGACTTGTTGAATTGACCCCTTTATCAATATATAATGACCATCTTTGTCCCTCCTGTTTTTTACTTAAAATCTCTTTTATCTGATATCAGTATAGCTACCCCAGCTCTCTTTTGGTTACTACTTGTGTGGTATATATATTTTTTTCCATCATTTTACTTTCATCCTACTTATGTCTTTGAACTTTAGGTGAGTCTTTTGCAAAGAACAAATAGTTGGCCCATGTTTTTTTTTATCCATTCTGTCAATTTCTGCCTTTTGACTGGAGAGTTTAATCTATTTACATTTAAAGCCACTACTGACAATGCAAGACTTTCTTTGATCATTTTGTTATTTAATCTTTGTAAGTCTTATACCTTTTTGCCCCTCAATTCTGTTAATGCTTACTTTCATATTTATTTGAGTTTTTGTATTGTACCATATTGAGTCCTCTCTCATTTCTATCTATACATACATGTTTCATTTATTTTCTTTGTGATTACCATGGAGTTAAAATTTAACGTCCTAAATATATAACAATCATATTTGACTTGATACCATCTTAATTTTAATAGCATATACATATACTGTTTCTATACCCCTCCATCTTCCCACCATTTGTAATACCTGTTACAAATTATACCTTTGTACATTTTATGTCCAAAACATTGATTTACATTTTTTTTGTTTTTTAATAATTTTTTTTATTTTTAAAAGATACTTAGATTACATAAATGATACACAAAAAATATAGGGATTCTCATATGCCCCACTCCCCACACCTCCGACATAAACATCCTTCATTAGTGTGGCACATTCATTGCAAATGATAAACGCAATCTGGGGCTTTACCATTAAGCATGTACCTTAGTTCACATTGTAGTCTACACTCTCTCCAACATAGTTCTGCATGTTATGTGATGATATAAAATGGCCTATATCTGTTATTGCATTGTCATTCAGGACGATACCCAAGTCCCGAAAAAGCCCCTGTATTACAACTGTTTTTCCTTTTCCCTGCCCCCAGAGCCTCCAGTGGCCACTGGCTCCATATCAATGTTGTAATTTCTTCCATTGCTAGAATGACAATAAGTCTATAGTAGAATACCAGTATACATTATTTTTTATGCATTTGCATTTTAGTACCTGTAGGAAGAAGTGGAGTTACATATCAAAAAATACAATACAGTAATACTGGCATGTACAATTACCAAATGATTACCTTTACCAGAGGACTTTATTTCTTTATGCCACTTTGAACCACTGTCTAATGTCTTTACTTTTAGATTGACGAATTCCCTTTAGCATTGCTTGTTGGGGATGTCTAGTGGTGATGAACGCCCTCAACTTTTGTTTTTCTGGGAACGTCTTAATCTCTCCCTCATTTTTGAAAGAAAGTCTTGCTGGATATAAAACTATTGGTTGGTAATTGTTTTCTCTCATCACTTTTAAGTATTTCAACCCACTGCTTTCTTGCTTCCATGGTTTCTGATGAGAAATTGGCACTTACTCTAATTGGGACTCCTTTGTACCTAACACATTGCTTTTCTCTTGCAGGTTTCAGAATGCTCTCCTTGTCCTTTGCATTTGATTGTTTGATTAATATGTTAGGGGTTTATGTTTCTTTAAGTTTAATCTGCTTGATGTCCTCTGGTCTTCTTGATGTGCATATTCACTTCTTTTGATAATAACTGAAATGAAAAGAAAAATTCCCAGGAAGGTTTCTTTTTTTTTTTTTTTTTTTTTTTTAAAGATTTTATTTATTTATTCATTTATCCCCCCCTTGCTGCTCGTGCTCGCTGGGTCAGCCAACCACGCCGTGCGGGCGGGCCCGCCCCCACCAGGAGGCCCCGGGAACCGAACCCGGGACCTCCCATATGGTAAACGGGAGCCCCACTGATTAAGCCACAGCCGCTTCCCACCAGGAAGGTTTCAATAGCAGACTGGAGCTGGCAGAAGAAAGAATCAGCAAAGTTGAAGACAAGACTATTCCTCAATTCTAGTAGTTCTGTTTTGTTCTTTCTTAAAATTTCTCTATTTTGAGATTCTCGTATTTTTAGTTCATTGTTTTCCTGATATCCTTTAGTTCTCTCTCTGTTTTTCCTTCATCTCCTTCAGCATCCTGAAGATCATTTGTCTGATATGTCCACAGTATGGTCTTCTTCATTGAAGTTTTTCTGGAATTTTTTTCTTCTTCCTTTGGATAGGCCATAATTTCCTATTTCTTTGCTTGTCTTATAATCTTTTGTTGCACAGTGTAAATTTTTAATATTTTAAAATGTTAACTCTGGAATTTATTTCCTGAGATATCTGTTTCTTGAGTTTATAACCAGCTGGTGATATGACAGAGATTTTCTTCAGTCAGCCTCCATATCAGGAATGCCCGCCCAATGCTAATGCAAAGGCAAGGCCCTCCCTGTCAACTTTAATTGTTTCTTAGACTACTTTTCTTGTCTAAAGCTGCTTTTGCCTGGAGTGCAAATTCTGGGAAGGGGGAAACATACGGAGAGACAAGTCAGTCTTTCACAGTCAGAACAAGGTCAGAGACCCACAAAGGCAGCCCCACTAGTTCCAAACTGCCCTAGGGAAGTTTTTAGGTTGGGGCCAGGAAGGGCACCAGGAGCTTCTTCTGGGGTTCCCTAAAGCTGTGCTTTCTTGACTCCTTTTCAATCAATGCAGCTATTCAACTGTCCTCTGCAGCCCTCAGGAAGTGTACATCTTTAAGTCTCCTCCACCACCTTTGTCTGGGGTGGAATGGAACAATTAGCTGCCCTCAGAGCTGGGCCCCAGAAATTCAAAGTGCCCAATACAAAGCCATGATCACCAATTATCCCGTGCCCATGCCGGGTCTTGGGGAAGTAGATTTGTATGTCCCTTTCTGGCACCAACAAGCTACAGCAAGGCCCAGAACCCACTGCTGCCTTCTCCAAGAGTGTAGAATGGGTGCTGGTATCTGCTGAGAGACCTCTTTACTGGTATTTACCATGATTTACTTGTTTCTTTCTCTTGCTGTCCCCTGATGCTGTATAGTGTTCTACTGGAGTTTGAAATAGTTGATTCAGACAGCTCTGGCCTGTTTAATAGTTGTTCTGGTAGAGGGACTGATTCCTGGAGCTTCCTACTCTGCCATCTTCCTACAATCCTCTCTATCCTTTTTATTTTTTTAAAAAAACTATAATTGATATGTTTTCATAGGATATGTGATCCTGTCAAAGAGGCCAAAAGAGAGAAGTTCAGTTTCAGGGACTCTTAGGCACTCACTCTAATAGCAGCATAGCTTCTAAACTACCTAACTTCATCCAATAAATGTTTTATATCAGTTTTCAGAAGTGTATAAGGAAAACATCAACTAAATCAATTAAAAACAATTCACACTGCTGAAGAGAATATAAATTAATAAAGTCTCTCCTCCCATTTCTCCCCACCAGTTGTCCCTCCCCAGAGGTACCACTAGTAACAGCTCCTTGTATCTCCTTTGAGGAATTTTCCATACATATAAAAATCCACTGCCCCCTGACTTGACCCTCAATGGATTCAAACTATGCTTCTGCATCTTGCTTTTCTCACATAATTTTTTGTGCTCCTTCCAGATCACACATATAGGCCTCCTTAATTCTTTTAAATGATTATTTGATAACCCTTTGAATCAATAATATTAATATAACGTGCTCTATTGGTAGACAGGTTGTTCCCTTTTTGTTGTTCTTGCAAACTACGCTACAAAAAACATTCTTGTATATACATTTTTGAGCACTTAATACATTATCAGGCAATTCTGTCAAATGAAAGGGTAGCAGGATTAAAATGAAATTTAAAGCTATTACCAAACTGCTCTCTATGCAGCTACTCCAATTAACGTTCCTACTAACCAAGCATTGGAATTTCTGCTCCTAACATGCTCACAAACATTGTGTATCAAATTATTTAATCTTTGCCAATTTGACAGGTGAAAAAAATGTGATTTTGTTTTAATTTGCCCTTTATGATGAGGACCAGCCTTTTTCCCCTTTTGTATACCAACCATCTATGTTTCTTCTTCCCTGAACAGCCTGTTCATGTCCTTCGTCCTTGGTTTCTGTTAACTCCCTCTTCCTCATTTATCAGACCTTGAACTGATTTACCTGTTAAAACCTAGCCCTTTTTCATATACACTGCAAATATTTTCATAATTTTGGCATTTTTGTCTTTTGACTTTATGGGAATTTTTTCTATTGAAGGATTATTTTATATGCGGTCAAATGTGTTAATCTTTTCTTTGATAGTTTCAGCGTTTTGGAACTTTTTGTGAAGTCTTCCCTACTCTAAGATAAAATAATAAGAATTTTTTTTTCAGCCATGATGAAATAATCATTGACTGCCACCTGTGAGCTAGGCACCACGCTGAATGCTTGGGTAATATGGACAAAACAGGATCATCTGAATTATGTTTAACAGCACATTGAGCAGTCTTTTCTTATCAGTATTACAAATAAATGTGGAAAATGATCAATCTATAATTTTATTCTTATTCATCACCTTACCTGCCACATAAAGTCATGTAAGTAATAAAATGAAGTTGTTTCACACATAGAATTGGCATGCTTTGAAATTTGTCAAGTACCCATTATGCACCCTGGCCAACATACCATATAAAAGGCAGAAATATCGACCATCACTTTACTTCTGACTCATGTAATGGTTTTTCATTCTTGCATGTTCAATTTATCACTGAATTTATCTCTATAACAAATAGGTAAGAGACAGAGCAAGGTGGGCAAGAAGTGGACAACACTTGTAAAATGTGTTCCAGTGCAGATCTTTAACTAAGCCTAGTGGTTAAGCCTAAAACTGGCAGGAGCATGCAGTCAGGTCTTTCTGCTGCAACTCTGATGGCAGTGGGAACACTATCACTGCACCTGTCCCCCAGCAGCAACTCATTCTCCTCCTTCTACTGCTTAGAGGAAATGGGATTGAGAGCATACAAGCCCAGGAGAGTCTAAAATCTATTAGTAAATCTTCAAGTCTTACAGATACCAAAATGGAAGCTGCAGACACCAGGGGAGAGTAAAGAAATTCAGTAAAAGGAGAAAGGAATTGAAATATGAAGGAAAAAAAAATAAGGACAATAAACTTTTGATGAAAATTTAAAAACTCACTGGATAGTCCACAAAACATTAATACTTTTATCTTTCTTTATATGTCTATTACATATTGCTTTCCATAATGACTAGGTTAAAAAATTAAGACTGTTCCATGAAGGGTGCTTTAGTATCTGATTACAGCTCACATGCTGAATTAGAGGTTGCAAGGGACATAATAAGGTACATTCACTATAAGTCACAGCCCTTGTTAAACTACTCTAAAAGACACACACACTAAAGCTTGTGATTCAAATGTTTATTTTGGCCTAGAACACTTGATATTGAAGATTCAGTCATCTAGACAAAGATTTAAATGAATAATATGTCCATGGCAGTGGTGAAATATAAAGATGTACAAAGCTAAGTGCCTGCCCTTAAGGAACAAGAAATCTAAAAAAGGACATGAAGCAGCATGACAGAAATCTGGAGTAACAATCAGAGACAATACTTGCCTGGGATAACAACCAGAGACTAGAATGTACTAGGCACAGTTCTAAGTGTTTTATACATATTATCTTCTTTAATCTACCCAACAAACCTCTGAGGCACAGGGAGGTTACTTATCTTTACCTCACACAATTTATAACCAATATGATATATTTCTTCTCCTACTTGGCCACTTAATGTGAGACCTCAGAAAATCACTTCATCCTTCAGTTTTCTCATTGGGGAAATTGTTATTTCTGCCTTACGAAGTTCCCATTAGGGTTCAAAGTTAGGCACCCTTAAATAGAATAATGTTTACCAAACTGTTTTGCAGTATTCCCCAAGCTGTACTGCTGACAAAGATTAAAAGGGTCCATAGTCAAACAACTGGGAAATGGTATTTTTTCTTAGAGGTTCATGATGCACACCATATGTATACAACACTCCTGAAAATTATGAAATGAAGAAATCTTTTTAACTCTTGTTAATCTGGCATTCCCAAACTTATTTGACCACAAGACCTTTTATCCCACCAAACACCTAGTCAGAACTTGGACCACAAACCAGGAAATGTTGGTGGGAAAAAAAGACATGAAATCAGAGGACCAAAAGGGGCTGAATTCTGGCTCAGCCAATTTTCAACTGTGTGCCTTGGGCAAAAACTCCATAACCTTGGGGGCGGATGTGGCTCAAATAGTTGGGCATCCGTCCGCCATATGGAGGGACCTGGGTTCGATACCTGGAACCTCCCGGTAAAATAAAATAAAAAAAATTTAAAAAATTAAAAAAACAAAACAAAACAAAACAAAAAAAACTCCATAACCTCTCCAGGTCTTTTTTCCCTCTTGGCTCCTGCCTAGACTACTTCAGTAACTCCCTGGCTGATTCTCTGCCTTTTGGCCTTCTCTTCTCTAAGCCATCTTCTAAGCATCAGCTAATTACATTCTCTAGCACAGCTATATGTGACCCCTTGTTTGGAAACCTATTTTATCATAATAATAATAGTAGCCAAGAATAAGCATAAACACTTATAGAATGCTTACTGTGTGCTGGGCACTATTCTATTTATTCACTTAATCCCTAAAGTCATCTTCTGAAGTATGTACCAAGGTACAAGTAGTAGGTGGTGCAGTCTGTGGCCAGATTCCAAGTCTACTTTGTTGTCGCTTAGACAGGGCCCATTCTTCCTCCAGGATATAGCCCTAATTCCATAGGCCCTTCACAATATAACTTTTTAGCCTTTCTTTTCCACCCCACATCCTTATTTCTATTCCTTACCTACACAATGAAGCTAGTCTTAGTCTGTAAATTCATATCTTCATGTAACAATTATATACTGAGAACCAATTACAGTATCAGAGCTATTCTGGGCCTTGCCATGTACTTACATACCTCATGTCTTTGGTTACCTCTGACTAGAGTACAACCTCCTCTTATCATGCCCCTACCTACCTGCTTTCCTCCAACTCCTAGTTACCTTCAAAGCTCACTTACAAGTTCTCAATTTTTTGAAGCCCAAATGATTCCCTCTTTCGAAATTTTTTCCTTTCCCACTCCCAACATCCTAAATTTCTCCACAGAACTCTGGTTCTATATACTCTGTTTACGGAATCTATAGCAATGTTTTACAGCTGTTGATAAACTTATATGTTCCCTGGTTTGATGTTAAGGTCACTGAGGGCAAATACTATGTACTATTCAGCTTCTATGTCCAGCACCATAGTAAGTGCTCAGTAAATATTTACTGAATGAGTAATCAAAGTTTTAAGTTTAGGATGCTCAATTTAGCAAGACCTAAAAAGAAAAATTTGGAGGAGAAACATCTAACTACAAGAAGACCAAGTAGATAGCTACTGCTAAAGGCTAGCTAGCCTGAAATAGAGTGAAAAATGGATTGAAAGAAAAGGAGATCTGAAAAAACTTATGAGTTAGTGACTTACTGTGTATGGAAAGTAAAAGGGTGGGAGTAATCAAAGATTACCAAATTCACTGGGGTGACAGGTGATATGGTTAACAGAACCAGTAAAGGTATGTTAATTAAGATATAGCTTGTTGTTGTTAACAGATAAACTCCAAAATTTAAGTGACTTAAACAGACTTTTCGTCTTATACCTCAAGTCTACAAGGATGTTCCTGATGGGCAGGTGGCTCTCCTCCAGAAGTGATTCAGGAATGTAGGTACCTTTCATCTTGAATAGGAAGCCTCCCAGGTTCTACTTAAGGAGTATTACAAATGTAAAAATATTTTGGTCAGGAAATGGTAAACATCACTTCTGCTTACATTCTATTAGCTAAATCTCAGTCACATGACCACAGCCAAACGTAAGGGAGGCTGAGAAATAGTTCAGCTGGATGCACAGAAAGAAAGATAAAATGTGTTTGGCCAACTTGTTTCAGTCTCTTCCACCAAAGGTAAGAGGAGTTAAAGGAGTTCTTGGGAAATTTCAAGGAATGAGAATAGGGTGAAAATATGTTCATTGTGTGGCTTGTTTGTAATTGCTAGTTAGATAAGAAATAATTGAGTCAGCTCTTGCTAAAACAACAAGAAAGTTGAACCATTAGTCAAAAACTTAACCTGAATTTCTCTTAAATTTAATATCATGTTTTATTAGAGAAGTCATACTTTGTAGTATTATATATTATAAAGATCTATCTTTTGTACACAAAATAAAAATACCCTATCATTAATAGAGCAGGAAGATTGTAAACTTACTTTCTCAGTTGTGGTTAGGAATCCTTATAATTTACTAGTAATTTTTTAATTAATCACCTTTGCAACCATTTTTTTAAAAAGTGAGGGTGTGTGGTATAAACCTGAAGCCCATGGTCCTGTTGGCCAAAGGCTATGGCACAGAAGCGGATATGGCTCAAACGATTGGACTTCTGCCTACCACATGGGGAGGTTCCAGGTTCAGTTCCCAGCGCGTCCTGGAGAAGGCCAGCTGGTACAGCAGGCAGGTGCAGCAAGCTGATGCAACAAAAGAAACACAAAGAGGAAAGACAATGAGAGACACAACAAACCAGGGAACCGAGGTGGCTCAGGTGATTGAGGGCATCTCTTACACATGGGAGGTTCCAGGTTTGGTTCCCCATGCCTCCTAAAGAGAAGACAAGCAGACACAGAGAGCACACTGCAAATGGACACAGAGAGCAGACAGCAACCACAAACAATGAGGCAGTGGGGGTAAATAAATAAAATAAACCTTTGAGAAAAAAAAAAAAAGGCTATGGCAGATGCTTACAAAGGATTTTTATAAATGTGGCTCCTTCCTTATTTTTCAAAATGTAGTTATTACATTTTAGCCTACATTCTGCCTCTGTTAGCCACTGTATGAAATGTTCACTAGGCATATCCACAGCACCATTTATATCCTTAGGTCAAAAAAAGAGGTCACCTAACTCTCTTTTGGTCCCTTGGGTAATTTACTCAGGTCCCATTATTTGGCATCAAAGTCAAGTTTGTGAGAGAAAAACAGCAACAATGTAAATCCCAGTAGTTTGGAGGTGAATTAAAATGCTTCCAAATCAGTACTTTCCTCAAATGTTAAATAATTCACTGTAGCATTATAGATACAAGCCTCCAGCAAAAGTTACACTTGAACAATTAAAGAAGCAGGAGACAAACAAATGACTTCAGGGGTAAAGAAACAAATTAATGGCTTCTCAGAGTATTACACCAAATTACTTTTCACATCAACAAGTGTGTTAAACATCCAAGCATCACTAATGACTTGCTAGATCAAGTCTGATTACAAGAAAATAGCTTGGAACCTCACCAGAATTATTCACTAAATGTAATTGTGGATTCTATACACTAGGGTAGGAGACCCATCTACATTATTTAAAAAGTTCTCAGGAAGCAGATGTGGCTCAAGCAATTGGGCTCCCACCTATCACATGGGAGGTCGGTGGTTGAGTTCCCCGTGCCTCCTAAAGACAGCAAGCTGGTACGAAGGGCAGGCATGGCAAACTGACACAATAAGATAAAGCAACAAGAGACACAAGAAGAAAAACATAATAAGAATCACAACAAAGCAGGGAGCAGAGGTTCCCAATGCCTCCTAAACAGAATGAGCAGGACGGTGAGCTGGCACAACGGGCAGGAGCGGCAAGCTGACACAAGTGACACAAGAGGAAAAACATAATGAGAGACACAACAGAGCAGGGAACAGAGGTGGCTCAAGCAATTAGGTGCTTCCGTCCCACACTGGAGGTCCCGGGTTTGGTTCCCAGTGCCTCCTAAAGAAGCAAAGAAGACAAACAGACACAGCAAGTGCAAACAATGAGGGGTGGGGAAAGATAAATAACAAAAATAAATCTTTTAAAAAAAAAAAAAAAAGTTCTGATGTTCATAATGCACACCTACTCTTTTGCAAAGTTCTTTACAATTAATTGCTCAAATTACAAAGACCATCTACCAAATTTGTTATGTTCCTGTGAAGGATCAGAGGGCAATGCAATGTTTCTTAGAGGGTGCAGCAGTTTGATATTATTTATGAATTCCAAAAAAAGATATTTGATTATGTTTGTAAACTGGTCTGTTTCTCTGGATGTGATACTTTTGATTGTATTAGATTCAGCTGAGATGGCTTTGATTAAAATATGTTAAGATTAGGGATTTGATGCAACCATGTCATTAGGGCTACTCAGTTTGATTCCCTGACCCTCTTTGTGGGCTATACAGACAGATGCTCAGTCAAGGAGACACACAGAAGAAGTAGATACACAGAAGAACACTGAGGAAGAGAGACAGTTCCATAAACATGGCAGAGTCACCAGGAAGAGAGATGAACCATTCGCCTGATAGTTTACAGCTGACCTTGTGAAGAGAACAGAGCAGCTGAGCCCAGAAAGAAACAAGCCCTGGTAAGAGAGAGCCTTACGCCAGCCTACAGCTGAGATTGGAAGAAGTTGGACCCATGGAGCTTTAAGAAGAAGAGGAAGGCTGAACCTTCGCAGACATCATCCGCCATCTTGCTTCAACACGTAGCAAGAGTTTGGTAAAGAAGTAACCTTGAGTTGGACTCTTTATGGCCTTGTAACTGTAAGCTTTTACCTCAAATAAATACCCTTTAGAAAAGCCAACATATTTCTGGTACTTTGCATCAGCACCCCTTTGGCTGACTAATACAGAGGGCTAGGTAAGAAATTAGAAACACAAGGTCACATCACAGTGCACCATGCACATACAGATAATAACTACTGCATAGAAGAAAGGGCACAAACTTTAGAGTAAAAATTGGATTTAAATACCAACCCTCTGGCCTCCTACCTATAGGACAAATCTTAAGCTTGGTATGGTTTTGTCATCTGTAAAATGGGGATGATTTGTTCATGCAACAAATGTTCATTGAGCACCTATCATGTGTCAGGACATAGATATACTTTCTAAGAGTTATTTTAGGACTGGCGATAATAAAACATAGCTGGTGTTCATTAGAGGCTGCAGATGCAAGAAGAGCAGAAGACTGACCAATCTAACATGGTCAAAGTCAGCAGACTGAATGAAAATCAATGGAAATCCTAAAAAGAAACAGAGATACAAGGGATACACAGGATACAAGGTAATGTGAGGTCTGTTTGCTTTCCCGGGACTAAGAGGTCATTGGTATTCATTATAGATTTATATGTATTCTCTCTAGTTATTTCAAGCCACGAGTTTTCTACAAAATGTAAAAGGTAAAGTTTTGTGCTCTAATTCAAAAACATTTTGGGGTAGGATATACATGTATTAAAGAAGATTTGCCATGTTGCCTTCCATTCAGAAGTTTCCCAAGACATTCCTGCAAGAAGCAAGATCTTTTTTTTTTTTTGCATATTAATGTAATGGCCAGACTAATCTATGAGTAAAAACAAGTCTTTGAAATGGAATAAAAAAGTAGAATCGAATCAAGGAAAAAAACAAAACAAAAGAAGATTTGGAGTGAAGAGAACTACAGTAAGAGCTTCAACTTTCCCATTTGTTAACTCTGTCACTTTGAAAAAGTCTCAAGATTTTTGAGTCTGTTTTCTCAAGAAAAAACTAAGTATAATAACAACTCCTACATTACACCATTATTGTTAAGGATCAAATGGGATAACTGTCACAAAATGATCAAGAGCTTAAGACACACTAAACAAATATAAATTATTTCAGAGTGAGTAGAAATGAAAAATGATGCCAAGATATCCCTTCTAGTCCAGATATTTGTATGGATAAATACGGGCTGGAAGAGGGGCCCTTTGTAGCCATCATAATAATCTTCTGTGTTTGCTTGTTAATAAGGAAGGCTAAATGGATTTCATAGCTGGCAAGCAACAGTATCTCTATGTATTATAGAAGGAAAAAATTTCATGGGTCAGACAACTAGGAATAAAAAAAATCTAAGATGTGGGTTGATTTTAAAGCAAATCAGCAACGTTCAATTAGCCATAAATCAGAAATGCTTGTTTTTGTGAGGAAAAATTCGTGTCCCTGATATTTGAAGGTACAATAAATAATATCTCATCCCAAATTCCACCTGCAGATTGTTACTTCTATACAGGCTTTCAACACAGCACCAAGCATACTGCAGGATTAGATAAAACTATTGCTGATAAGTGCAGTGATTTTTAAACAAAACTGAAAAAATTAAGTTTTTTTAATGCAGCAAAACTATTGTATATTTATAAATTTATTTTTTAATCTAAATGTGTAGGATGTAAAAAGTTGTTTATTCTAGTAACTTCAGTATAAACGTCTTCACGATGAAAGTAAATAAACAAATTATATAGGACTGAAGTCACATCATTATTTATGCAATTAGCTAACATTATGAGTAGGTTTAAAATCATAACTCCTGGACCAAGTGACATAGAAGTCTCTACAGACACACATGGATACCATATAATATATATATATATATATTTGTAGGTAGAAATGAAAGTATTTGATACAAATATGTGGGGAAATTTACCTGGGTAAAACTGTTAGGAACAATAAAAATCCTTTTTAAAAAAATCTCACACACACACACACACAAACCTCACATAATATCTTAATCTGTCTTCGAATTAGAGAATGACAAAGTAACAGTGATTTCCACAGACCACTGTTCATAAAAAGGAAACACAATTTAGAGAGCCATGTCAAAAGATTAATTTCTTCTTACCATGAATAGATTCCACTGACCATGTCATAGTTGTGACACGAAGCGTTGACACTGCTGGGCCCAGCTGCTTTAGAAATAAGTAACACTACCAAGCCTCTCAACTGGAGGTTATGCCGGCTGTCGTGGACTAGGCCCCTGCCAACAAGTAAAGAAAGAAGATTAATATACTTTCACAGAATCAATGAGCTCAAGTTAGAAACTGCTGTAAGCATGCCCATACTTCTAAAACTGGACAATGGGACAGAGTGGAAAACATCAGGGTTAGGAAAGGAAAGTTAATACAAGGAAGCAATGAATTCAGGAACAACTAGAGAAACCCGTGGCTGGTTTTAAAAGTGACAATCTCAAATTGTGAGTTTTGATGATGTGGATCCCCCCTTCTTTCTGAGTCTTCCCATTGTGTAGATCATACCTCACAAGCTTTAAAACCCATAGTTTTAAATTGCTTTGTGGTAGTTAACAACTGAAACATAAATTGTAGGGGTGGATAAACTGCTATTATTTGGTGGTGATGGTGGTAAGGGGGCATGGTCAAAAACTGCATCTGTCTTCACAGGTAGAGAAGAAACTCAGAGAATGAAAGGATTAAGCAAAGCATTATCATTCTTGGCAATAGTAAGGCTTTAATTTAGAATGTCATATATCTTTTGCTCTGAGAATTGAAAATATAATTTCTGCTACAACTGAGATTAGGAATACTTTCCAGGAATTTTTTTTTAAAATATTGAAAATTGTTGCCATATAAGAATTAAATGGTATCTTTTTTTAAAAAAATTAAAGGAAAGGAAAACTATGGGCAATATATTATAATTTATCTTTAGAACCATGTTCATGAGCACTAAGCAAATAGATTATATAATTATAGCGTACATAAAAATGTACAAATATAGTTCTTAAATTTACTGAAAAAAAAAAACAACATTAAAAACTAGTAGTGTAATATTCAAAGACTCATTAAGACTTCATTGATGAGTTTTGAACAATGAATCAATTTAAGTTAACATAACCAAAATTAACATAGCCAAAATTAACGACTTAGTTCATTACTTAAGAAAAATCTTTCCCCTCAAGCCTTGAAACAGCAATTAAGGCCCCTTCTAACCCTTCATTAGTTTCAAAATAAGACATCTTCAAGATCTCTGCAAAGAACAGCTATAGCTTTCTCTACTTCTTATATTTTCTCCTCGCTAAGTAACTTCAGCAAGTTAGAGAGGTTAGTGGTTTTTAAAAAGTTCTAATTTCCCAGGAAAAAGAAGTTAAGGTAAATTAAGCTACATCAGAACAGAAACAACCATCAGAAAGAAATATCCAAAACTCTTTTTTATCATGTAACAAGCCACTTACATCTTATGGACTTGAATTTCAGAGCAGATAGGAAGCATCCTATTTAGGAACAAGAAAACATAAAATGGGAGCTTTTTCTAAATTTTTTGCTTTGCAATGCAAATTTAATTTATGCTACCAGATCTTTGTTTATGCGTTACTTACAGTGAATCTTCATTCTTCTCTTTTTTTATAATAATATTAAAGAGAAGGTCTAAACTGACAATTCTAGAAAAGGAAAAGAAGGTGAGGCTGTGTGTGTATGTGCGTTTGTGTGTGTATGTGTGTGTGTGTTAGCGAATGGCACAGTTAGAGATGAGGGATATGATGACACAGTAAATAAAAACTCCATGAAGTGAACCCTGAGACAAGTCTGATCCAGTCACACTGGTGAAGTGGCTCTGATAATAGACTTGACATCTTCCTCAAACTTTTCAGAGATAGGACTTTACATGGGGGGCCCCACATACAAACTAATAATGATGATCATGATGATGATCATGATGTTGATGATCATGACAACAATGGCATACGCTTATATATGCTTTCTATATTCTAGGAACTGTTCTAAGTGTTTTACTATATATTAACTAAATAAGTTCACAACAACCCTAAAAGGAAGGTACCACAATTATCTTGATTTTTCAGACTAAGGCAAACAGAGAAATCAATCAACTTGCCCAAGGTACCACAACTAGAGGTTGATAGAGTCTTGGTAGAGCCAGGATTTGAACCCAGGCCAACTGGCTCTAGACTCCGCATACAGTTATCCATTTTACTATACTGATTCTCCATCTATTTCATCTCACATAAAAAACTAAATGATTTGCTAAGTCAAATTAGAACAGTGCAACTTTAGAACCAGACAGGCTGCCATTCACTAGCTTCCCTCATCTCTTTTGCAAATTGAGGGTCACAGCTTCCACTTTTCATAGTCATTGTGTGGGTAAGAGACAACATGTAACAAGTACATAACACCCTGGAAGAACAGGATAGGTGATCAGCAAACAATAGCTATTAAAATTACAATCCTGGGAGCCAATGTGGCTCAGTATCCCTCTCCCTGTTATTCTTTTACCATCTTTTTTTTTCCTCAACTCTTACATTTTCTCTTTCTTCAATTCCCTATCTCTTTCAAGCTCAAAAAGTCTTATCCCTATTCTACCACTATATATAATCTTCCATAAAAATAGTTTGCTTTTCTATACCACCCCAAATAACAAAAACCAAGAAATTCTTCACCCTCTCCCAGCCCCTACCAAACACCATATATCATTGAAACCCTTGCCTCCTTTCCAAATGTGTTACTGAAAAGGGCAGGAAAGGAAACTGTAATGGACGGTTTGACAAAAATCAAGACAGACATTCAGAAAAGGATAACTTCTGATCATTAATTTTCCTGTAGACAGTAGTTAACAACCTGGAGGACAGATTAACAACTTGAGTAAATTAAATACTGTTTCCAAAACACCATTTCTTTAAATTCACTTCATTAACACCCTTAAAAAAAAAAAAAAAAAAAAAGCATACTAAGATAAACTGTTAACACCCACAGATCAAAAATTAGCTCGCAAACAAAAGAGAACAGGGAATATTGCCCCTAAGCATAAAAAAATTCCTAGGATTATAAAATTTACAGAGATGATATCTTTCATATAGTCAAGGTCATGCTTGGAGGACTGATTTATTCTCATGCCTCTCTTAAAGAGGGACGCTGATAAGCTAGAGAATATCCAGAAGATGGTGAAATCACATACCACCATACCAATAGCTAAAAAACAAGCAAACAAACAAAAAACTGTGGTGCTGGATGGGGAGAACAGTAAAATTGATGTTTTCAAATGTATTCAATAAAAATAAATGTAGTGAAAACTTACTACATGTCCATCTCAGAGCCAAGCAGACAGTGGAGGACGCAGTGATGAGCATGGGTAAGATGTGGGCTCCTTTCTTGTGTAAGCAGATTAAAAATCCCTTACTATAATAAAATTTCTATGAGCTACTTTAGGGAATGAAATGGGGCTGTGGGAGCACAATGAAGAGGCAACTAACATAACCTGGGGAAGTCAGGGTGGGCGGGCAGTGGAGGTGGATCAGAGGGGCCTTTATGAGACCTAAAGGATGAGGAAGAGTTGGAGAGGATTTGTGGGTGTGAAAAAGCAAGTGTTCCAAAGACTGAAACCGTATATGTGAAGGTTTGGAGGAGAACTACGAGGCTCAGCTGTTTCCAGAACCAATATGGCAGAAGCACAGTGTTTGAAGGGAAGAGTTGGGAGAAATAAAGCTAGTTGTCTACTCATTTGAAAGGGCTCCATATGGACAGGCTTACTAAAGTATTACTTTAGAAACTGACCCTAACAGATAGAAAACATAGCAGGCCAATTTTGGCTCAACATGAAGAACTTAAAAAACATAGGTGCCTTTGTTGATGCTAAGACCCTGTTTACTGACACAACACATTAGAGAGAACCTGGACTATGTGACACTTGAGGTTTAGTCGTTCCCTGAGATTCAATATCTCACTATACTATATTTAATTTTCTTTTTTTTTAAAAGATTTTATTTATTCATCCATTTATCCCCCCCTTGCTGCTTGTGCTCGCTGGGTCAGCTAACCACGCCGTGCGGGCGGGCCTACCCCCACCAGGAGGCCCCGGGAACCAAACCCAAATGGTAAACGGGAGCCCCACCGATTGAGCCACAGCCGCTTCCCTATATTTAATTTTCTAATACTCCACAATATGTATAATAGGTATAAAATTGGAAGAATCCTTTATTGTCTTTAGAGCGTCATAAATGAAGAATGCTTGCAAGCTTTATCACTAAAGTTCTACAGATTTGTTTTCCTTTCAGCTAATATAAACAAACATTTCATCATCCATTCATTCATTCACCCAATTAGAATAGACTGAACATATCCCATAAGCCAGGCATCATGCTAGCCAACGGGATGCAATGGGGAGCAAAACCAAGCATGGAACTGTGAAGCTATGATCTAGTGGAAGAAACTAATAATAATGAAAGACTCACAAATAAATGTACAACTATAATCATAATAAATGTTACAAAGGAAAGAGATGTTGCCATAAGACTTAAAATAGGGGGAAGTGACCTAGTTAGGAAAGTCAGAGGTTTCCTTGAGGAATGGATGGCTGAGTTGAAATCCAAAGAAAGAATAGATATGAGGGAGATTTGAGGAGAGAACACATAAAAAAAAAGTGTGTTCCCAGCATGAGAAAGAGAATATGCATGCCTGAGAGTACTGTCTGAAACAAGGCTGGAGGCAGAGAGGGACCAGGCCACGCAGGTCTAACTGGCCACAATAAGAGGCTTGCTCTTTATCCAAAAGCAATGGGAAGGCAATGCAGTATTTTAAGCAGTCAGTGAAATAAATAGATATTTTAAAAAATAAAAATACCTCTATTGTCAGTATGCAAAAATGACTCTGTGTGGAGCGGGAGAAGGAAGACAAAGTGGATATAAGGAGACCAGTTAGGAGGTTTTTGCAGTAGTCAATGAAAAATATGGGGGTAGCTTGGTAGACAAACTAGCGATGTACCAAATTTCAATTCAATTTAAATAGGTTTTGGATACTATGTGGTCCTGGAAAATTATCCAATATGGACATATCCCTAATTTTAAATTATTAATATCATTCTGAAAAATTCTATAAATTAGATTTTGGTAAAAAAACCTTTGCCCCTCCTTCAAAATTCTTTTCTAGTTCTAGAAAAGATGAATAGTAAATATTAATATCCTAATAGTTAGACAACTACATGGAAATAAGGATTGAGTGGGTGAAACTTCACACAAGCCAGGTCTGTCCCCTTTCATACTATGTTTTATAAAGCTGACTGCAGTTCCCACTGCATCATCATATCCTTCCACAACTATTAATTTCTCGTTCTTAACCCAATCCTGTAAGTATCTCAAATTACCATACATCCTCTCAAATTCCATTTCTTCAACACATACATACTAAGCATGACAGGTATGCAAAGAAATAAGAACTACAAGGAAAGAGCTATCACAGTAGGTGCTCAGAAAACAGTTACATTGAATAATACAAGGAACAGACAACAGAGACAGTAGAGTGACAAAAAGCTGTCAGTACAAAGAGGAAGAAATAAAATTGCTTCTTGCTAGAGCTGCTCCTCATGGTGGAAGAAGCACTCAGACTGGGCTGCAGATAAAGATTTGAGAAGCACCTTCATAGAGGTGATGGCTGAAGCACAGGAATTGATGGATGAGGTTTTGAATTTCCATGAGAAGAAAATGCAGACAGAAGTAGGGATGGGAATGGGGCTACTGGATTGGAAAAAGGGGTATTTTAGGAGAAACAGAAAGGCAGTGACAAGAAGGTAGACGGAGGTTTAGGAGCCAGAGAGCTATCCACATTTGGGCAGTATATGAAGGTAAATAAGCCTAGAAAAATAGGTAGCCTAAAGAGTGATGGACCATGAAAGTCAGGTTAGAATCTGAACTTTATTCTGGAGGCATGGATGGTTTGCAAGGGAGTAATGGGATTAAAGACTAAAAACTGTTATTCTGGACCTAATACTTAATACTATTACTCTGGCAGTAATGTGTTAGGTGCAGTGTAAAGGAGAAGAAAGAGGATTAGGTTAGGAGGAGTCTCTTCCAGTAGTCCAGGTGGGAGATAATGAGGGCCTAAATTAAGGTAGTGGCAGCAGGGATGGAGAAGAAAAGGTGGCTGATGGCAGCAGCATGGAGGTAGAACAGGCTAGTCTGGCTTACTGACTGGGTAAGGCAGACCCTGGGAGTGACGAGGAAAGCAAAGGACAGATACGGGCTGATTTTGAGATTCAAGCCTGTCTGCTAGAGAAGATAATACTATCATTAGCAAGTATTGGAAAGAGGAAGGAGAGTTAATGGAGAATTAATGAGTTCAGTTTTGGACATGTTAAGTTTGAATGTGAGAAGGACTTCCAGATGGAGATGCCCAGCAGGCAGCTGGAAATGCTGCAGATAGATATTTGAGAAGCATCTTCATAGAGGTTATAGCTGAAGCACAGGAATTGATGGATGAGTTTTTGAGGGGATAAAGGAGAGAAAAGAAGGGAAGGGAAGAGAAGAAGAAGGAAGGGAAGGGAATGGAAAAGGGAAGAGAAGAAGAAAAGAATCTCAGAGAATTCCTATACTTAGGGGACTGAAGAAAGATGAGAGGCCAGCATGAAGGAACACTGTATGTGCACAAGCACACAAAAGGGTCTCCACACCCACCCATAAAAAAGTGTGTACACACATGTACAGTGGCAGGAAAGAACTATGACAGTGCAATGTACAGAAACTAAAGCCGTGGTTGCCCTTTCATGGGCTTTTATAATGCTTTATATAAAGCCCTAGTTTGGTACTTAATACACTGAATAGTAAAAGTGATAACAATAATAACATAAACAACAACATGCATTAAAAATTACACAAGGTAACTAGTACTATCCCTTTGCAGATAAGGAAAATTAGAGACAAGGCTTAGGAAAGTTACATAATTACTAGTCAAACTAGTCAACTAGTGCCAAGACTTAAACATAATTCTGACTTCAAAGTTTTAAATGTTAACCCCAAAGAGACGTCTTACTATTCCTCAGTCTCCTCATCTCTTTCTGTTATCCATTTGCCATTTTTGACTCTTCAGCTCTGAAAATTTGAGTTCCTCTTCCTAAATCATTGTGAATTCTTTAAAAGTAACAGGCACATAATTAGAAAATCCCCAATACATTCTAAAAAACATGCTGAGATTTGTTATTTTAGTGATATGTTGAAAAGGTTACTATATATGAAAATTATGACATATCAAAGTGACCTATTCCTCAAGCTTTAAATAGAGACAACTCAATAAATTAGAGTGTTTGTGTGCTTTGTTTCTCTATTTAGGAGAACTGGCTGAATTCACTGTTGCCACAGTACTTGTGAGAAAAGGCTGCCCTCACTTTGAACAGAAGGTAGGGGTACTTCCAGATGGATAAGTTGAGGTGGGATAGCAGAATTGGGGCATGAGAGAAAACTTTTGAGATTTATACTCAAGAGTTCAGAATTCTAACTATGCCAATGATCCAAATCATTAACTTTTGATAAAATTATAGTTTACTATTAACAATTCACCACACACAGAACTTCACCCTTAAGTATGTTCAAAGCACCACCAAGTAAAACTGAGTGGGAAAGAATCAGCTTTGCCTGCACCCCTGGAGGGGAAGAATTCCCTCCAATGCTAAAACTTGTAGGTTCAGAGCTTAATGTACCTACTTCCAACATATCCAATTCCAATAAATCTATTCAGAAAATGAAAGTATAAAATATGGGTGTCAAATTCTAACATATATGAGATGGGTTGACGAATAAGATTCCTAATAACGCTTGTGGACTGTGACCCCCAGTTAAAATTAAAAAAATAAAAAATAACTTTTTTTTAAAAATAGAAATAACAGAAACAAAAGGATTCACTATAATGTGCAAAGTTTTTTATGGAGGAACTATAGGAATACTCTTTTCTAGGCTTTTTTTTTTTTTTTTAATGTTAACTACAACATGCTAAATTGATTTTATGACCCATCAGTGAGGTGCAACCTGCTATTTGGGGCCTGGGTGTGTGTGAGTGTTTTAAGTCATAGCATGTGATATTTTAAGTTAAAAGAACTGGAAGCATAATGTAAAATAAATAGGAATACAATTATTATCCCTACTTTAAAAAAATTGTCCATAACTGGAATGAATTCAGTTTTGCAATAAAGCACTCAAAAAATTTTTAATGAAATGGGAAAACACTGAAAATGATAAATGAAGAGGTAGAATATAACACTATGTAATATGATCTCAACGGTTTTAACATGTACACATATATGCTTATAAACAAGGTTTAGGGGGAAAAGAAGAAAAAAATATGGCAAAATGTTAACATTTTAATTCTGGTGCCATTATACAGATGTTCATTATACAGGATGTTCTTGGACTTTTCTGCAGAGTTTGAAATATTTAGTTTAAAAAATGAAAAGAAACAAAAAGAAACAAAATACTGCCATAATGGTAACAAGTATTAGTAAATGGATTTCTAGATTAAGGGTGAATTATTTTATTTTCCAAATTGCATACAAGAGCACAGGTCTCTTTTTAAACCTAGAGAAATAAACATTTTATTTTTAAAAATAACAGAATTTTAAGAAAGTAGATACCTGGCACTAAAGTATACATATTTTAGTTGTGTTCCTCATTTGAAGAAAAAAAATTTAACCCACATTTATTGAACACCAGGGCCCTATATTGGATGCCTTTTACATTTTCATATTTCACCTTTAATTTCTCTAAGATTTAGACACAGTTTAAATGGTATCACAGAAGTGATGTTAAAAAATATATATAACTACCAATTCAGTGACAGTAATATTACTCAGTTGTAAGAAAAACTTAACACTCATGAAAATTGTTTTAAAGTACTATAATTTTAGGGAGACTAAAAATAGTCTGCATGTCACAGATTTTTATACAAAATTAGCAAAAGAACTGGAGGTTAATTTCCATTGACAAAATAACCCAAATTGTATTATTACTGTCATATCTATCCTGAGACTAAACTGCACTAGACTTCAAACAACTTTAGGGCCTGAGGTGAACAGTCTTTAGAACCTGGGAGATGTAGCAACCATTGACATGGCTCGAGGGCCACATGCACATCGCACGCATCAAGTCCCTGAGGACAGCAGGGCCAAGAAACTGCCTCACTAAAGCCCTCCTGAAGCTGCAATTAGGATTGATGGGCATGTGGCATAAGACAGGCACCAGAGGAAAGAGAAAGGAAGAGAAAGCTGAATGGGGGGTAAGGTGATGCGCTGCCGAGCAGGGGAAATCAAGCCTGGAGCTTTTCAAAAACAATTACTGACCACCGACATTTTATTGAAATGTGATCAGAATAAAGAAGAGGTATAAAATAATGGCATAATTGATCAAGTTTGCAGCAGGAAGGAGGCTGGCCACCTTGAAATTAAATATACTGTCAGGAAAAAAACCAACAGATTTCCCCACTCAAATGATAACTGAAGATTATTAACAGAGTAAAATAGGACCATTTTAGAAAACAGTATTTTTGGCACTCTGAAAACTCAAAATTATCCCAGCCAATAATTTTTAATGTACAGACCCCTTTTGTTCACATTTTTAAAAAAATCTATTTAGTGGTGAAGCAAAGGGGTAGAAAAATTGAGTGCTGGAATACAGGCATCATTACACTACACAGACATACAAGACGCACACCACCTCTCAAGCAGTATCACTGGTTAAGAGTTAATGTGCTGTGAATTACACCTCCCACTACCACAGTCCGTCTGTGCAGAGAATAAATCAACCAAACGTGAATGAGTGTTCCCTAAATGCTCAATGCTTTTCTCAACTTGCCGTCCCAATTTCAATAGACTCTGCCACTCAACTGCAAGAGAACTGCTCGCAGATTAATCTTCTATATTTTTATATGGTTTTACCTGGCTAGAATATAGATACGTTTTTATCAAAGAGAATGTTTCAATGTAAGTAATGAATTTTTAGCACTTAGAATAGCAGTCCTATTAGTTAATGAAGTGGTTCAATTGTGCAGATTCTAAAATATTTGCATTAGAACAAGTTGGAAAAGACAAGAAGGTAGAAGGTCATTCAATCGCATTTACATAACATTTTTAAAAGGGGCTAAAGCCATATGTGAAAGATGCAATAGCAGATGGAAGAAGCCAGTAAAAATAAATTGGAAGAAAAATGATGAAATATTTTACCGAGAAACAGATAATACCTCAAGGGCAAATTGAGGGCGGGGAAGAAGGAATAGCAACGTCAAATACATTGTGGATTTTAGCAGAAGAAATGTATTTAAAAGTAAAAGGGAACACAATCACTCAAAACCTAAAACTATATTATTGCCAACATAATAGTTCAGAAGCCAAGTGCAAAATTTTTAGGAAATTTTCATTTATTTTCCCCAAATTAACATTGAACTCGAGATATAGGAGACCAAGACATGGGAGAATTAGAAGTGATGGGGCAGTGGGACACAGACTGCTTGTATTCATCTTCCACAGAAAGTTTTCATCAGCAAAAAGATGCCATGATTGACTGCCTAAGTTCAAACCTATTAGCTCTCATAATCACGAATGGTGCCAGCCAATTAACATTAAGACCTTACAGAAATTCAAGCTGGCCACCAACAGAGTTAGTAAAGGGGAAGGATTACTATGATAGAGGCATCTCTCAGACTATGGCTGTTGATAGTAAAACATGATTTGGTTTTTTAAAGTTTCATTTACATGGCACCTAATGACTAGGATGGCACTTACTGAATGAAGAGATACACTTGGAATAAATTACATACAGGTTATTCCAGCCAATTTAAACCTCAGAAAACAATACCACTTGCTTTACCCTAGAAGGTCAAAAGGGTCTGGGAAGAAATCTCTCATTTACCAGATTGCCAGTAAGCTTAATTGGGGGGAAATTATTGTTCACCCTGGTATCCCCAAGTTTTCACACGTGCTCTCTCATCTTATCTGACAATCATCTGCAATGTGGTAGTTATCCCCATTTTATTGATGTGGGTACTGAGAGTCCTAGGAATAGTTTATTTTCTCCATATCAATTACTACCATCTGATATACTACACATTTGAATTTATTTATTTTGATTATTATTTGTCCCCCTTGACTAGAATTAAGGATACTACAGCATGTTTATGTGTTCTCGATTTTATCTCCAGTGCTTAGAACAGTCCTGGCACACAATGGATATTCCATAAATACTTGTTGAAGGAATTAGTGATGTAACTTGCCCAAATTCATAAAGGCAATGAGTGAGATCTGGGGTTCAGTTTAGACATGAGTCACTCAATCTAGGGAGAAAATGATCACAGCAGAATTAAAATATGGAGAATTCAAAGGGACAGTGGCTTAGAATTCGGGTTTTAAAAGTGCCTTATAGGTAGCAGATGTAAAAAAAAATTCTCCGAAGCACCTCCTTGAAATTACTCTCGATTGCATATCTGGTGTGTTCAGGGCTGGACAAGCAGATAGGTGCAGTCTCCTCCACATAGGCAAATTCAACAGACTCCCAGGCAGAGCCAGAGGATTTGCAGCCCATTAAACAGGGCCATGGGAAGCTCTGAATAGCCCCCATTCACACAGAGGCTGAGAAAGGGCTGCACTACAGTGAAACTGCTGTCTGGGTTAAAAACCACAACTAAGAAAACAAACAAAAAACGCTCCCGTACTGCAGGAGCAGCCAAGGTCTACCCCACACCCCAGTGCTGTGAGTCTACACTGAAATGAGGACCTGCATAGGCCCAGGCTGTGACATATGGCCCTGGACAGCCAATCCTCTAAAAGAGTCCACAAAATTTTAAGTTTTAGGAAAGGAGATCACATTTTTCTTCATTCCATTGTGACTATCTTGGGCATTTCCTTGAAATTTGAGAATCTTAAATTCTCAAAGAGAACTGATTGAGGTGTTAGTTGAAAGAAATAATTGATATATAGTCTATGTTTTTATTTCCAGGACTATATTGTAAAACAGAAGATCTGTATTTAGACAGGATTTATTCCCATCCTAAAAGCTGTATTTTGTCTTTATAAATATTAAAATAACCTACTTTAAACAGGCAGAAAAAACAAACAAACAAACAAAAAAAACACACAAAAAAGTAACACATAGTATTGTAGCTATAAAACACTAGAAAATATAGACAGTGCTGTGATTGTCTTTAGGCTTTGCCTTATTAGGATGCCATTTCTTCCCCTCAGTTTTCCTTCACCTCAGTTTTCCTTCCTGAAAAGTTGCTGGGCTTGGGTTGAAAATGATAGCCTTTATTTCAGTAGAAATAACAAAAAGTAATAGGCAAGAAGTCATAGAATCCTCCCTACCCCCAAATAGGAAGTAGACAATGGAATTTACAGACATTGAGCTGTCTATTCTTTTCACTGGTTTTCTTTTGCAGGGGAAGAGTTAGGCAAGAGAAGTGGAAGCATAAGGAGCAAGTTAAAATTTTTACAGCACATACTATGAGCTATGTACTTTACATATGCTCAACAACTCTATGAAGAAGGTACTACAGTCATCTCCATTTTATAGGTGAGAAAGCTGAGGCTTAGAGACAGGTTAGTTTCTTGCCAATGTCAAATAGTTAGTACTGGGAGAGTCAGGATTACAAATGGGGACTATTTGACTCCAAAGCTGCTACCTTAATTATTTATTGCTTGACTTCAATGTGAAAGGGCTGATGGAACCTGGGGAAAAAACAAGCCAGGGTTTGTTTTTTATTGGTATAACACTGAAGAGCCTTTAAGCAGTCACTGAAGTGTCAAGCTAAAATAACACAGCTAATTTTAAGAGTTTTGAAACTCTGTAATTACCAAAACTTTAAAAAATCTAATATCTGCACTAATGCTGATCTGTAGCACATTTACTTCACATTTCTAAATTGAAATGTTCCCATCAGTACAAAGGTCACTTTATCACAACACACAAGTAACACTACCCAATGGTCATTGATACCCTGGAGACACAATATTGGTCAATTTATCCTAAAAAGGTAAAAGTCATAAACTCAAGTAATATAATAAAACCTAATATCTTCTGTAAGGACTACTCTTAGCACTTAAACCTCACACAAGCTTGTCAGGTTGGATAAAAATTAGTATAAAACGAAAAGCAACTGGTAGAGCCATGAGTCTAACCCACACATTAGGACTCCAGAACCTACATTCCCTCCACCACCCACTCTTTTTTTTTTTAATTAAAAAAAAAAAAAATCTCAAACTTATAGAAAAGTTACATGTACAAAACAAAGAACTTTTCCTGAACCATTTACGAATCGGTTGTCAACCTGATGCCCCATCATCCTGGAACACTTTAGAGAGTATACTGTATAAACAAGAACATTGTAGTAATGTCCTAATAACCACAATACAAACATCATATCGGAATATTAACAGCAATACATTAATATCATCTAATTCTCAAGTTTCACCAATTATTCCAATCACATCCTTTACAGCAAAAGAATCAGTTCAGAATTAAGCAGTGCATTTAGTTGCCATGTCTCTTTAATTTTCTTTAATCTGGAACAGTTTTTTAGTCTTTCCTTGACTTTCATGGCCTTGATAATTTTGAAGATTACAGACCAGCTATTTTGCAGAAGTTCTCTCAATGTGGATTTGTATGTTGCGTCTTTGTGATTAGATTCAGGTTATGCATCTTAAGCACAAATATCACAGAAATGCACCTGTTTTCTCTATCTCAGTTTAATCTGTTCCATAACTGCATATTTTTACTTCATTGGTTTGATTAAGGTGATGTCTACTAGGCCTCTCTACAGTAAAGGTATACTTTTCTCCTTTGTAATAAGCAACTGTTTTGTGGGGAGATACTCTGAAACTATACAAATACTCCAATTCATCACATACCAAAGCATGCCATACATTGGTGAGAACTTAAAATCAATTATTTCTCTTGAGCAAATCATTAGAAGATGAATTGGGAAGATAAAATAAAACCTAATTCTACAGAGACAATTCTAATTGTACAAAGTATATTTTCCAAAATGAATAAAAATAAAGGAAACAAGAGGTTTTTAATTGATAAGTAAATGATTAAAAAGCGAAGGTTTCAATATTAGAGACACACAGTAATTTTCCTATCCCTGAAAAAAACAGCTCTACATTTAGCGAAAATGGTAAATGAAACAAACATAGACTTTGCTTTAAACAGTGGCCTTAAAAAAAGATGATGCAAAATATATAAGGTCTTAAAATTTAGCAAGAGGGGGAGAAACTAGGAATGATACAAAATCAACTTACAGACAAATGTCTTCTACATTTAAAAAATAAAAAAATAAAATATAAACGTAATGGCACAAAAGTACTCTCTAAATTGCCAATAGAGTTCCAAACCCTGGGAATTTGAAGATAATGATAAAATGATAAAACCTTTGCCTCTGAGCACATCTGTCCAAATCTCAATGAATTTCAGAGATATACATTTTTGTATTTTGTCCCAAAATGTAGGCAGTGATTTTCCTTGGTATAAAGTTCTAGTGTGGTTATGTTAGTAAGAATTAGATTATCTGTATCACCTGATATCAAAAGTTCCTGGGAAGCGGATGTGGCTCAAGCAATTGAGCTCCCGCTTACAATATGGGAGGTCCGTGGTTCGGTTCCCAGTGCCTCCTAAAGAAGACTGCAAGCTGGTACGACGGGCAGGCACGGCAAACTGACACAATAAGATGACGCAACAAGAGACATGAGAAAAAAAACATGATGAGAGACACAGCAAAGCAGAGAGCAGAGGTTCCCGGTGCCTCCTAAAGAAACAAAAAGACAGACACAGCAAGTGCAAACAATGAGGGGGTGAGGAGAAATAAATAAAATACATCTTTAAAAAAAAAAAAAAAGTTTCTGGTTTTGATTCTAATGTTTCATGCCACTGACAGCTAAAAACTTCAAAGAAATATGAAGCGTCCTGAGTCCATGTTCTTAATGAGAAGTAGGTATCTTTCACTATATTAAGGTTTCTCAAACTAGAAATAGCCCTCTCCCCAAGAAACCCTTTCCTGTTCTTTCAAAATATAAGAATTCATGTTGTTAAAGCACAAATTTCATTCAAGTGCAATTCCTAGCTGGTGTCCAACAGAAAGGCATTTAGTTCATGTTTAACCTATCCAATGGCCTAGGAGCATTAAAACAGTGTGGCATTATAATCTGTATATGAATACTGTGGGGAAAAAATCATTACAATATCATTCTTCAATTTTACACTTTCCTAAGATCTCAAGAATACTGAAGGTTTATTGTACTGAGAATTCTAAAATATGGGACCAGGAATCAAGAAACTGAAACATTAGGTCTAAATATTATATGGAGAACAGACCTCTGCTGCCTCATGTGCCTCCTCTGTATCCTCTCTTCTCTAGCCTTCACACCTGCTGAAATATGAAACTCTGAGCAGTGGCTTCATAATGGCAGCACCACACTAAAATATGTGAGGCACAGGGCACATGGAAATACTCCAGAAGACACTAACAGATAAAAATGGAAAGGAAAGTTTGAGAAATAATGATTGGTCCTATTATAAAAGAGAAACCAGAGAAAGGCTGCTAAATCTAAATATCAGGTAAATCCTGTGGCCCACATCTTAAGATTATTTTGTTTTTGTTGTTTGTGAATGGGTGGAAGCTAGGAACTCATCGATAGATTAGTTAGGCTTATCAAATTACTTGACTGTTTGGAATATGTTCCTCACCTTCAAATATTTTGTACTTAAATCAATGCTCGGTGAATTAGTCTAACTGCTGCATATCATTCAAGAGTCAAAAAGTTCTCAATAATATATAAGTACTGATAATCCCTACAGTATATGCTGGTCTTCATTAAACCTGGTTTTAGGATAGCATATGAATATTGTGCAAACTAAATTAATGGGGACCAGCATACACTGTGGGGATTTAGTTCAGAAAGCTTCTAAGTCCCATTTCACAATACCACATTTTTTATATGTTTCTAAGAAATGTATTTTGTATTAAAGCAAACCTTCATAGGAAAATGCAACAAGTAACAGTCAAGTTTTTCAAAGAGACCAGAAAATTAACCATAACTATTACTTCAGTACTGCCATTATGAGTTTATCTAAAAAAGAATCTTTAACTTTTTAAGGGTGGGCCATGACTAATAATATTCTAATCTTTCAACAGGATTCATATGAACTTTATACTAAATATTTCTACCCAAATTAATAGGAAAAACAAAGAGAATAACCTTAGATTGTTATTCATAATTAACACATGTAAATAATATGGATTTTATCCCCTTTTTAATATACTGAACTCAGTAAAAGATACTAAAATTCTAATATTAAAAATCTTTTATGAATATGTAATTTTACTGCAACTTACATAATTATTCCATATTGTTTCATTATGCTACAAAATGGTTTTCAAAATCCTGGATATAGATAGACCAATAACTGAATGAAACTAGACAGCAGCTGTTATTAGAAGTGCATGGTTGAGAGGTAAAGAATTTTCTTGTTTGTCTGTTTTTTGTTTATTCATATTATTACTGAAACAATGAAAAGGCTCTAATAATGCTTGAAGTGATGAATGCACAACTATGTGATTATACCGCATACCATTGATTGTATACTTTGGATGAATTGTATACTTTATTAATATATATCAATAAAATTGATGTGTTAAAAAAAAAAAAAAAGTACATGAGCAGTGCCTAGTGAAGGAATACAGATCATTATGCCAGGTCCTTGATGTTGATGATTACACTTATGAACCTTTTCTTGTGAAATTGAAACTTAGCCTAATATTATATATTGCCTAAGAGTTACCTCCTGAAAGCCTCCTTGTTGCTCAAATGTGGCCTCTCTCTAAGCCAAACTCAGCATATAAACACACTACCTTCCCCCCGGCATGGGACATGACTCCCAGGGATGAGCTTCCCTGGCACTGGAGGATTATTACCAAGCGCCAACTAGCAATGCATCTGGAACTTTGACCAAAAGAGGGAAATATTAAATACAAATGAGTTTTTATGGCTAAGAGATTTCAAAGTGAGTTGGGAGGTCATTCCATAGGTTACTCTTATTCACGTCTCAGCAGGATCTCATTGACTGCCAGAGTAAACAGCGGGGTTCCTAAGGGCTCTAGGGACATCTAGGCACTATGAGCAGGGCAGTCAAGCTCAGAAATTCAGCACCCTGCCAGTGAGCCTTACTTTTGGAATTTATGCTCCCCATTCTAACAGAGTTAGACTCAGTTATAATTTCCCTACACATAGTTCTTCTGCCCCATTTATTTGAACCTATAAGTAGCACTATACTTGTTAAACATATGTCCCAGAGATTTAAATCTTTGGTCTGTTCATGTGCCAGTTGAGCCCTGAATCTCAGCAGAGTTGCAACACCTACTCACCAGTTCACTGGATTCACCCAGAACAACAAACAAGGAGATGATGATGGACAATGCCCATCCCAAGGAACAGAGAGTGTCTGCAACTGCAAGCAAGACAGTCCCATTCATCTGCCCCATGGGATCTAAGCTCCCTCTCAACTAGAAACAGAGTAGGCATCACCATCCCAAAATCCTCAAGATTGGGAAATGGACAATGGACTAAGGTAGACATATTATTATTCTATTATAGACTTATTATTATTCTAGCAATGGAAGAACTTTTATAAATGATAAAAGGCAGTGGTCACCAGAGGTTCTGAGAGAGGGAGAGGGAGGGATGAACAGGTGTAACATGGGGGCATTTTTGGGACATTGGATTTGTCCTGCCTGACACTGCAATGATGGATACAGACCATTATACGGTTTGTCATAACCTATAAAATTGTGTAAGGTAGAGTGTAAACTATAATGTAAACTATAGTCCATGGTTAGTTGCAATGCTTCCATATGTGTTCATCAACTGTAACAAATGTACCACAGAAATGAAAGATGTTGTTAATGTGGGAAAGTGTGTGTGTGTGTAGGGGGGGGGTGTCATATGGGACTCTCCTATATTTTTTATGTAACATTTATATAATCTAAAGATTCTTTAAAAATAAAAACTTAAAATAATTTTTTTTTAAAAAGTGATGGTGAGGTTTGGGGGTAGGGGTGGGTTGACAGATGTGAACAGCAACATAGTTTACAAACTATTTCTAACAGAAAAAATTAAACTGACTGGTTCATCTAGAGCAGTGGTTCTCAACTCAGAGCAATTTTATCTCCCAGGGAACTCTGGCAATGCCAGGAAATATTTCTGGTTGTCACATCCTGGACAGACCCTACTAGCACTTAAAGGGTAGAGGCCAGGGTGCTGCTGAATATCCTACAACATACCTGATAGTCCCCTATAACAAAGAATTATCAACCCAACATATCATGAGTGCTGAGGCTGAGAAATCCTGACCTGGACAATGTATGATGTACTCAGAGACTAACCTGACAGGATTTTAAGAAGCCTAAGTATAAACATTTAGATGTAAAATGTTAAATATACACCCTGGTACATATTGTGTGCTCAGTACGCATTAGTTATTGCCATTATCAGCATTACTATTGTTACCCATATAGTCAATGATTTTTGGCTTTAAGGAAAGCTAGAACAGATACAATTCTATTTTACCTGCCCCAGTACAAAACATCATGAAAAATTTTAACATACTGAAGATTGTTTTGAAAAATATGGCCAAAAAAAAAAAAAAAAAGCTTTTTGAGTGTTTATGTAGATACCAGGTTTATATAAACAAAGTATGTGGGTATACACAATCATTTGGGATTAGAAAAAATTAGTTTTATGTTATCATTTACAGTAAAGCCTAAGTTTTACTTCTTTCTTCCCAGGCAGGATTCCCAGGAATATCAATTGATTTTATTTACAGTTATTACAACAAATTATTTTTTAATAGCCACAATTCTTAAAGCTAAAACTGTTCTGTTTAAAGCCAAGAATTCTCCCACTAATGTTTTCTGTATTAGCTAGTATGACAGCGATAACTAAACATGATTAGGCAGCTTAATTATATTACATCTGCCTTCCTCTTTATTCCTCAGACACTATGCTATTATATTTGTTACTTCTTCAGACTCCTCCTTTTTACCATTACACCAGTAAAAAGTATTTCTGAAGCAAAGCCTTTACTTAGGAAAAAATAGGTGGCATCTCTCACTAGGATAGCATTAACATTTTCTCCCCAGTTCTTGAAAATGCCCAAGATTCTCAAATTAAGAGTCCCTCAATTTAATTAAAGAAATCCTGAAGCAAAATATCAGCCTAGAAATAATAAATGAGTTTTACAGGGAAATGACTTTTAGAAAATCACTGCAAATTTTTAAATGTATTTTTCTATTCTTCTCAGAGAAAAAAGCTTATGACTTTAAAAGGTTGGAGAATTTAAGCAAACACTCCATGGTTTTGGAAATGTAGTTTCCACGGCAACCAACATGATTTTCTTTATATAGCATTATAAACAGATGGTAAAGAGTGGTCATGTTTGTTTCTTTGCCAGTATATCAGTAAAACTGCTGTAACACTGAAATGCATACATTTGAACTATTTAATACATTTAATATACTAACTACTAGATCCAGTAATTCAGGCAGAAAAATATAATCAAATGGTATCTGGGATTTTTTTTTTTTAATAAACACATGAAGAATTTGAACAGTGAGTCACTATACTCCATACAGTCAACAGTCGTCCTTGGCGAGACTTAGTACAAATGTTTTCTCAGCACTTGCCATGCAGGGCATATAACCAAAAATATGAATATTATGAGGAGAAAATAATGGATTGGGATAATAAAAGTGGAACCATGTCTGTAATTATATTCTTTTGTCATCTTTTTTGAAAGAACAAATGAGGAGATAAGAAACACAGAGTTTCTTTACAATATATGACAGGTTGTAAAGTAAATGGCAAAGTAGTTTTTCAAAAATCAGATTCCATTCCATGTACATAGTAGTGGCTTTGAGAAACACAGGTGCTCTGAACGCCAATGGTTTAACTATGGTAATTTGCTAGATACTATTTGCTAGAAAATGAAAATAACCAAAAAACTATAAACGTGATTAGCCTGGCAGTAAAAGTTTGAACAGCCAATTACTACATGTATTATCAACATGTCGGAGGCAGCTACCCCATATCTGGAAGGAAGTCAGCCAGTTAGAAAAGACTGTGAAGAGGGCTGTGGTTCCACAGGGACACTGACAATTTTCTTAAAGGCCTTGAATTGTTTTCCAAGCAAGGTTGAGAAATGCTTACCTTAAAATAATTTTTTTTAAAGTGGGGCAATATTTACCATTTATAATTATATAAATGGCCACTGTGATTATACTTACAAAACAATATTCAGTAAAAGGTACATATCTTGCATTTTCCCTCCCAATAAATTCTATTAATTTTCATGTAACTATATGAAAATATGCTAAATATACCTAATAATGCTAATTTTTATCATTTATTAACTCTTTCTATGCGTCTCACACCAAAGTAAGTTCATAGGAGGTAAGGTATTTCATTGTACAGAACAATTCATGATGGTAATACAGAAAAGGGGTAAGCATATTTATAAAAGGAGTGACTTTGGGTGCTGTACAAATTGACAATTTAATTTTCAATAAAAACATTTTAAGATAAGTATAGACTTTCCTGGATTTATATTTGAATCAAAAATGAGAAAATTGTTTCTGAAGTATGTATCTTGGATAAATTACACTTAAAGCCGGTCTGTAAAAAACTGCTGCCATAGTACAATATTTGGAAATTATTTAAATCTTGACAGCATAAGAGCAAGTCCCCTTTCCCATATGAAGCCAAAGGGTCTCCGGCCAGGTACCAAACTCATCTACCAAAAATCATGCTTACCTACCGCACTGAAGTGATCACATAATCAAAAGCCCTTTTCAGAGTTTTCAGATTGCCTTCTATAGTTCTTATAGTGTAGACAACTATCTAGAAATTGATAGCCTCCACTTTAGATTAATAACTTGTAAGAGGTGCCTGCTTCAGAGTGCTTCTCAACCCTGGCTGCACAATAGAATCACCTGAAGAATTTTAAATATAATAATACCTACATCCCAGTGCATGCCAAATTAGGCAAAATCTCCAAGACCAGGCCTAGTCACTAGTATTTTTAAAAAACATCTTCGGTGTGATTCCAATGCACAGCCAGGGTTAAAAAACACTGGAGAGACTGTGATGCATGTTTCTCTTTACTCCCAATAAGGAAAAGATCTCAAATCGCCCCTTTCATCTCTATAGGACACACGATTGAGTGTTAGATTACCTTTTCATTATAGAGACACAAGACTGGATAAAAAAGGCATTGTACTGAATTAAGTGGAGGCAGTGACTTCTATTATAAAGAAACTCAACAAAATGCAAAACTGAGGTGTGAAAAAGTCTCCCCATGAATATTCTAGATATTAACGTCAACCTGTTAAAAAGGTGGTCATTATTAGGAAGACCTGTGAATAGTGAATTTATTTTTACTCCTTTTGGGATGTGCTCCTAGAATTTGAGCTGGTTGCCATGAGCTCTCCACACTGAACAATCGTAAAATAAATGTTTTCTAGGTTTCCAGTGCACTTAATAGATCTTCTATAGAACTGATTTAAATCATCAGCAGTGTACTTCTCACCTGTTACTTCACAATAACATATTCTCTTTTTCAAAACTACCTTTAAACTATCACCAACAGTAGTGAAAATTTAGGCATTTGGAAAAGGAAAAACTTCAAAGGTAAGGACAACTTCTACCTACTTCTGCTGCACACATACAAAAAGAAAAAAATAACCCCAAAACCTGTTAATATACTACCTCCTAAAGACAGTAGAAATGACTGCCGTAGATCCCAAATGTTATTTTGAACCTCACATTCGTAACAAAATTCTACCATGTAGAAAATGCAAATAGTTGGTGATTATAATACTATTTCTTCATCTCTATGCTTTCACTTTGCAGATTATTTGCAAGACCACCTATTTGCTTGATATGAAATAGCAAATTGAAATAAAATAATTACAAACTCTCCAAATTAACAGTGACAAAGAATACGGAAAAGAGAATACAGTTAAGTAATCCCAGACGATAAACTAAGATGAGTAGTCTTAGGATTGATTTCTACATATTTTTTTTTGTATTTTTACATTTCCACAGGCTACAAAAATTTCCACAAGTCATTTATTCTTTCCTTGGGAAACTTTATTGGGCTATTTGTGTATCTGGTACTATTAACTCATCATAATTTTACATCAAATTCTCATAACATGATTGAGGTTTAATTCTAAAAAAATTCAAAAAATACAAAATAGGAAAAAAGCATCACCCTAATGCATTTGGGAAGAAACAACCTATTAAAGAGAATAAATGTGTCTGGCAGAATTCTAGAGATGACAGAAAACAAGAGGAAACAACATTTCCTAATGTTATTTAAATATGAACACAGGCGACAGGGAGATGTGCTAGGACAGAGAATCAACAGGAACTCTAGTCTTCCTGCACATAAACTAGGGCTTCATTAACGATAAAGGAACAGGTGTCTTGGGACCCATTTACTCAGGTTATTAACTATTATGAGCTGCTGATATCCAAATTTATTTTAGTACTAGGCAGTTGATTAAAAATAAATACAAATTTAAATTCCATCTATTGGCTTGTAAAAGCATTGCCTAGCTTTCCAGAGTCTAATTTAATATAAAAGTAGTTTTTCTATATTCCTGATCACAGGAGGATACTGAAGTTCATATACAATATTTCCTAAATGCCCAAAAACTTTCATATTAAGCTTCATTTGAATGAAAAAATTGATGAGTGGTTTATTGTCTTGTCCTGACAAGACCAAACAAGCTGTGCTTACCAAGAACTAAATTTTTATTCAAACTTAAACAAATAATGCCACAGACATGTATCCATCTTTAAAAAAAAGGAGGGGTGGAATCCCACTCACCAAACTTCCTTGTCCTAAATTCAGTGTATTTTATATTGCTAATTTTTGAAAAACATAGGTGGCAGTAATCACCTTCTGGGTAATTTTTTACTAACTCATCTATAAAGACTGATGAAAAATATTATGTGTGAACTATTTATGGGGAATTTATACATTAAGTAAAATATTTAGAATGTTAAAGTCAGAAGTGCAGCAGGCATCATCTAATCCAATGCACTTTTTTACAGAACAAGAAAATTAGGCTCTGTAAAGCCAAATAGTTTGCCTAGGGTAAAAGACGGGAATATTTTGATCACAAAATCTGTCGCACTATCCTGGATCTTTTATTAACTTGTGTGATCCTGAGCAAGTTATTTAAATTCTCTAAACTTGTTTCCAAATCTGTTAACATCAGCATACTAGGACCTATCTTTCAAGGCTGTTTTAAAAATTCAATGGGTTAAATGCTGTAGATGTTATTTCAAACTGTTACAATTACTTGCATCTAGTTTTTTTTTTTTTAATCATTTAGTTTATTTAAGTACATAATGTTCTGAGAGTGATACTATACATATTCCACAAGCATTTATTATGACTACTCTATGCTTTTTGTGCACACTTTATAGGGAATACAAAATGGTACTGCATTATCTACATCCACAATAGTCTAGTAAAAGTCACTGTAGAAATGAAATGGTAAAAACTTCTGACTGATGAGGAAGTCAAAGATAGAATCATGATTTTTTTAAAAATACAGCAATATTTTAAAATGGCAACATTTTTATAAGGTCAAGATTTTTCAGCCTCAGCATTACTGACATTTTAGGCTGAATAATTCTTTGTTGTGAGGGGCTATGCAATGTAGGGTGTTTAGGAGCATACCTGGCCTCTACCCACTAAGATGTCAGTAGCACTCACCAGATGTGACAACCAAAAGTGATTCTAAGACATTGCCAAATGTCCCCTGGGGTGTGGGGGTGGGGACAAAATTGGTTGAAAATCACTGGATAAGGCATACTACAGCACTTTGTTAGTTTTCAAGCTAATGAAACATACTAAATAAATACCACTTAAAAGCAAAGCAAAAGCAAGAAATTACCAAAAAAAAAAAGCAAAGCAAAGCAAATCTGGAGTTTTAGTGCTCTTGTAAAGATGTCTTCAGATCTAAAGCATCAAGCATTAGGATACTTGAATACCAAGGTGTGGCTTTGGTTTTGGATTCTAATGTTTCATGCCATGACTCCCAAAAAGTTCAAAGGAAAGAATTATTCCTGAGTCAATGTTCTTTTTTTCAAAGATTCATTTATTTACTTATTTTACTTTTTTTATCCAGTTTTATCCCCTCCCCACCACCACCCCCGTTTTTGCTGTTTTTGTGCCCACTCACTGGGCAATTCTCTGTGTCTGTTTCCTGCCCTCTCTTCTCATCCTTCTCCTCCAGTCTTCACTGGGATTTGATCCTGGGACCCTCCAATGTAGGAGAGAGGTGTCCTACCACCTGTGCCACCTTAGTTTCTGGTTTTTCAGTGCATCTCATCTTGGACCTCCCTTGTGTCACTCTCCTATTACATCATCACGGCGCACCCGCTCACGAGGCCTGGGGGGCTCATCCGCTTGCAGAGCCTGGCGGCCTTCTATATTTTTCTTTATTTTTTTTACCAGGAGGTCCCAGGGATTGAACCCAGGTCCCTCCATATGGGAGATGGACTCCCAAGCATTTAAGCCATATCTGTCCCCTGAGTCAATGTTATTAATGAGAAGTAGGTATTTTTCACTATATTAAGGTTTCTCAAACTAGAAATAGCCCCCTCCCCAAGAAACCCTTTCCTGTTCTTTCAAAATATAAGAATTCATGTTGTTAAAGCACAAATTTCATTCAAGTGCAATTCCTAGCTGGTGTCCAACAGAAAGGCATTTAGTTCATGTCTAACCTATCCAATGGCCTAAGAGCATTAAAATAGTGTGGCATTGTACTCTGTATATGAATACTGTGGGGGAAAAATCATTACAATACCATTCTTCAGTTTTACACTTTTCTAAGATCTCAAAAATAATGAGGGTTTATTGTACTGAGAATTCTAAAATGTAAGACCAGGAACCAAGAAACTGAGGTGACAGGCAAACGTTAGGTCTAAATATTATATGGAGAACTGACCTCTCTGCTGCACTTTCCTCTGTCCTCTCTTCTCTAGCCTTCACACTTGCTGAAATATGAAACTCTGAGCAATTTGCTTGGAAATTGCAGCACGACACTAAAATATATGAGGCATAGGGCATATGGAAATACTCTAGAAGACACTAACTGATAAAGATGGAAAGGAAAGTTTGAGAAACAATGACCAAATATAAGTGAGCTCAGAGTAAATTTAAAAAGAACTAGGCCCACAGAAGGCACAGTCCATGAGACTGGCCTGCCATTAGTGACCACTCTGCTTCTAGAGCCTACAGATTCTGCATTGAAAACTAACAAACAAAAAAAAGACTGGGCGATAGATAAATTTGAGAATCATAATCACCAAGAGGAGATTGTTGCTCGTTTTGATTTTGCCTTCGCTTGAAAAGTTACCAAGTGGTCTTGACTTCTCTTACTCAACAAAATTCTTGAACATTGTGAGAGATGAGAACAGTCTGTGTTTTCAAACAGGGATGTCAACAGGTTGAAAGTTCTGTTGTTTTGACTCTATATGTAGTGGTATCTAAAACAAGGAAATTTAGACATAAACTGCTAATCTGAATTGACATAGTGGGCAAATATCCTTTCAAAAGTCTAATTGGAATTGCATTTTATGGCACATGAAGATTTAATTTCCAATGTAGATATACAGAGAAATATGATTTATATTGAAGACAAAGTATTTTTAGTTGAAAGAAAACTGCACTGCCAAGCTATTTTGCATTTAATGCTATAATTTACATCTGTTACAATATTCATGATATAAAATAAATATCCAAATCTTATATGGAAAACCTTCATCGTGAAAAAATTAGAATTTTAACAAAATGGTGCTTCACATATTGAAGAATGCTCTCATTTTAAAAAGCAAACATACCAATTTGACAAATTATATTAAACCTACCACTAATAAATTCAGATTCCTTTGATAATCCCTGAGTAATTCTAAAAATTGAAAGTATAAAGCATATTTATGCTAATAAATGTCTACATTTTATAAAAAAGAGATTAATATCCTGCATTTTAAGTACATATTGTAGACATCCTGCATTCAGGCAACATGCTGCCACAAACAGAGGTAAAGAGCTGCGAAATAACCGATGCTCTCTCGCCCATTTTTCAATTTGTGTTTCAAGCAAAACTTTAAGGGTTGACATTTTCTACTTGACCCTACAAAATGGTTTTTTTCCTAAAGTATTATTTAACTTGGGGAACAAATCATCTATATTTTTACACAGGGGAAATCCCTCCCCCCAAAGATTACCTAATCAAGGCATTATTTATAAATAGTAGCAACATAAAATACAGCATCACACATTAGTACAACACAAATCATTGTGCTTTAAAATGGAGATTTCCAACTTATGTCCTGATGGATTCTGCTGATAGACAAATCCCTTCCCTCAAAAGCAACCATAAAGCTGGACAACACAGTCAAAAAGCAGTCATTTCAGTATTCTGGAATTCAACCAAAGAAATAGAATTCGTGAAAAACTACTGAACTTCTGGTAAAAACACTATGAGTCTATAATATTCTTGCCACGGACTGCTCTCATATCTGTCCCCTAGCTTTGTCAGAACAGTAGTCCAACTCAGGCAGGGTGGGCTGTGAAAACCCTGTCAAAGTGGTGATCTCTGTTTTAAGTGACAGAAATGGCCAATGGTTCTGTAAGCTTCAGTTAGCAAACCAGATAGGGGTAAGCAGACTAGTCAGGGATTTAACAAGAAGCACCAGCAGATGAGACAGCTACAGGGGGCTTGATAAGCTTCCCACATATTCGGGGTTGACCAGAGGCTTTGTGAATTGCAGCAGAGACCAGAGAAGGTCTATATATCCCTGGCTAACAGTGCCTACTGGACACGTGCAGGGTGAGACATGAGAAGTCCCAAAGGAAAGTAAAAGCCAGGGCAGTGTGAAGTTTGAATGTGCTCCCTAGCCCACACACAGAGATTAGAAGCCTTATAGTTGGAGGTATTTCAACATAACATTTGACCAATTTGGGGCTAACCACTAACCTACTCAAATACAGGAGCAACCCCTAGGAAGACAAGTTTACAGATGAAAACAAGGGGGGAAACTAAGCAGAGACATCAGCAGCTCTATATTGCAGGAGACACAGACTTCAAAGGTTTAGTCGAGGTAAATTACAAAACAAACAACAAAAATGGCAAGCAAGCAACTGGAAGGCAGGAAGAGAGGGAAGGAGCCAGAAACAAGAGTTGCTACAATATTATCTAAAATTTGACCAGTATTCAACAGAATTTTATGAGTCACACAAAGAAAAAAGAAATTGTAATTCATGAAAAAAAAGAGCAAGAAAAACTGTTTCTAAATGTCTCTGGATATTGTGCTTAGCAGATGACTTCAAACCAGCTATTGTAAATATGCTCAAAGAACTAAAGGGAACTATGTATAAAAATTAGATGACCCCATGAATAGAGAATTTCAAAAAAAGGATAGAAATTAGAAAAAAGAAACAAGTGGGGTGATGTCATCAACATGGTGACCTAAGACATCACATGGAAAAGTCTTCCCTCAGAATCAACTAATAAAAGGACAAATCCCACTTGCTTAGAACTCTGGAGGATGACAGACTTCTAAGCAAGGATTCCACAAAAGCTGAATCAAAGAGAAGACAGGAGATTTTCTTCCTGGAGCTGCCATTCCACACCCCTCCCCCTCACCGGGTCCCATGCAGCCTGGGGGTCACTCAGAGACAGCACAGCCCAGGTCACATTGCCATGCATGTAGACTATAGAGCCACTCAAAACAGTGAGCTAGAACCCCATGCATATCCAGACATAAGGACCCAAATATGCAGAGGCCCTGAGTAAGCCACTGAGGAATTCCACATACAAAAGGACCCCCAGAGGAAAAGAAAAAATCAGGAGAGACTGCAGCAGAACTGTTGAACTGGGCTCTCTCAATCCAGTCAGTGTTCACTGGACACCTAAATGCAAAACAAACCTTTCTGGATGGACCCACCTTTCTGGAGTGACCCCAGCTGAGAACCCAGGGCAGGATATCCTAGCAGGGAAGACACCAGAGACAATGGTTAAACACAGGCTATGCTAATGGTTCACAATAAGTTGGACCAAGCATCAAAGATGGGCCTTAACACAAAGCCAACCAACAATAAAACTCAAGACAAGAGGAAGAAACTGACCATCAGAGTTAACTTACCAAAAATAATCATATGACCAGACATCAGCAAAAAATTTTAAGCCACACTAAGTATAGGGTAAATGAAGGTGGAATGCCCTTTCCATGAACCCAAGACTTGGAAAGGAGGATGGGTTAGTCTGGCCAACCACCTGACCCTCAAACAGAGAACTGGATGTAAGCATGGAGGAACACCTGAGATAAAAAGCACGGCGCGAAGCCTCCCGGCGGGCTGCCATCAGATCCTGCTTCTCCCAGCCTCCCACCCACTTTGTAAGTAATAAAGACATGACCAATGCTGGGCTCCCGTGTGGTTTCTCTGGAATATCAAAGAATTTTGTCAACTTTCCTGGACTTGACCTCTGTGTTACAAATGGCGTAGTCAGCAGGATATTCTAGGTTCTCCTAACAGTGTGGGAGCTATGAATGGCATGGCAGTCACAGGAAATTTGGCGCAGGGGGGGGGGCTGACCTTGATTGAGAATTCTGCAGGGGAAATCCTGCTCTGTATTGGGGATCTCAGGGTGGCCCCGTTCCTCTATGTGGTTGTGTTTAACCCTTGTTAGTCGGCTTATGCCTTGGAAATAGGATTTGGGGTCCTGTATATGACTTGCAGGATGCCCAGTATACGCCTGCAGGGTTAGTACAGTTAGAGAAAACTTTAGAGAAGAATTTAGTACAGTTAGAGAAGAATATAGAAGATGTCTTCATAAAAAAGAAAGAGCATCGGGCTGTGGCTGTAGCCGCTGCTTGGCCCTTGTTAGCTGCCTTGGGAGATTGCTCCAATAAACAACGGGCTGCTGAATTCCATACGTGCCAGGTAAAGGAGGAGCTTGAGAGAGAGCTTAGGCTAGTCTGTGCCAATTGGAGAGAAAATTCTAACTGGTTGCTGATTACTAATAAAAGTGTTTCCAAAAACAAGCTTGCATATTACAGGCAACACTGATTCCAGAAGAGATCTTGAAAGCAGTGAAAGTCAGCAACATGAAATAATGGAGAGCTTGGAAACACCCATATCAAAGGAAACGGAATATGGAATATGAGACTTAATGGATATAGAAAAAAGTAAAAGCTTTGTGGAAGTGAATTCATAGTCAATGCTGACTACAATTTGATGTTTGTTTAAGGGAATGTGTTATTAAGTAACTATAGTCTACGTGGCTGCTTATAAAAGGTTTGTAAAAGCATTGTTTAACCTGTACTGTTAAAATAAAATATCTGTTATTTAATGTAATCATGGTAAAGGTGCAGAAGTAAAAAGCAACATAAGTTCACGTGATATGTTTTAGAAAGTGTATGAAAATTGAGAGATAAATTTCTAGGTCAGACATTGATCCTGCAAAACAATAAAGGTATCCACTACATCTCTGGTTATGCTCCTGAAGTGGATGGAGAATACGTTGCAGTTTTGGACTCCTGCAGCAGCCGGCAATGGCTGGATAAGGCCAGATGTACAATGGACCTTTCAAGTGTTGTCACAGGGTTATTTCTATAGACCCACGTTGTATCATGGGCTGGTAGCCAAGGATTTAGAGAAATGGGAAAAACCATTGTATGTGTTAATCGGGGAAAATTGTGCATGGGAATAGGAGGCCCCCCGGCCCCCAGCAAGATGTTTTTTTTTGTTTTGTTTTGTTTTTAACTTTATTTTGTACATTTAATAATTGAAAACATAAACAATTAAAAACTAAAAAGTAAACACAGATGAATAAATATATACATTTCTCAATTAAATTAATGGATACATGTAAATTTTTTTTTTTTTTTTTTGAATCAAACAATATATTACACAATATATTTGGTTCATAGTAACGCATTCATACAGTATATGTCCTTTTGTGTCTGGCTTGCTTCACTCAACATAATGTCCAAGCCCACCCTGATGGGAAAAAACAGTCTCTTCAACAAATGGTGTTGGGAGAACTGGATATCTATAACCAAAAGAAACCCTATCTCACCCCCTATACAAGAATCAACTCAAAATGGATCAAAGATCTAAATATAAAAGCCAGGACCATAAAACTACTAGAAGAAAATGTAGGGAAACATCTTCAAGACCTTGTAGTAGGTGGTGGTTTCTCGGACCTCACACCCAAAGCACGTGCAACAAAAGAAGAAGTAGATAAATGGGACTTCCTCAAAATTAAACACTTTTGCACCTCACAGGACTTTGTCAGAAGGGTGAAAAGGCAGCCAACTCAATGGGAAAAAATATTTGGAAATCACATATCTGATAAGGGTTTAATATCCAGGATAGCAAGCTGCTTTTAAGAAATAAAAAGGGCATCCTGCCTTCATGTGAGTATTGAGAAAATGGATTGACAGATAAATGGGGAGTTAATGCAAAATGGATGATAGAAAAGTTGTATTAATGGCCGGGGGTGTGGGCACTGCAACCTCATAGATGTGATTAATCCCACTGAATGGTAGGTTTGAGAGTGGTTGAGATGAGAAAGTTTGTTGTATGTACGTTTCCACAATAAGGAGGAGAAAAGAGAAAGAGAGATAGAATGAAAGAAAGAGGGAGGGAGGGAGGGAGGAAGGGAGGGCAACTAGAGACAATGATATCAAAGGCAATGCATGACCCTGGATGAGATCTAACAAGGGAGCAAAGAAGACTCAAAGGACATTTTTGGGACATATAAAAAAATTGGGATATGGACTGTAAGGTTTATATCAAGGTTGAATTTCTTAAGCTTGGTAACCACACTTGGGGTGATAAGTGTACATGGTATTGCTGTTGTAGAATCTGGATACAATGTTCCAATGTCCTAACTGCTCAGATATTGCAGATGATTTAACAGGCAGATTATAAGGCAGAAAGAGTATTGGGGTGGATTGTGGGGTAAACGAAGGCAGAATGCCCTTTCTGTGAACCTGAGGCCCTAAAAGGAGGACAACATGTTGGTCTGGCCAACCACCTGACCCTCATAAACAGGGAATTGGATGTAAGCATCTAGGAACACCTGCTATAATAATCAGGAGGTTGGTAATTGTTAACTAGTAACCCTCGTGATGCCCCTGCTTTGTAACCTTATAAAGCCAACTATGTCTGTTCGAGGAGGCGAAGCACAGCACATAGTATGGTGCAGAGCCTCCAGGCAGGATGCCACCAGGTCCTGTAAGAGGGTGGAGCTTCTCCCAGCTTGCCACCACCGGGTTATGTTTCTAAGTAACAAAGGCATGACCAATGCTGGGCTCCCATGTGGTTTCTCTGGAATATCAAAGAATTTGGTCAACCTTCTTGGGCTTGACCCCCTGCATTACACTAAGAAACAGAAAGATATGGCTCAGTCAAGGGAACAAACTAAAACTTCAGAGGAGACACAGAAGTTGCAACAACTAATCAAAGAAGTTCAAACAAATCTCATAAATCAATTCATAGAGATGAAGGAAAATATGAACACAGAGATAAAGGATACTAAGAAGACAATGTGTAAGCATAAAGCAGAATGTGAAAGTTAGAAGCATAACAGAAATTATGGGAATGAAAGGCACAGTAATGGAGATTAAAAATACATGAGAGGGAAGCGGCTGTGGCTCAATCAGTAGGGCTCCCGTTTGCCATATGGGAGGCCCCGGGTTCGGTTCCCGGGGCCTCCTGGTGAAGGCAATAGCCCGCCCGCACGGCGTGGTTGGCTGACCCGGCGAACACAAGCAGCAAGGGGGGGATAAATGAATAAATAAATAAATAAAATCTTAAAAAAAACAAAACAAAACAAAAATACATGAGAGGCATACAACAGCAGATTTGAAGAGACAAGAAGAATTTGAACAGAAGAAAGAATCAGCAAACTAAAGGACAGGACAATCAAAATCTAAGAGTCAGAAGAACATATAGAGAAAAGAATAGAAAAAATTTGAGCAATGTCTCTAGGGATTTGAATGACAGCACGAAGCACGCAAAAATATGCATCATGGGTGTCCCAGGAGGAGAAGAAAATGGAAAAGGGGCAGAAAGAATATTTGAGGAAATAATGGCCAAAACTTTCTCAACTCTTACGAAAAGACATAAATATCATGTCCAAGAAGCACAATATACTCCAAATCCTAACAAACTTACTCTAAGACGTATACTATTCACAATGTCAAATGTCAAAGATAAAGAGAATTCTGAGAGCAGCAAGAGAAAGGTGATTCGACACATACATGAGATCTCCAATAAGACTAAGTGCCAAGTTCTCATCAAAAATGATGGCAGCGAGAAGGCAGAGTGTAAGATATATTTAAGGTACTGAAAGAGAAAAATGGCCAGCCAAAATTCTTAGCCAGCAAAACTGCCCTTCAAATATGAGGGAGAGTTTAAAATATTCACAGATAAACAGAAACAGATAGTTTGTCAGCAAATGACCTGCCCTACAAGAATTACTAAAGGGACTTCTGCAGGATGAAAGGAAAAGACGAGAGAGAGCGGCTTGGAGTTGTGTGAAGACATGAAGATCTTCATTAAAGGTAACAAAAAGGGTATATGCAAAACCCAATAGTACTGTATCCTCAATATACAATGCTGCTCTTTAATTCCTATAAGAGTCAGAATACAATTGAACAAGAAAAAGGCACATTTCCTGATAACAGACTTGCAAAATATAAAAATGTAATGTGCAACAAAAACAACATAGAGGAAAACAGAGCAGAGCCAAAAGACAGAAGCAACCCAAGTGTCCATCAATTGAAGAATGGATAAACAAAATGTGGCTTGTACATACAATGGAATATTATTCAGCTGTAAAAAGGGAAAAGTCCTGATATATATGACAACATGGATGAACCTGGAAGACATCATGTTGAGTGAAATAACCCAGATACAGAGGACAATTATTCTAATTGTTTCAATTTGCTCTTAATTGAAACAATGAGAATAAGCAAACTCATAGTCAGAATCTAGAATACAGGTTACTAGAGGGACAGAATGGGGATAGGAAATGGGAAGTTAAGGCTTAAAATGTCCAAGTTTCCTATTTGGAAAAAAGGAAAGTTTTTGTGAATGGACAGTGGTGACAGTAGCGCAACATTCTGAACGCAATTAACAGCATATATCTGAAAATAATTAAAAGGGAAAATGTTAGATTGTATATACAACAGAAGAAAAACAAAACAAAAAATCTATGGAAATACACTACATAAACAATGAGCCCTAAATCAAACTAGGGGCTTTTAATTAATAGTATAATTATAAAAATGTGCTATCACCAATTATAACAAAATGTTCCACACACCAATGCAAGTTGGTGGAGCAGTGGAGTATGGGAAGCCTGTATTTTATGCATGATTACTCTGTAAACCCACAACTTCTCTAATAAAAAAAAAAAAAAAAAGTGTCTCCACAGGCCAGACAACATAGCAGAGAGTCACACAGTTTCCTGCTCTGACAGTGTTTAAACAGAACTGGCACTAGCCCCCTTGCCTGGCTACTCCCAGACAGCCCTCACCCACCTTCTCACAATGTCTTCAGACTGCCCCCAGCCAACTGCTGCTGCTCCTCAGTCACCCGTCAGGATAACCACATCCCTGTCACAGGAGTGCCAGAACTACAACCAGAGGCCACCATCAACTGCTAGATCAACCTAGAGCTCTACACCTCTTACTACTTTGACTGTGATGATATGGCTTTGAAGAACTGTCTGATATTTTCTTCACCAATTTCAGGAGGAGAGGGAACATGCTGAGAAACTTCTGAAGCTGAAGAACTTAATGAGGTGGCCAAATCTTCCTTCAGGATATCAAGAATCCAGGATGTAATGACCAGGAGAGCAGACTAAATGCAATGGAGTGTGCATTACACGTGGAAAAAAGGATGAATCAGTCACTACTGAAACTGTACAAACTGGCCACTGAAAAAAAAAACAACCACCACTTGGTGATTCATTGAGACTCATTACCTGAACAAGCAGGAGTAAGTAACCAACTTGCACAAGATCCAGAATCTGGCTTGGCAGAGTATTTCCTTGATACAATGACTTCAAGATATGTTGCCATCTAAACAAAGTTGAGGATCAGTCCAAGACCATGTCACTAAGAGACTTACAATAGGATTCTCAGACTTCATTGTTTTTCATTCCCAGACCTAACCAGCAGTCAGAAACAGCCTGCACTGCACTTCAACACCTTGGTTTCAAGTTAGAATCTTAGAGGTCAAGTAGTTCTAAACTCGCTTTACCCTCAGCAATTTCCCTCTCCCAATTCTATACTTGTCAGCCTATTTGTATCATCTGGGAAAATCTGTCAATTCCATTGGATTATAAACAAAACCAAGGTGAAAGATTATGTTTTATTCATCTTTATACCTGTTCTGTATTACAGTGCTCTATACATTGTCTTTGATAAATGTCTAAATGTTTATAAATTTTCAGTGATCCTTTGTATCATTTCTTCTACCAAGATCTTTATACATTTGCTCTTAAGTTTACCTGTTGCTTTAACAAAATTTCCTTGTTAACATCTAGTGCTTATCTTAATTTTTTATTTATGTGAGATATCTTCTCCAGAAGTACATAATGAGAAAGTTAAAATAGAATGATACTTACACTTCAGCTTAGAAAATACCTAATCCATTTTATTCCTCAGATACCAAAGGCAGTTGCAGAATACAAATAGAGTACTGGATTTTAAGTCAAGCAATCTGGGTTTGACATCAGGTTTACTGTTTACTAGCTGGAAGGCTCAGCACAAATTACTTAACTTCTCTGAGCTTCAATTTCCTTATTAGTGATACTGGAATAAAATCTGCTCCCAGGGTTTTGTGAAGGTTATAGGCAAAAACCTGGCAATAAGCTCCCTAACCGGCCTTCATTGAATCTGAGCACCACAGAGTTAAAGTGACTTCACCAAGAACTCAGATCTCCAGTTGTGTTAAATCCACTTTATCTAATGGAGAGTGCTACAGGGCAAATAATTGCCAGTCCATTCAGAGACATCTCCTACCCAAGAACAAATATATTTCACCAAGTGTACAGTGTACCTTTGGGATAATAAGAATATATACTTCTCATGACATTAAGGAAAAATCCAATTAATCAAATATCTTTCAGATGCAGCTTTTACATGTTCTTGTTTAGGGATTCAATGACATTTGTACCCAGGATCAATTCTCTCTCCAACTAAATCAGATAAGTTTTATGGTACTAGTACTTTATTAATATACCACAATGTGTTTGGGGTATTTCTTTCATGTTTTCACGTCAGATAAATTTATATATCGATAACACTAAGGCATAATAAGCATGACAACAAGACTAGAATCTATAGGATTATTTGTAACTAAAAATCTGGAAATAATCAAAACATCCAACAAAAAAGAAATAAATAGATTCAACAAGATATAATGTTAGACAATCATTAAAAATAATAAATGTGAATCCTGAGATAATATTGAAAATGTATACATTTAGCCTAAATGAAAAGTAGAATACAACTGCACATATACTATGATCACACCTACATAGTATATATAATAAATATGAATAAATTTGAAAAGAAAAAATATTGGAAGGCTACCTCCAAATATATATAGATTATATTATCATGATGGGATTATGGGTGAAATTTATTTTCTTTTTAGTACAGACATGATAAATATGATACTATGCATTTGTTTAATTAGTTTTGACCTGTTAAAGCCGACTTTTTTTTTTTTTAAGGTATTTTGACCCCTAATAAATAACTTATATTTGGTGATACATAAGTCATCATATAACTTATGTATGTTCTTATTTCTACAAAATTCAGTGTTATTACTATAAAATGATTTTAAAGAACGTGTTACTAACAGGCCCTTTAAAAGTACAGACAGGAGGCCAAATGAGTTTCAACAATGAGAAACAATTTTCCCAACTCTGAAAGATAAGCCACAGCCTTGAACTTCTGGGCTGTAGAATCACTAAAGATATGAAGTAAAGAAGCAAGAAAGACCTTTGAGGACATCTCACATCCTACATGTACATTTAGTTCTGGACCATGCTCAAGAGTTTTGGCAGGCTTGCTAAAACTTCACAGAATCATTATTCTGAGGACAAGTATTTTTTAGCAAGGTCTTAAGAAATTCAAAGAATATTCACCAGTGATCACTGGCATGTGTTTCAGGAGCCAGTGAAAGCGTCAGCAACTCTTCATTGCATCATTTACTAAAGATCACTTTCAAAATCAATCCCAATTTGAAGAAAACAAGGAGACCAGCAAAAATCTGAATAGATTACCAGACTTTTATTCCCACAAAAAACCTCACCAGTCAAACAAATCTTCTTGACCTGTTGTTTCCATTGGGGACTTTGCATTCAATAATTCCAAATTAAAGGATCTCCAAAGATAGCATGGTGTGGTTTACAATGTCGAATTTTAAGTCTGCTATTTAGGCATAGCTGGAGTATATTTCAAAGATAAGGAAGTACATATTAAATAATAATGAATTTTTAATTTCTCCCTCTCTGGCTACCAGGCAAGGTATTCAAGTATCAATTTTATTCCTTCTCCATTTAGCAAACATCAGTTTGGGACCTACAGATAACTCTAGAACAGGGGTTCTTAACAAAGGGTCCATGAGCTTGAACTGAAATTCAAAAAAACATTCTAGTGGGGACGTGTTGGTGCAGGTGTGATATATTTATTAAATAATACAGAGTATGGTGTGGACTTAGTAATGGGTCCATGGTTTTCACCTGACTGGCAAAGGGGTCCATGGAACAAAAAAGGTTAAGAACACTTGCTCCTCTCAAGTGGCAGATAGCAAGTTAGTTCTTTATGATGCTAAGAAAATCTGGGTATCACTGAACCTCCAATTTCAGTTCACAATCAGAGCAACCCTCCCTTCTACCTCTTTAAACACAGATGTAATGAGTGCATTAAGAAAATGTCAACCACCAGAAGCCAACAAAAATCATACCAAATATGAGATTTTCCTATAAAACATCATTAAGAAAATGGCTGTTTATAACTTACCACAGTTATTCAACAAAGGAAAGAAATGAGTCCATTCCCCCCCACACACACACACACTGAGATGACTCTTGTCTGTCTGCTCGTTGTCTCTGCTCATTTTGTCTGCTCATTGTCTTTGCTCATTGTGTCTGCTCATCTTCTTTAGGAGGCACTGGGAACGAAACTTGGGACCTCCCATGTGGGAGGCGGGTGCCCAGCTGCTTGAGCCACATCCATTCCCTGAACCCATTTCTTTTTACCCAAGGATTGAAGTACCCAAAATATGATATATGGGAAAAGGAAACAGAACATTTTAGACTTTCTAACTCCCATATTAAGGGAAAGAAAAAGGCTAAGATTAAATTGAACATACTAAGATTCAAGGACAGTCTGAAGTAGCAAAGAAACTATCTGCAGTATTCACATACCCAAGTTTTTACTTACTCCAATTGACAGTTTCTCTTGTAATCTACTAAACAATAATTCTAGCTCTTTTCTCAATAAATGTTAATGCTCCTGGCCTGTTGAATAAGCTCATTTTAGAGTGAAAATACTCCCATGAAATGTAAAATTGGCAACTGTACATCAGTAAATATTAGTAAGATTGAAAGAAGACAGATAACACCTGGAACAAGAAAACCTCAGCTGAGTCTTAAAGCATCTTAGGGCTTAAAATACCTGAGGGGAAACAGATGTGGCTCAAGCGACTGGGCTCCTGTCTACCATATGGGAGGCCCAGGGTTTGATTTCCAGGGCCTCCTGGTGAAAGGTAAGCTGGCCCACGCAGCGAGCTGGCCTCAGCAGAGAGCTGGCTCACGCAAAGTGCTGGCCCGTGTGGCGTGCTAACCCATGCAGGAGTGCTGGGTTGCACAGAGGAGCTGAGGTGGCACAAGAGGTTGAGCGCCTCTCTCTCACTCTGGACGGTCCCAGGATCAGTTCCCAGTGCCGCCTAAAGAGAAGACAAGCAGACACAGAAGAACACACAGAGAGCAGACGGCGGGTACAGAACAAAGGAGGGGAGAGGGAAGAATAAATAAATAAAATAAATCTTTAAAAAAATAAAAAATAAAATACCTGAGATGCCAGTTCCTTCAGGAACTATTTATTTATATTAACTAAACAATTGTTCAAAGGCTCTAACAAGAAGGAAGGGACCCAGTTCTTGAGTTCCTATTCTGACACAGGCACATGCTAGGCATATACATTATCCTGTAAACTTCAAAACAACCCTAACAGACAGGCATTCTTTTCCTGATTTATAAATAAGAAAGCTGCAATTCAGAAGAATTAAGTAACCTGTTTTCAGTGGAACCAAGGCAAAATTCAAACCAAGAACCTATGGCTCTTTTCTTTTCTTACAGAACCATTTAACCCATTAGACATTCTATTCTTGTAAGAGGTTCAATTAAGAAGAAAGTAATAGCCATTTACTATTTCCTGATGTTCTGGACTCCTTATACTGGCAGTCAGGAAGGTGGTCACCAAACTGGGACGGAGGCAAGATGTCCAGGAAATGTTTCTGCAAGTACCAATTCTCTCTTTTTTTTTCATCCTAGCTCTTAGTTTCTTTCTTCCTATTGTACACTGGCAGTTTAAATGAGAATATGTAACTCATAGAGCTCTATAGTACAACTGTTCTAAAAATTTCTAGATAGACTGCTTTTAGGGAAAATTCATAACAACTGGATTCAGTCCTGGAAGTGGGGTGGTAGGGGGTGGGGATCAAACTTCCTTCTCACTCTGGAAGATGGATAAAATAGGACCTCTAGCACAGCCCTCTGCCCATTTTCAGGACTGGATTACTACCATAGGACAGGAGGGAAAACCCTCTTTTCCCTTAGGCAATGAGTAAAGTTTTCTCTTCTAAATTCTGTAAACATCTCACAAATATCACCAAGTAAGCTAGTAAAGCAACTAAAGGGAGCTAATACACACTCTTAAGTACCACTGCCAATGTTAATGTTAGGTACAAAAACTTGTTCCCCTCATCCAAACCGATCAACAGAATTGATCCAACTTTTGCATTTTATATTTTAACATGGAATTATGTAGTCTTTATTCAGTCCTTATTGAGCACCTACTATGTGCCATGCACTGTGCAAAGTACAAAGAATAAAGTCCAGTTGCTACCAGAACCTGTACATAAGATCTTAATTGAGTAGGGGAAGGAAGGGGAGGTTAAGACATAAAATGTTATCAACAAGGTTTGTTAAATATCATAATAGTGATTTGCATAGCTTATTAGGGGGAATATAGGAAAGACTTCCTAGAGGAGATTATGATGAACTTTTCCCTTTATTTTTGGTTTCTATTCCTTATTTTATCCCTTTAATCATTTTAAATACTTATCTTATAGAACCTTTCATTTTGTTCCATATCTCAGGTTCCTGAGATGTTAACCCTTCTGCTTTACTTTCACTTATGTTGGATAATGTCCTCATATATTTGTAATTTCTGACTGTGAGTTCATCACTGGGTATTAATTGTGACCTAGATTCTGGAAGTGTTACTCCAAAGAAGCTCTGCATTTGTTAACACCAGAGTCCCAAGAGACCAAATAACGGTATGATTACAATAGAACTCCAACACCTGATTCTAGATTTGGGGATTCCATAATACATGGATAATTGTGTGTATTGAAATGCAAAATAAGACACAGGTTTGAGAATTGTGGTGGGTTGTATTTTCCAAATCTGGCTACAACATTACCCATCTCAAATGTTTTTCATACCATGAGACTATAACACTTCTCCCATCAAGTGGTAGGGTCTATCGGACCTACCTATTAGGACCCTCCTGAAATTGGATGGGCCTTTGCAACTACCTCAACAAACAGCCCACGGTAGAAGAGATGTGATATGACTTCCAAGCTAAGGTCCTAAAAATGTCACAAACATTTTCCTTGCTCTTTTAAGATGCTTGTTCTTGAAACACAGCCAAATGCTGTGAAGACTAATTAGCTCAGGGAGAGGTCCAGGTGGGGAGGAACTGATGTTCTCAGTCAAGCCACCAGCTGATGGCCAGCAGGAACTTGCCAGTGATATGACTGAGTCATCGTAAAGTGAATCCTGTGGAGTGGATGTAGCTCAAGTGGTTGACTGCCTGCTTCCCATGTACAAAGTCCCAGGTTCAATCCCTAGCACCTCCTAAAAACAAACAAAAAACCAACTCTCATTGAGAAGTGGATGTAGATCAGTGGTTGAGCATTTGATTCCCATGTAAGAGGTTCTGGGTTCATTCCCAGTACCTCCTTTAAAAAAAAAAAAAGTGAATCCTTCTACCTCTAGTTGAGTCACCCCAATGCCATGAAGAGCAGAGAGTGCTAAACTTGAAGTTTTCTAAGCAAAATAAATAATTGATGTTTTAAACCACAAAATTCTGGGGTGGTTTGTTATGTAGCAATAGATAACTGGAACAGTCTCACCTTTTCATTGGAGAATTACTTTTTCCACCCAGAGCCCCAAACAGATACTCATGAGGAAATGTCCCTCAATAATAAGACAATACTACATGCCAACACATTAACAGCAAGTTTTTACTGGACAAATAATGTGACTTCTTTCAAATATATGTTCTCAACACCCTTGTTAAATTATCTTTTTGAAATTGCCAACTTATAACTACAAACTTCACCTTTCCCCTTTCCTCATGCATGTGACAAGGTCTCATCTCCGCTGTTGACAACAAGGCAATTCTTAGAGTGTGGAGGGTTATCTTTGATAGTACTTGTGAATAACAAAAAACCTATTATTTTAATATATGAAGGAATCAGAGTATGGTGGTCCCCAGCCTCTGGCTGGCAAGCTCTGTCTTCCCCGCTTCCCATAGTGCTGTTCTTACAATCAACATATTCTTATTTTTTAATTCTGAGTCTGCAGCCTTACTTTCTTCAAGAATATACCATTTCTTATAGTTTCCCTGAGCCACTGGAAATAATTGTTCTAAACCCCCTTTCACCATGTTTGTAGGCCTTCAAGGGTTTTGGTTTTACACAAGGTCATGCAGGTTCATCTTCTGTCCCTCACGGGACACTAACATTCAAGCCTCTATTCAGGAGGATCTGCTTCTAGTTCCAATAACACCCCCATCCTCCAAAGGCTATCACAACACTAGCTTACAATATTCTTACTGCTGCAGCTTTGAGGTATATCTTTCTGGCATCTTAAGATTTTCCTATTTTTCTTTGAGTTGAGCTATGTATTCAAATGTTGTTATTTGTTGTATATTATCTGGTACCCTGGGGGTATTTGTAGCAAGAGGGGTTCCACATTACCTTATTCTAGCATGTTGCTAGAAGAGCAAGTTCCTTGGTTAGCCAAGTAGAAAGAGAAGGAAAAGCATTCCAGATAGAGGAAATAGTATCTCCAAGGACTCAGAGTTAAGTAGATCCTGGAACTCTAAGAAATTTGCTGCTGTTGCAGGATAAAGGTGATGCGACGTTATGAGAGGCAAAAAATATGATGGAGATAGAGGCAGTGGCTGAATTATAAAGCACTCTGTAATAGAAGCTAAGGAGCTTGAACCGTTCCTATAGGAAAGAGGAAGCCACCAAAGGGTGTTAAGCAGAGGCATGAAACAATCAGACTCATATTTCTATAGATAATTTCAAGAGATTATGTGAAGGGGCAATTTAGCAGGAGTGGGGGGCGGGGAAGGGTGGGGGTGGGACTCACAATATAAAGGTTCAGAAAGCAGTTTTCGGGGTGGGGGGGTGAACCACAGGTCAACGATGAAGATCTGAACTACGGCAGTGATAGGAGTGACTGAGAGGCATGTAGAGATGAGAAATTTAAAGAGTTGCAATGAATAGAGACTAGAGTATTAGAAAGAAAGAATCTACATTGTCATCCAGATTTGTAGTTTGAGCAATCAAATGGATAACGGGACTATTCACTGACACAGGGAATGTAGAAGTAGGTTTGAAATAAGGAATCAAATTTTAGACACATGGTCAATATGCTGATAGAGATGACCAGTGGGCAGTTAGATACCTTCACCAAAGGGGAATTGTGGGAAATGGTAGAACCCTAATTCCATCATGGATTCCAAGTTTTATTCTAGGAATTTGCATGACCAACACTATCCAGTCAACACTAACAGTATCAGAATGCCAAGTGTAATGGCATTAAGTTCATCATAGCAAACAGAGAGGTGGAAGTTAAGTCTCTGAATTTAGGTATTCAAACTACAGCAATGTAATTACAAATGTAGGTGAAAGTGGGGTGGGGAGTTATTACTTAATGGGTACAGAATTTCTGTTGATGAAAATTTTCTGGTAATGGACAATAATGATAATAACACAATATTGTGAACATAATATCACAATTGATCACGTGAAAGTGGTTAAAATTTAAATTTAAATAAAGATAAATGTGAGTTTAAAGCAAAAATCAGTAATATGTTGTGTGTTTATAGCATATGTAAAAGTAAAATGTACAACTATAGTATCATAAAGGGTAGGCAGAGGATTTAGAAGTATACAGTTGTATAATTCTACATGCAAAGTGGTATAAAACAATTTGAAGTTACACTATGATTAATTAAATAGAAAACTAGTAGCAAAATAGTAGATTTGACTCCAACTATATCATTAAATATATTAAGTGCAAATGATCTCAAGTTATCAGCTAAAAGCAGAAGTTGTCTTACTGGATAAAACAGCAAGACTCAATTACATGCTGTCTGTATTAATAAATTGAGAAAAAACTCAATTTAAATACATATAGGTTAAACCTAAAGGATGAAAAAATATATACTATACAAAGATTAATGAAAGGAAAGGTAGAGTGGCTATATGAATATCAGACAAAGTAGATATCAGAATAAGGAACATTACCACTGATAAAGAGGAACGTTTTCAGATAGCCTTAAAAATAATAAAAGAGTCAATTAATCAAGAAGACATAATCGTAAATGTGCTTCAAATCTTTATTTGCTTCAAAATATATGAAGCAAAATCTGATAGAACTGAAAGGAGAACTTATCAAAATCCAAAGTTACAATGGGAAATTTCAACACTCCTGCCTGAGTAATAAACAGAAAAAGTAGAGAGAAAACTGCAAAGATATAGAAGACCTGAACAGCACTATTAACCAATTTGACCTAATAGACATTTCTAGAAACTCCACCTGACAACAGCAGAATACATATTCTTTCCAAGAGCACATGGAACATCTACCAAAACAGAGGACATTCTGGGCCATAAAACAAAACTCAACAAATTACAATCAAAGAATTTGTACAAAGAATATTCCCTGACTCTAACAATTAAACTAGATAGAAATCAATAACAGGAAGATATCTAGAAAATCCCCAAGTATTTTAAAATTAAACACAGACTTCTGAATATTTCATGAGACACAGTCACAAGGGAAATTAGAAAATATTTTAATTGAATGAAAATAAAAATATATAACATAACAAAATTTGAGGAATGGAGAGAAATTTATAACATTAAATGATTATAATAGAAAAGAAGAAAGGTCTCAAATCAATGATCTCATTTTTCATCTTAAGAAACTCTCCATCAATTAGTCAACTACCCTTTAAATTAGGGGTTCTCAAGGGGCTCGTGAACTTGAATTGAAATTCAAAAAAACATTATTCTTGTGAGGACATGCTGGTACAGGTATGATATATTTATTAAATTATACACAGTATAGTGTGGACTTAATAAGGGGTCCATGGAACAAAAAAGGTTAAGAACCCCTGCTTTAAATGTTTCCACCAGTTCCAGTGGCTTCTGTTCCCTTTAAGCTATTTTCTGAATTCACTCTGAATGGGAGTTTATACTGTAATTTCAATTCTCTGGTGGATCTATGAAAAGCTGATGATTTTCAGTTTTTCATCTTTCTCTTGCTGTGAGAATGGGAGTGACAACATCCAAACTCTTTATATTTTGGAGCAGAAACCAGAAGTCCCATAAGGCATAAATTTAGTTTTCTACTATTTCTTTTTTTCCCAAAAAGTAGTTAGTAATCTGAATTAAAGACTTGAGTTTGCTAAAAGAGGCAAAGGGAAATTTTTAACGTTTATTTTATTGTAGGAAAAGAAGTAATCATTAGAAGGTACTATGTGTCAACCCCTCATTCCCCTTATCAGTCTACTCTATCAACCCTTAAAATGTAACCTCCCTGAGAAGCTGGAATCTTGTTTACCTTGGTCAGACTGAATTCCCAGTGTATCAATGTATGGCACATAACAGGCATTCAATGAATACTTGTTAGATGAATGAACCAGGAGATAAAGAGCTTTTTTTTTTTTTTTTTTAACTTTAATCTCTATAATCATAAAGCTGGAAGGGACAAGTCCAGTGCCTGCCTTCCATGTTCTTACACTTATCCACCAATTGAGACATGATATACTTTTAAACCAAAGTGCTTTTAAGCATATGTGAAATACTGTTAAATACTTGTGACAACAAAAGTTCTTCATAGCAACAGAAAACTGACTCATCCTCTTGGCCATTATGAAAATGAGATTGTTTTTACCTCATTCGTGGATATGTTTCATTTTTTTTTTTTTTTTGTCACTACTTATGTTTACTTACTGTATCCAAATCTGACACATTCAAAGACTACAATTAGACTACTCTGGTTAGATATGCTAGGATCCAGTTTCATGCAATGCAAATAGAATGCTTTTACCACAAAATAACTTTTGCAGCTAAACTTTTTAATTTCCATATTAGGATGTCAGTATATTCTTCTAATATATTTTATCCTACTTAAAAGTGGTTCGTTAAAATTGTAACATTTGATTAACGTATATCCCAATACACAAGTCAATATCTTAAGATAAAGTAAGCATATGGCAAATTTTTAATAGCTACAGATGAATTTTGCATCCTCACCAGCTAATGATTCTTTTTTTTTTTTTTTTTGAGGAGGGGAGGGCATCTGGGCAAAAACAAACAACAAATGTGATAAAGTTCCTGAAATAATGAATTGTTAGTGGGTGAAAAAAATAGGTCAGTCTGAGAAATATTAAAGTGTAAGAACTGAAAACCAGTAACAAGAGAATATGGACAACAAGGAAAAGTAAAGTAAAAAGAAATTGTTTGTGGGACTTCAAAATTTACCACAAAGCTACAGTTTTCAAGACAGTGTGCTAGTGGCATAAGAATAGATATGTAGATCAATGGAATAAAACTGAGCGTACAGAAATAAATCCTATATTTATGGTCAACTGATTTTTTACAGAGGTGCCAATGCAATTCAATGGGGGAAAGAACAGCATTTTAAACAAGTGGTGCTGGGACAAGTGAAGAGCCAAATGAAAAAGAATGAAATTGGACATTTATGTCATACCATATACAAAAATTAACTCAAAATGGATCATAGACATAAATGTAAGAGCTAAAACTATAAAACTCTTAGAAAAAAACATAGGAGTAAAGCTTTATGATCTTGGGTTAGACAATGTTTTTTAAGATATGACTCAAGCAACAAAAGAAAAAAATACATACATTAGACTTCATGGAAATTAAAAACTTTTGTGCTTCAAAGGACACAATGAAGAAAGTGAAGACAACCCACAGAATGAGAGAAAATATTTGTAAGTCATATATCTCAAAAGGGACTTGTATCTAGATTATATAAAGAACTCATAACTCAACAATAAAAAGCAAATAACCCAATTAACAAATGGGCAAAGGAATTGAATAGACATTTCTCCATAAAAGATAAACATAATGGCCTAAGCACATGAAATGATACTCAACATCATTAGCAATTAAGGAAATACAAATCAAAACCACAATGAGATATTACTTCACATCCCTTAGGATGGTTAAAATAAAAAAAGACAATAGAATGTGTTGGCAAGAATGCAGAGAAAGTGGAACCCTAAATAATCACTGGTAGATCTTAAAAAGCCACTTTGGAAAGTGGTTTGGCAGTTCCTCAAAAGGTTAAACAAAAGGTTTTTTTTAAAACCTTTTTTTGTTTAACCTTTGTTTAACCAACAATGACATAATAATTCCACTCCATTTTGTTTAACCAACAATGATCCAACAATTCCACTCCTACATTTATACCCAAGAGAAATGAAAAGAGACATCCACACAAAAACTTGTACACAAATACTCATAACAGTGTTATTTATAATGGCCAAAAGGTGGAAATAACCCAAATATCCATCAATAGATGAATGGATAAGCAAATGTGGTATATGCATACAATAGAATATTAGCGAGCCATAAATACAAAGTTCTGACACATGCTAAATCATGGACGAACCTTGAAAACATTATGCTAAATGAAGGAAGGCCACACACAGTATGATTCCAGTTATATCAAACGTACAGAATAGGCAAATCCATAGAGACAGAAAGTAGATTAGTGAATGCCTAGGGCTCGGGGTGTGCGGTAATGGGGACTGTATTTATCAGCCAGAAGGGGTGCTGATGCAAAGTACCAGAAATCTGTTGGCTTTATAAAGGTATTTATTTGGGGTGAAAGCTTACAGTTACAAGGCCCTAAAAAGTCCAGCTAAGGTACCATAAGAGGTACTTTCTCACCCAAAGTCAGTTGCCATGTGTTGAAGCAAGATGGCGGGCTATATCTGCGAGGGTTCAGCCTTCCTCTTTCCTCTGAAGGCTCTGTGGGCCCAGCTTCTTCCGAGCTCAGCTGTAGGCTGGCATAGGGCTCAACTGCTCTCTTCTCTTCAGCTGCAAACTATCAGGCGAATGGCTCATCTCTCTTCCTGGGGCCGGAGGATCAAAGTTCTCTGCCATGTCTGTGGTGCTCTCTTCCTCTGTGTATCTTCTTCTGTGTGTCTTCTTGAGTCAGGGTCCGTTTATATAGCCCACCAAAGGAGCAGGGACTTAAACTGAGTTACACCCTACTGATGTGGTTGAACCAAAGCCCTAATCCTAACATAATTTAATCAAAGACATCTCAGCTGAATCTAATACAATCAAAGGGTATTATGCCCAGAGGAACAGACCAGTTTATAAACATAATCTCTCTTTCTGAAATTCATAAATAATCTCAAACTGCCACAGGGAGAGACCACCAATAGGCACAGGCTTTCTTTTTGGGGTGATGAAAAGTATCTAAAATTAGATAGTGGTGATAGTTGTACAACTTTGTGAATACACGAAAATCCATTAAATTGTATACTATAAAGGAGTGAATTTTATGTGGTATGTAAATTGCATTTCAATAAATATTTCATTAACAAACATATACTCATGGACAAATCGTTTGTGGACTAATGGGTTTTGAATAGATCATAGAGAATGAATAAATCAATTTCAACCTAGTGCTTTCCAGTTTATTGATGCAAAATGCTCAGACATTTTCTAGAAATAAAGACATACCAAAAACTCCTCCAAATGTATAAACATAGCCCTGAAAATAAACTATTAGAATGTGAAATCCTTGAAGGCCAGAAAAGAGAATCATAATTCTATTTCCCTTAACTCCTGATCCTGCTATTTAGCTCCTATCATAGAATTTTACACATAATAACTGCTCAGTAAATGTTTGCTCAAATGAATCATCAAAAAAGAGAGTAAGGGATCTGAATGTTCAGAGAATGCTTGCCTTTCTTCTATTTCATCTCTTTCTTCATTTAAATCTTTGGCTAGTTTCTTTAGGAAGAGAGATTTGAGAAATCTTCAAAAAGTAACCCTAATATAAGGGCTACTATAATTACCTTCCCACATTTTTTAATTTAAAACTCCTTCATGCAGAAAGATGAAACAAAACACAACAAACATCCTGTTACCTTCTTGGTTCAGGCGATGGGATATTCTGGTTAATATCAAGCTACTATATATAGATTAGCACTTGTCAAATAAATTGGAACAAATAACACAATAAATTGAACATAATCTCATCTTTCTTTGACAAATCAGAAGACATTAGGATGCCTTGCACTGCCTTAGAGTCATCGCTATCAGTATTCTCTTGCTGGGCTGTTGCACATGTAGTCAGTGAGGAAGTTTCAGTTAAAAGAATGCCAGATACACCAACTTTTACTAAGGACAGTAAAGCCAAGAAAATGACAGCTCAAACCAGAGAGATGAAACACCAAAGAAAGGAGTAAAACACGCAATTCACCATTAAATCCTGACAAGAAAAAAGAAAATGAAAGCTTAACTGGGAATAACGCTAGCATTTGGGAACCCTTACAGAGGGGTTGGGGTTAAAAGGGGAGAGTTTCATTCAGTTTTTCAAAGATGAAATGTTTTGATTCCCAGTGGGATGTAAAAAGAGGAGGAAAAGGAATTCTGCAAATACTGTTTTGATGAAGACACAGAAAGAGAAAAGTCCATTTATCTCCTTGTACCTTTCAATGGCTGTCTCTATGCCTATTCCAAGAAACAGACAACCACACTAGGCCAAGCACATCTGGATGCAGGCATAATGTAGCAATTTCATGTAGTCTGAATCTTCCATCACATCTGTTACGTTTCCAGGTGCTGTTAATTCTACTTTTTAAAAAGCACTATTAATAAATGAAGGGGAAAAAAGCATTACTGTACATCAGCAAAAATACATGGCCCAAAATACATAACAGGATTGCTTAGTAGAACATGGGATATTATCCCTGAAAAATATAGTAACAACTCTACAGAAAATCATATGTAGGTTTTAAGGATCTTATAAATTATTAAGCAACTGAAATGTCTTAGTACTGCTATGTTACATGAATGAAAGGTTAACCTCTTCTTCATTTCTAATCTGTTGCCTATAAAAGCATCCTTGAGGAAAACAGCCACAATTTTTTCTCTTGAAAAATCAAATCAAACACATTTTTTAAAATTATGATTGTAATAATTATGTAATAAATAGTTATGTGGATTCATAAGGAAAATAATCTGGCACTGGACACAGATGCACTTTTCTTCTGGATCCCCATATAAAGGAATCAAAACTATTTACAAAGAATATCTGTACAAAAAGGAATAGTAGACTTCTGAAAATCCAGACCAATGGATATTAAAAAGTAACTTCATGATTTTTAGATACATGCAGAAAAGCAACAGTTTTATATTGGGGGTGTAGATTTCAAAAATAAAAACAAGAACACCTTAGAATAGAATTGACAAGTCCATTCTACATGAAAATTTCACCTGAACAAGGGGAGCAGATGTGGCTCAGTGGTTGAGTGTCTGCTTCCCATGTACGAGATCCTGGGTTCAATCCCTAGTACCTCTTAAAAATAATAATAATAATAATTTTTTTTTTTCATCTGAACATGGTAATAAACACTGTTGTGATCTACTAAGCTCACAACAGGACTAGGTTTACATTTCATTTTAGGATCAAATTTCCATTTTAGGGTAAAATCTAATCTGGCCATTGATGTCATAAAAACATACACTAAAGAGCTAGAAGGCATACAAGCATGCTCTAGTCCAATCTGCTCATTTTACAAAAGAACAAACCAGGGCCAAGGGAAGTTAAATGACTTGCCCAAAATGCCTGGTTATCTCAGGATTAGGGCATAGCATAGTGCTAGTTACAATATTTTAACACTGAAAGCTAACTGAATCACATTTGACTAGGAAGAAATATCTTTCAAAGGCTTAATAGTAATTTTGCTCTTTCATCATAAAGTGATTTTCTGAGTTTGAAAGAGAACATGAGATCAATTAGCAATCACCTTCAGTAATAAAGGAATCCTTCAAAATATTTCCTCAATATCTAAAGCAATGCAAAAGTAAACAAATAAGCAAGAAAGTCCAAAGCTAGGGTTCTCCCTGCTATTTTCTTCCTACAGCTATAGAAGCACAAAAATGTTATATCTGAATTAGATCTAAGGAAAGGAAAATCACTAATGGAGAAATGGAAGAATTTAATCCACCAGTCTCCTCCTCAAATAAGTCTGACAGAATTGTCAATTTTCTGCCAACCACTGCACTCTGCTTCAGCATTCTGACCATTGTGGACTAGACATTCCCAGGGAGAGTCTAAATGACCTGGCTGCCCCTTGACATCTGGTAACTGCAGCTCCTGAGTTTCTCCCCACTACCACCAGTGAAAAAGACTAGAAAGGTTAGTTGTTTTGGTGATGAGATGACAGGCCTGCAGATGCACCTGCAGCCTCTAACCTGCCTGCAAAATTCTCACTTGCATGACTAACTAAAATGGCAGCCTGGATTTCCTGAACTATTAGTAGTTTTCATTTAAATGGATTTTCTCTGGAGACCCTGGGTAGATTATGTGAATGAGTTGCTCAAAAATTTTCTTAGCAAACATTTAACCCTCATTTTTGCTGACACCATTCTTTTTTATGAATAAGGGAAAGAGATTACGGAATTAGGAGGAAAGACAAATTTTTTTTTTTACTTTATTTTGTACATTTAACAATTGAAAATATAAACAATTAAAAACTAAAAAGTAAACACAGATGAATAAATATGTACATTTCTCAATTAAATGTAATGGATACATATAATTTTTTTTTTAATCAAGCAATATGTTACACAATATATTTGGTTCATAGTAATGCATTCATATAGTATTTGTCCTTTTGTGTCTGGCTTGCTTCGGAAAGACAATTTTTAATGAAAGAAAAGCATTATTTGTTCTGTTTAGCCTCATGATAAGGCAAAAAGGCAACTGCCTAAGGCTAATATGAAGCATGTCCAAGGTAAAACAGAACTATATTAACCCCAGAATCCAAAGAAAATATGAAAATTAAAATAACACTGAGGCATATAGATCTGAAGAATAACAGGTACCCACAGTTATTCAGAACATCCCTAGAGGCTTCAAAACTGTGAGTCTGATAGAAAATATTTGAAGCAGCAACAATTTGATTTTCTCGATCTCTTGGGGATATTAGGAAAGGTACAAATTACACTTTGAGTGCTGGACTAAATGTAAAAAATGTACAAAATGACTTGTAGTGTCATTGAAGAAAATCAACAGAAAAAGAAAAGGACAGTATCAAAATGAGCAAACTCCAAAAGAGACTGGCACTCATCATATGATGCTCAATCCTAGTTAATTAATTGAATTATATTACTCTGATTACCTTTACCTATTAGTTTCCTTAATCCACTTTTACCTATCTATACTTTATCTATTAAATTAGATCTAAGATCATGCTCTGATTAAGGAAAATGCTACCTTCCAAAAAAGTTCTGTCCTCAGTTTCCTCACCATAAAGTCACAAAGCATGAAAAGAAAGAGCATTTCAATATCTTTAATTAGAACAACACAGTTTATCATCCACACCAGGACACTATTAAGAGTGAAAGGGCGCGGTATTAAAAATTACACCAGGCAAGACTGCAAAGCCACAGGAACTCTGAAGGAAATGCAAAGTGTTACAGCCACTTCAGAAGACAGTTTGGAAGTTTCTTACAAAGTTAGATGTAGATTTACCATACAAACCAAGTGAAATAAAACCTTAGGTCCACACAACAACCTGTATGTGAATGTTTATAGCAGAACTTTATCCATAATCACCAAAAGCCAAAAGCAACCAAGGAACTTCAACAGGGCAATAGATAAACTGTGATACATCCATACAATGTAATATTATTCAGTGATAAATAGGAACAAGCTCCTGATTCATGCAACAAGAGGGCTGAATCTTAATTGCATTTTACTGCATTAAAAACAATAAATACAAAAGGGTGCATATTGTATGGTTCCATTCATATGACACTCTGGAAAAGGTAAAACTAAAGGGACGAAAAGAAAGCAGTGGTTACCAGGGGTTGGGGGAGTGGGAAGTAGGGGGTACACAGGGGAATTTTTAGGGTAATGGAACTATTCCATATGGACTACTGGTGGTAGATAAATGACATTATGCATATGTCAAAACCCACAGAACTCTACAACACTAAAAGTGAACTTATATGCATGTAAACTTTTAAAAACTCAAACAGGAGGCTGGAGATCCCAGGATGGAATTCAGACAAAGAATCTAACTATGTTACAAACATACAACATAACCTCAATGGAGGGGATTGCGGGGAAGGGCGGTGACCTAACATTGGAAAACTGTTTTTAACCTTTTAATGTCTTTGTAGTTTTTTTTGTTTGTTTGTTTGTTTGTTTGTTTGTTTTAAGAGTTTTATGTTTACAGAAGAATCATGGAGAATATGTAGAATCCCCAAATACCACCACCACCATACACATACTCACACACATACACACAGTGTCCTCCCTGGGCTATTCTGCACAGTTGTCTTGTCTTGGGCATGTGTGTGTGGTCCTAGAAATTATCCTATTTACACAGGAATGTACCCCCTCCCGAGGAAACAGTTTTCTTAAGGTCCTGGGCACTGCACTGTATGACCTACAGTCAGCAATCCCTGGCCCCAGATAGCCACTTGTGACTGTTCTCCCACAGAGTTCTGTAGGAGAGTTTTATCAGCCACCTTCTATACACCAGGCAAGTTCTGGGACAGTGATTTCCTCAGACCACCACCAGGCAGATGGCTCAGCTCCCAGTCTGTGCACAAAATTTACTCTGCTCCCACCAGTACCAGGACCAGGGAGCTGAGTGCCATTAGCTCCTACCACTTTTAAATAGCCTTTTTCTTTATTTGGCATTCATCTGGTTCCTGCATTCCTGGGGCTGTTTTTTGTGTGTTTGTGGAGGTTTGAAAAAGATGTGTCTGTCAGTTCTTGCTGATTGTTCAAATCTTCTGTGAACGGGCAGAGCCCTGAAGCTTCTCAGTCTGCCATCTTGAGTGGGGCAGTTCACCCTCCTTTTTAAAAGACAGTATCACTGGATATTAAATTCTTGTTTGGCAGTTATTTTCTTTCAGCACTTTAAATATTTCATCTCACTGCCTTCTTGCTTCCATGATTTCTGATTTTTAAAAATCAGCACTTTATTGGGGCTCCCTTGTAGCCAACACACTGCCTTTCTCTTGCAGCTTCCAGAACTCTTTCCTTGTCCCTGGCATTCGACAGTTTGACTACATTCTGTCTGAGAGTGGTTCTCTTTGAGTTCATCCTGTTTGGGGTTCACTGGGCTTCTTGAATGTATGTATTCATGTCTTTTGCTAAATTTGGGAAGTTTTCTGCCATTGTTTCTTTTAGTATTCCTTCTGCCCCCTTCTCTCTTTCTTCTCCTTCTGGGGCTCCCATAATAAGTATATTGGTATGCTTAATGGTGTCCCACAAGTGTCTTCGGTTCTATTCGCTTTTTAAAAATTTTTTTTTTCTGCTTCTCAGCTTGAATCATTTCAGTTGTCTTGTCTTCATGATCACTGGTTCTTTCTTCTGTTAGCTCTAATGTGCTGTTGAAGAAATTTCTAGGGAATTTTTTATTTCTGTTACCATGGTCTTCAACTCCAGTATTTCTGTTTGGTTCCTATATAAAATGTTTAATTTCTTAATTGAGATTTTCATATTGTTCATTCATCATTTTCCTGATATCCTTTAGCTCTTTCTCTATGTTTCCTTTACTTCTTTGAGCATACTGAAGATCATTTTTTCAAGGTCTTTGTTATATACATCCAAAGTCTGGTACTCTTCATTGATAGTTTCTGAAGTTTTATCTTGTTCCTCTAGATGGGCCATCATTTCTTGTTTCATTTGTCTTGTAATTTTTTGTTGCACACTGTATATTTTAATATTTTAATGTAATTCCCTGAGCTATCTGATCCTTAATAAGTGTGTATCCAGCTACATATGACAGAGATCTTCTTGAGTGCCAGGAGTGGTTTTAAGTTGCATTTTCTTGAATTTGCACTCACCCAGTTACCCTTTAACTGTTTTCTAGAGTTTTGAGGAAGATAGTTCTGCCAGTATTTGCTAACTGTTCAAAGATTCTTTCCGTTAATGGAACCCTAGTGTCTTACACTGCCATCTTGGTTGACCAGAAATGCTATGTCAGAAAACAGAGTTTTGACTGGCAACAGTAAACTAAGGACAAAAGAAAATGTATATAAACACTGTCTTCTGGTTGGTAAAGTTATTTCATATGAAAGTACAAGTTAAATATTTTGAAACTGGTTTACATGCCTACTAGTCAAACAAATAAGTAAATGGATAGCCGATGGTGAAAGCCAGGTTCCTCACTATTGGAGAGGGAAGTTAAAGATTAGAAAAAAGGAAGGCTTGGAGAAATGGCTGATTCTAGTGCTAGGATACAGAAAATACAAGATGAGCCTGGAGCATCTTATAGTACCAGAAAGTAAGGAACAGTTAGAAAAAATACAAAAGGATAGGGGTAGGTCAAAGGGACACAGGTGCCAACCTTGAAAGAGCTCCTAATGGCCAAAGCTGGAACCATTTGAGAAACAAAATAAAGTAGTAATGGATTATAACAAATTATAAAATAAATATACATAATTCCATACTGATATAATTAAATGATTGAAGAAATAATAAATAAGGGAGAAAAAAACATAATTTCCTTATGAAAGAACTTTAAATAATTTATGTGGCTATACTCCCCTCCAGGAGGTAGAGCTTAGTCCTTTGCACTCACCATGAGTGTAGATGAACTTTACTTCCAAGGAACAAGAGGGGTAGGTAACTTCACAGTGGGGAAACCTGAGCAACACTACTTTGGCTGGATGATCAAGTATAACATCAACAGTGAAAACTCATTTTGGTAGCAAGTACTTCTGATATTATGTGATGAGAAGGGAAATTCACCTCTGTAGTATCATTCCTAAAAAACCATAACCCCAGTCTAATGAGAAAAACATCAGGCAAACTTAAATTGAGGGACACTCTACAAAACATTGACCATATTTCTAAAAACTCCCAAGGTCATGAAAAAAAGAAAAGACCAAGATACTGTTACAGAACAGAGGAGACTAAGAAGATATAATGGCCAAATGCAATGTAGTATCCTGGATTGGATCCTGGAACAGAAAAAGGACATTAGTGGAAAAAACCAGTGAAATCTGAATAAAATCTAGAGGTTAGTTAATAGTAATAGGCCAATGGTTGGTTCTCAATCTGACAAATATATCATTGTTGTTATGTAAGATGTTAACAATAGGGGAAACTAGGTGAGAAGAATATAGGAACTCTATACTATCTTTTCGACTTTTCTGTAAATCTAAAAGTATTCCAAAATGAAAAGTGTATTAAAATACTTAGACCAGGAAAATAGATATAAATCAGAACCATTCTGAGGAAACTAGGGCATCATGTATGATCGAAGTCTAACTTATCTTTTAACATACTTTGTTGAAAACCTAGAGAGCAGGAACTGAGTTAGTGATATTTAGTAATCAAGGGAAAATCTAATTGGATTTCATCACAGCTAAAAACAAATATTTTTAAAAAGCTTTTTGTTGTTGATAATTCCTAGCTGCACAAAATACAAAATAATGCTTCAAATAAGACTACTTAAACTGATAAATAGAGGAAAAATGCAGAAGGATGATTTGTGATTAAATGACTTTTTATTACTTAGAACTTCCTTTCCCTTTAAGTTTTATATGTAGAGCTTAAGTATTTTATTCTTGCAGAAGAAATAACAGCAACTTGGCTACTGGAAAAGGAACCCCAACTTATTCATAAGGTCAGTGATGAAAAGGGAGGCCCAACAGCTATACCAACCTCAGGGGAAATTAAAAAAAGAAACCAAACGGAAAGAGTATATAATAAAGATCACTTATAAGGATAGTTTCACTTGTAAGGATACTCAAAACTGAGTAGCCTCATCCTATCCCTGCTAGTAGCAAAAAGACCATATTTTTCACCTAACTCTTTGTACAACTCTGTCTATCAAGGTTAGGACTAATACCATTCTGCTTAAAGAGCTCCTGTTACCAGAAGCTGTTTCTTTTCCAAGCAGAGGGCAAAAATTACAGAGAAGGTACAGAAATCATTTGGAAACAAATATTTTTCTTGATACTTTTTCCTCTTCAATAACTATATGAGGAAGGTAGGTGTTTAAGGTAGTTACAGGTATTTCTGGTATGCTAAAATGGCATAAACCCACATTATATTTCATTTATGAGTGCATATTATAACTAAGCCTGATAAAATAGTATAATAAATATTAATCTTCTTTTCCCCACAAAATTCCTTTTATTTATTTACTCAATAAATATTTACTTTATGTTTCTTATGCATCAGACACTTTTTGGAAAAAAAAAAAAGCATACATGCTCATTATTTTAAAATTCAAACAATTCAGACAAGTAAAAAAACGACAGGGAGAGATAAATTACCCTATATCCTACTACCAAAAATTTAACACTTGGTAAAAAAAAACAATCTAGACACCTCTCTTTGCTAGGCACATTCATAAATATTTTGTTAAAAGCACTTTAGTGACTTTCAAATAAGCAAAGTTTCTTTCAAGAATAAAAAGAACTAGTATGAATTTGAATTTTATACCAATATTAATCTTAAACTCTTCCCTTATTAAAAGTAATCTGAGAATCTAGTCTATTGATTTTCTTTCACCTGAAACATAACTAACAGAATCTTTCTCTATTTAAAGATCTACATTTATGACTGAAATAATCATAAAGGTAAACATGCTTTAATACTGGCCAAGTCTATAATTCTATTCAACATAATGAAACTAATCATATGGCAGCAGATCTGCATATAATGAAGTAGACTTCTGTTGGCTCCCTATTTCTATTTAGCCAGCAGTAAATAAAATGGTCCGATACTGCCTGCAGCAATTTAAAATATATATATACTTACTGCTGAAAATCATCTTGTGGTAGACTGAAATATGCACCCTGACAAAAAAGACATGTTCTTAATCTGAATCCCCATCCCTGTGGATGTGAGCTCATTGTAAATAGGACCTTTTGAAGAGGTTATTTTTAGTTAAGGTATGGTCCACCTAAATCAGGGTGGGCCTTAATCTGTATTACTAGAAGACTTAAAAAGAGAAGGCAGAGAAAACCACACAGAGCAGACCAAGGAAATCACCATGTGGTGAGAGGCAGACACAAGACAAGGAACTCCAAGGGTTGTAACAAGCAAGCACCAGAACACTACAGAATTCAGAAAGAAAGCATGGTCCTGCCCACACTTTGATTTTGGACTTTTAGCCTCAGAAACCATGAGCCGATAAATTCCTGTTAAGCCAACCAGTGTATGGTATTTGTCAAAGCAATCTGGCACATTTGGATTAATCCGAGAACAGTTCCACCAAGATCTCAAACTTGATATTCCCCTTCTTAAAGATTAGTCTCCTGGTTTTTTTTTGTTTGTTTGTTTGTTTGTTTGCCTCCTCTCTTATTGCCCTACACCTCTTTGTGCCCAGCTGGGATCTGCCTAGCTCCACCTGCTTCTTTTTTTTTTTTTTGAGGTACCAGAGCCGGAGATTGAACCCAGGACCTCATATGTGGGAAGCCAGTGCTAAACCACTTGAGCTACATCCACTCCCCTCCACCTACTTCTTATCTCAAATATCATTTCTGATATTTGTAGCTCTTTTAAATTTTTTTTTTTTTTAAAAGAAAAACAGCATTTTGTTTTATTCATTTTTCATTATTGCTTGACCATTTTCTCTTTCACGGATTTCTGCTCTTTTTTATTGACTTCTACTTACTTTGGGTTTAATTTGTTCTTTTTTCCCTAGCTTTTTCTTGTGGAAGCTTAGATCATTGTTTTTAACCTCCCTTGTTTTGTAATTGAAGTATTGAAAGGAATAAATCTCCCTCTAAGCATTGCTTTAGCTATATCCCATTAATTGATAGGTTGTCGTTTTTTTGTTTTTTTGTTTTTTCATTTTTATTCAGTTCAAAAATATTTTTTAATTTCCTCTGGTTTTTTATTTTACCCATGAGTTATTTAGAAGAGTACTGTTTAACTTCCAAATATTTTGGAAATTTTCTAGATTTCTCTCTGTTAGAGAATTCTAAATTAATTCTGCTTTTGGTCGGGGAACATATTCAGTTTAACTTCAAAACTTTTAAACTTAGTGAGACTTGTTTGTTACCCAGCGTATGGTCTTGTCTAGGTGAATGTTCCAAGTGCACTTGCAAAAACGCTTATTCTGAAGTTGTTGGGAGGAGTGTTTCATACATGTCAATTGGGTCAAATTCATTGATAGTGCTGTTTAAGTCTTCTATATCACTATGGATATTACATAACTTGTTCCATCAATTACTATATACTTTTTTTTATCAATCACTAAGAGTGTTGAAAACTTTAACTGTAATTATGGATTTGTCATTTCACTTGTCAGTTTTTGCTTCATGTACTTTGAAGTTCTGTTAAGATGTGCATGCACATTTAGAGTACTAATGTCTTTTTTTTTTTTTTTTTTTTTTTAAGATTTATTCATTCCCCACCTTTCCCCACCCCTCACCCCCCATTGTTTTTGTGCTCGCTGTCTGCTCTCTGTGCCCGTTTGCTGTGTGTTCTTCTGTGTCTGCTTGTCTTCTCTTAGGCGGCACCGGGAACCCATCCTGGGACCTTCCGGAGTGGGAGAGAGGTGCTCAATCTCTTCTGCCACCTCAGCTCCCTGGTCTGCTGCATCTCTCATTGTCTCTCCTCTGTGTCTCTTTTTGCTGCATCACCTTGCTGCGCCAGCTCTCCGCGTGATCCAGCTCGCTGTACGAGCCAGCTTGTCTTCACCAGGAGGCCCCAGGAATCAAACCCTGGACCTCCTATATGGTAGATAGTAATCCAATCACTTGAGCCATATCCACTTCCCACTTATGTCTTCTTGATGGACTCCTTTAACATTTTATTTATTTATTTATTTTTATTTATTTATTTTTTTTACCGGGAGGTACCGGGGATCGAACCCCAGTCGGTCTCTCCATATGGTAGACGGACGCCAAACCTCTTGAGCCACATCCGTTTCCCTCCTTTAACATTTTAAACATCCCTCTTTATCCCTTGTAATAGTCTTTGTTTAGAAGTCTACTTCAAGATTAATATAGCCATTACAGCTTTCTTATGATTAATGCCTGCTTGGTATATATTTTTTCAATCTTTGGTCTCTATATTTAAGATGAATTTCTTGCAGATAACAGGAAGTTGGGTCTTGCTTTTTTATACAGTCTGAAAAGTGTTACCTTTTAACGAGAGTATTTAAATTTAATGTAATTATTGATAAGGTTAGGTTTAAATCTACTTTCTTGCTATTTAATATTTGTCCCATCTGTTCTTTGTTCCTATTTTCCCTCATTTCCTGCCTTCTTCTGGATTTAGTATTTTTTAGTATTCCATCTTATCTCCTCTATCAGCTTAATAGTCATCTCTCTTTTTTGTAAAGAAGTTGTTCTAAGATTTACAATATGCATTTTTTACTTATCATGCTCCACCACCAGATAATATAATACCCTTTCATGCAAAATGTATTGTTAAATCTTTCAACGGTATACTTCCATCTCCCTCCTCCCATCCTTTGTTCTGTTTTCATACATTTTACTTTTCCATAATATAAACTCTACAATACATCATTATTTTTGTTATAAACAGTTGATTATCTTCAATTTTTTAGATGAGAAAAAAGAACTCCCTTTTATTTACCCACAGATTTACCATTTCCAGCACTCTTCATTCTTTTGTGTAGTTGAAAGTTTTCATCAAGTATCATTTTCCTTTTATCTGAAGAACTCTAACATTTCTTGTAGTGGTGGTCTGCTGGTGGTGAATTCTCTCAGCTTTAGATGGTCTGAAAAAGGCATTTCACCTCCATTTATGAAGGATATGTTCAGACAGCTTAGTAATATAAATTGACAGGTTTTGATTTTTTCCTTTCAATACTTTAAAGATGTTATTCTATTATCTTATGGTATTTAGAGTTTCTGATAGAAGTCTGTGGTAATTATTCCTCTACTTAATGTGCCTATTTTTTTTTTCCTCTAGCTGAATTTAATATTTTCTCTGTATCACTTATTTCCAACAATGTCATTATGATATAGTCTGGTGTGGTTTGGAGTTTGTTGGGATTCTTGAATACAGTAGTTTACAGTTTCCATCAAATTTGAAAATTTGGGGACATTATTTCTTCAAATTTTTTTTCTTTCTCCCATCTTCTTATGCTCCAATTACTTATATTTTAGACTACTTGATATTGGTCCAAGTGTCATGTGGTCCAAGTATCATGAGGCTCTGTTCATTTTTTCAGTCACCTTTCACTCTATGCTTCATTCTGAATAGGTATTATTGTTTGATTTTAATTTGTTTCAAGAGCACTCTTTTCCTCTGCTGTGTCTAACTTGTCTATAGTCACGTCTGCATTAGTTAGGGTTCTCCAGAGAAAGAGAACCAACAGGATATATATATCATGTGTGTGTTATGTATATATATGTGTGTGTGTGTGTATATGTGTATGTATATATGTGTATGTATTGGCAAGTCCAAATTCTTTAAGGCAGCCCTAATTGGAAACTCTGATAACGATTTCATGAATTCCCCAGGAGATGTTTGCTGGCTAAAGTAGAGAAAAAAAAAAAGTCTTCTTTCTGACTGCTGAAATCATCAGTTCTCCTTATAAGGCCTTCAACTGATTAGATGAGACTGACCTCATTGCTAAAGACAATCTCCTTTATTGATTGTCAATGTAACCTGCCATAGATGCAGTCAATTGACTAATGATTTAAATCCATGAAATACTCTCACACTAACAATCAGGCCAGTGCTTGCTTGACCAAATAAATAGATATCACAACCTAGTCAAGTTGACAAAGAAAATCATCACACCATCCAGTGAAATTCATTTCACATACCTTATTTTTCATCTCTAGAAATTCTACTTGGTTCTTTATACCTTCCATTTCTCTTCTTAAAATATTCATGTTTTCTTTAATTATTTGCATATAATGAGCATATTTATTGTAGCTCTTTGAACATCTTTGTCTGTTATTTCCATCACCTCTTACATTTCTAGGCCTATTTCTATTTATTAATTTTTATTCTGGTTATGAGGTGTTTCCTGCTTCTTTATATGTCTAGTAATTTTTTATCATATGCCAAATATTGTTGATTTTATGTTTTTGAATGTTAGATTTTGTTGTATTTCTTTAAAGAGAATTGGACTTTGTTTTAGTATGCAGTTAGATCTTTGCAGGGCTTATTTTTAGGGTGGGTCTAGAGAAGCCTTTGTTCTAGAGCTAATATAATCTCAACTACAAATGTGTGGGCCTTCTGATACCTCCCCCGAATTTTTCAAATATTCAACAAAGTCTTCATTCTAGCTAGTGGGAATTCAAATGATTTCTTGTTCTCTGTGAGCTCTGGAAACTATTCAGCTTTTAGCTTCTCATTAACTTTTTTCCTAGAAGTTGTTCTTTACCCAGTCTTGTGGTATTTCACCCTACCCATGTGCAGATTCCTAGAGTTCTTTCTCTGATGAGCTGCCACCTCTCAGGTACACTGCCCTGCAAATTCTAGCCACCATGGCCTCCCTGAACTCTGATCTAGGCCTCACTCTACTCAGCAATACCACAGGCTTCTGTTTAGGTTTCCCCTCCCTGGGCCACAATTTGGAATTTAACTCCAGGCAGAAAGCCAAGGCAGTCATAGGGCTCATGTGTTTTGTCACCCTATTCTCAGGGGTTACAACCCAGTGTTGCCTATTGTCCAATATATGAAGACAGTTGTTTCATGTATCTTGTACAGTTTTATAGTTGTTTATAGAGAGAGGGCAATTTCAGGTCATATTATTCCCTCATGATTAGAAGCAAATATCCTGTCTCATACTATTTGATAGTACACCAACTACTATATATAAAATAATTGTAGAGAGTGTAGTTGATATTATTTCTTACTGAAAGTTTACCCTTTCCTGTTAGGCAGGAAGGAATTGAGCTGGGTTAGGGTTGGAATGCAACTTTTGTTAGATTCCATTCACCTCAATTTTCAAATGTCTCAAGGGTGAAAATGTTAGGTGATCTTTAGGTCCCTTCCTCTAGACAGTGGTTCTCAAAGTATGGTTTTCAGTATGGTCTGACATTTTTTCGGTAGAGTCCATGAAATCAAACCTTTAATATTACTAAGACATTACTTGCCTTTTTCACTGTGCCAGCATTTACACTGATGGTACAAAAGAAATGGTACAGGAGAGTAGATGTAGCTCAAGTGGCTAAGCGCCTGCTTCCCATATATGAGGTCCCAGGCTTGATCCCTGGTACCTCCTAAAAACAAACAAACAAAAAAAAAAACCCAATGCTCATTGGGGAGCAGATATATTCAGTAGTTGAGTGCCTGCTTCCCATGTACAAGATCTTGAGTTCAATCCCCAGTACCTCCTAAAAAATAAAACTGTACAGCTATATTCTTCAGTGCCATGCATTCACAGTAAGAAAAAATGCCAGTTCACTTAAGAATTATTTTGATGAAGCAGTGAAAATGTCTAATTTTACAAATTTTGACCCCTCAGTACATGTCTTTGTTTATAACTCAAGTTACAAAATGAAAAGTATGCATAAAGCACTTCTGCTGTATATCAAAGTATGGGTAGCTGTCTCAAGGAAGAGCACTTGTGAGATTCTTTGCAAGTTGAACTAGCTGCTTTTCCCATGAAACATCATTTTTAACTTAAAAGAACAACTAGTACACAAACTATAGTCTTTCAACCTGAGTATTTGACAGACATTTTCTCAGTAAGCCTGTCACTTCAAGGGGGTACAAACACAGGCAATTCTCATTATTTGCTGTAGTCACTGAATTAGCAAATCCTGAACCATTGCTCCTATGGGAAATACAATGTTAGGTTCCTGAAAGTCTATGTCACAACATTTCATTAACTGGTCAATGTATAACCTTGTTTTAAGTGTATTTCTGTCTAAAAACACCTTATTTAATGTATATTGTTGATTCATTAATAAATTCGTGGCAAACAGAACTATAACACATGTCTAAACAGCTTATTTAACACACATATTTTCTCCCTTAGAAACACTAGACAGCACTTCAGCACTGTGCTTGGAAGTCATTTTAAATAGCAAAATTCCAACAAAAAGCAGAAAAATGTAAAAAACATGGCACTAAACATATTGTGACAATGACCCTTGTTCAGTATGAAAACTGAAATAAGAGATCAGAGTGTCGCCCTATTTAACCTCAGCTGGGAGCATGCATGTAAGGCAACTCTAATTTTTCAGCATTTTCCACATGTCTGCAAATGACCACAAAAACACCAAAAGTATTGATACTGAGGTTACGAATAAATTTTAGTGAATAGGCAAGTTTATAAATATGGAATCCATGAATAATGAATCCATGAAAGTTCAATGATAAGATTGAACTTTCAGACAAAAATTACAATTGTGGAAAACTTGTACCAGCCAATATAACCGTGACAATTTTCTAATACTTAATGACTTCTCTGATGAGATCACTGATGGTATTAACAACTATAACTTTTATACTGTATAATGACACATGTCAATATTTGGAAGATATGTATACCTCAGTGAATCAATATTTCCAAATAACCAATGCATGATAAAAAATTATGGATGGGTTAAATATTCAAAGTATAACATAGAACAATGGATTTTAATGTAATAAAGTACAAAAAGTTCATTGATATGTTTCAGATTCCACATTGCCACTAACTTTTAAGAAACTACTAAGTGAATATTCTCATTGTCCTGATTTTGTGATAATTGGGGTAGGCTAAACATTCGCTATATTAGAAACCATGCATGTGTCCCCAGACCTAGTTTTTCTCCCTAGGTCTGGTTTTTAGAATATTGGTGATAAATTAAGCCTGATTTATTATATAACCATCCTGTATGGGAAATGACTATAACTCTAGGTATCTTTGGTCAACCTTAAGAGAAATAGCAGGGGGATGGATGTGGCTCAAATGGTTGTGCATCTGTCTCCCATATGGAGGGACCTGGGTTCAACCCCCGAGACCTCCCGGAAAAAATTAATAAAAATATAGAAGGCACATGGGCCACCAGGCCCCGCGAGCAGGTACGCCGCAAGGCCCCACGAGCGGGTGAGCCTCCAGGCCCCGTCCACAGGTGAGCCGCCAGGCCCCGTCTGCAGGTATACCGCCAGGCTCCGTGCACAGGTGAGTCACCAGTCCCTGCAAGCCACACAGCAAGATGGTGATGTAACAGGAGAGTGACAAAAGGGAGAGCCAAGACAAGACGCACCGAAAAACAAGGAACTAAGGTGGCACAGGCGGTAGGATTGCCTCTCTCCCACGTTGGAAGTTCCAAGGACCGAATCCCAGTGAAGACAGGAGAAGGATGAGAGAGGGCAGGAAATGGACACAGAGAGTTGCCCAGCAAATGGTCACAGAAACAGGAAAAACCGGGGGGGAGGGGGGTAAAAATGGATAAAAGCAAATAAATAAATAAATCCTTTAAAAAAATGTATAGGGAAGGAAGATATGGACTATAGTTGGTAGTGATACTTTGACAATGCTCTTTCATGATTTGTTAACAAATGTTTCACAACAATGCAGGGTGTTTGTGGGGGGGTGATGTGTGGGAGCCCTGTATGATGTTATGCATGTTTGTTTTGTAAGATTACGATGTTTAATGAACACTGATAGTTTATGTATGTTCATGTATGAATAAAATATTTCAATAAATTGTTTAAAAAAAAAAAAGACACTACCACCTGTTAAGTTTTGGTGTAGGATCAAAGGAGAATATTCACAATTCTCTGAAAAAAGCTATCAAATTACCCCTCCCTTTTGCAATTACTATCTGCGGCCAAATTTTCCTCATTTACTTCAACCAAAACAACATATTGCAACAGATTGAAGGTAGAAGCAGATATGAAAATTCAGCTGTCCCCTATTAACCCAGACAGTAAAGAGACTTGCAAAAATGTAAAGCAATTCTATTCTTCTCACTAACATAGTTTTGTTTTGGGAAAATGAAATTATATTTGAGAAAAAGATATGTTTATTAATGTGGTGGGTTGATTATTGTCCCCTTAAAATTCGTGAATACATATTAAAATTTTTTTTTACTTTTCTGAATTTCTGAGTTAGTAAATATCAACAGATATAACCCATATGAACAAAATTTCTTTGGGGTCTTCAATAATTTTTAAGATGGTAAAGGGATCCTGAAATTTGAAAGTTTGAGAACCACTACTCTAGCAAGTCTCCTAAGCACCCTGAGACCCCAAGAGCTCTTACTCTGCTTTTTTTTCAGCCCAGCCCCCAGCACTTAGCAAGTGTCTAACGGGAGAAAAAAGGCTGTACATTTTGGTCTCCCCTAGATTTTCATCTGTTCTCATTTCTCTTTCCCCCTAATGGATTCCCTCTGCCTTGATCAAAACTGATCCTGGAAGCGGCTGTGGCTCGATCGGTAGGGCTCCCGTTTACCATATGGGAGGCCCCAGGTTCGGTTCCCGGGGCCTCCTGGTGAAGGCAAGCCCGCCCCGCACGTGGTTAGCTGACCCAACGAGCACAAGCAGCAAGGGGGGGATAAATGAATAAATAAATAAATAATCTTAAAAAAAAAAAAAAAAAAAAAACTGATCCTATGACCATGGCCATATTTGGCAATTGTTCTTAGGGGAAAAAAAAAAACAGCTGGCCATTTCAGTTTACATGAGAAGGGCTCTTCCCTCTCTGGAATTTGAGTTCTTCTCCTCTTTGCCTCCTCAGGCCTCCTACGGTTTTAAAAATATGATTATGGGAATGTATCCATTTTGTACAGAGGAACTATGATCTGCCACTTCCTACTATATACTACCGGGAATTAAAAGTCTTTTAACCCACTAATTCATAACAATAGCTAACACTTACATGTAATTTACTACTTGCCAAGCAATAGTCTAAGCATTTTACATAATAGTAACTTTCCATTTTCATAGAGCCATAATAAAGTAGGTACTATTATAATGCTCTCTCAAGTCACACAGCTAATAAGTAGTAAAGCCAAGATTTAAATGCAGGCAGAATACAGGCCCTTAACCTCTAAAAGCTACCCTTTGCTTTATCTAACACATAGTCTCACCCTCAGGCAACTTAGCCCATTTTCATGGTTGCTACTAATACTTCAAAGTTGAAGATGTCTGCATGTTTATTTCTAAGCCTAATGTGTCCAACTGCTTGCTGAACTTGGATTTTCAGCATTTCTAAAACCAATGAATATTCTTCACTCTCCCAAAAACTTTTTCTCAAACATTGCCCTCTCATTGGCACCAGCTCCTCCTCCTTCCTTTACGTCCTTGGTCAATCCAGGCAATTATATACTTCCCTTCTCTAAATTTCAGGAACATTTATGTCTATACCACTAATCCGCAAACACTGAGGCACAACCAAGTTTACCATGGTACATGGCAAAATAAGAAAAATAGCATAATATCCTGTTCAATTTTATAAACTGTTCTTTATTCTGAGATAATTCCTAAATTTTACTGTGAGAATGTTTCTATTTTACATTTTATAAAATAATGATAATAGATAATGGTTTGTTTCCTAACTTTTTTGTGGTGAAATAAAAAGTTGACAACATTATAATGATTCCCAAGGTTAGTAAGTTTTGAAATTTACTGGACCAGGAAATTTCAAAGTCTGCAAACTACTGTTCTATACTAACTTTATCAATTTATCAGGATCTGCCTTTGGCCCTCCAAAATCTAGTCAGGTATACCCAGTCAGGTATCCTGCCCAAATAGGCATGCATCAGAAGATACTACTTCAAGGTCATTCCTCATCTAAAGTCCAGTCTTTCCAGTTAGTGACCAATTACTACTCTCTCTGGGGCTGAATCCAGGTCAAGTTTTCACCTGGACAAGAAACTAAAACTAGATCCCTGATGCTGTGTGTTGAAATTCCTGGCTCTAACCCAACCCATATACTTGAAACCTCCAATATTCTACTCATCTCTATCCACACTGATACTCCCAGTCACCATGTGTTGACTGATTCTGTACCTGGACCGATGGGCAAATACACTTTCCTAAACTATAAAGTGACTTTTTAAAACATGAATACTAGTATTCCAACTCTCCATTTCCATTAAAACCCTGTAGTATACCCATATGCTAAAAAAAAAGGATTAAAAATATTCCAGCCAGTAAATATTTGGGAGAAAAACATGAACAAAGATACCTAGAGGTGGAAAGCATAAAGTATGTTCCAAGAGAGAATGTAGTCCAATTTGGCAGAACAGAGAATTCACAGAGGTAAGTACTAAGAAATAAGGATTGTAGGAAAGAGTGGGACTCTATTGTTTCCTACATTAAGATCTGAAACTTAATCTATAAGATCACCAAAGGCTTTTTTACAGGAAGAAGAGGGTCATATAATCAGAGCTATCCTTTATCAAATTTATGCAGTAAAGACACACTAATCTGAACTCCATTAAGTAAAAATCTTCAGTACATATAGACAAATGGAACAGAATTGAGAGCTCAAAGATCAACTCTCACATTTATGGCCAACTGATTTTTGACAAGGGGGAAAAGGCCATTCAAATGGGAAAGAATAGTCTCTTCAACAAATGGTGCTGGGAAAACTAGATCTCCGTATGCAAAAGGTAGGTGGGCCCCTACCTCTCACAATATATAAAAATCAACTCAAAATGGATCAAAGACCTAAATATAAGAGCCAGAACTTTAAAATCCCAGAAGGAAATAGAGGGAAGCATCTTCAGGACCTTGTGTTAGGCAACGGTTTCTGAGACTACACTCAAAGCACACGGAACAAAAGAAAAATGAGATAAGTGGGACCTCATGAAAATTAAAAACTCTTGTACATCAAAGGACTTTATCATAAAAGTAAAACAACAATATTTGGAAAGCACATATCCAATATCCAGAACATATAAAGAAATTCTACAACAACAACAAAAAGACAAACAATCCAATTTTTTAAATGGGCAAAACATGGTCCTGCAAAATCGCAGAGCCCTAAACATGCTAACAGCGGCACAGGGAGGAACCTGCCTATTCCTAAAAGAGGAATGCTGTTTCTATGTAAATTGCTCCAGAACCATTTGAACGCATTTGAAACTACAAGATCAAGCTAATCAACTTCAGGACAATGTAGCCTCTGAAAGTACTTGGCTTTTCTTGCTCCTATGGTCTAGTATGTCATGGCTGGCCCCCAATTTGTGGTTGCTTGCCACCACCTTCTTCATCCTTTTAGTGGAACCATGTACCTTCAAAATTCTAACAAAGTTTATTTCTTCCAGAATAAGGTATCAGTCATGCAGGGATTTCATCTAGTTCCAACCATGGTGCAAGACTCACCTTCCCATAACCTCAATAGAATAGCAAGAGAGTTTCACACCCTGTCAGCCAGGGACTACTGCCCCTGACCAGCAGGAAGCAGCTATAGAAGAATGACTATTGGCCTTCAGCAGCCCCTTAAGAATAAGGGTGTAAACTCTAAGGATGGAGTTAAGGCAAGTTAATATAGGAAACAGGGAAGGTGGCTGGTCAGAATAAAGCCATGAGACCCATCCGGAAACCCCGAGGGGAGGCAGCTGCTTGAGAACAAAGCTGTAACCATTACAGCTGAAAAGCCTGCCAAGACTCTGGTAACGAGGTCTCATTTTGAAACTCCTGGGCTCAAAAGAAATCCCAGATAACTCCAAACAGAAAGGCCTCCCTAGTGATTCCCTGAAAGCTAACAGGTAGAAAGGCAAACAATCAGGACAGCAAATAGCTGAGATCCCTCCTTAATATGGGGATGGGAGGAGGAGGAAAGGCCTTAAAAGGCCTACACCGATCTCCATGTTGTTTGTCTCATCCCGTAGCACACCCACACATGTCTCAGATGTGTACTATCTCTTTCCTTGTTTCTTAATAAACTCTTTACACCCTTGCCTACCAAAAAAAAAAAAAAAAAGAATAGACATTTCTCCAAAGAAGATATACAGATTGCCCAAAAGCACATGAGAAGATACTCAACATCATTAGCCATTAGGGAAATGCAAATCAAAACCATGATGAGATACCATTTCACACCCACTAGAATGGCTACTGTTTTTAAAAGTGGAAATAACAAATGTTGGAGAGCATGTGGAGAAATAGGAACACTCATTCATTGCTGGTGGGAATGTGAAATTGTGCAGCTCCTATGGAAGACAGTTTGGCCGGTCCTCTGAAAGTTAAATATAGAATTACCATATGACCCAGCAATCCCACTTCTAGGTATATACCCAAAAGAACTGAAAGCAGGGACTCAGATATTTACACACCAATGTTCATAGCAATCTCACAATTTTCAAAAGATGCAAGCAACCCAAGTGTCCATCAACCAATGAAGAGATAAATAAAATGTGGTATACACACATAATGGAATATTATTCAGCCCTAAAAAAGGAATGAAGTTCTGATGCATGCAACAACATGGATGAAACCTGACAATATCATGCTGAGTGAAATAAACCAGACAAAAAAGGACAAATATTGTATGGTCTCACAGGTATGAAATAATTAGAATAAGCAAACTCACAGAGTCAGATCTAGAATACAGGTTACCAGAGGATGGTGCGGGGATAGGGAACAGGGAGTTAATGCTTAAAAGTTACAGAGTTTCTATTTGGGATAATGAAAAAGTTTTGGTAATAGATAGTGATGGTGGCAGCACACCATTGTGAACATAATTAACAGCACTAAATTGTATATTTATATACAATTAAAAGGAGAAATTTTAGGTTACATGTTACTAGAATAACATTTTTTTAAAAATCCATGGAACTGCACAACACAGTGACTCCTGAGTTAAACCATGGAGTATAGTTAAGAGTACAATTATTAAAATGTGCTTTACCTATTTTAAAACATCTACCAATACAAGGTGTTAGTATTGGGTTGTATTTGGGAACCCTGTGTTTTATACATGATTTTTCTGTAAATCCTCTACATCTCTATTAAAAAAGAAAAAAAAATCTTCAGGAATTTGATCTGGTAAGGCTAATGGGTCATCTATGTCTTATTTAAAGATGAAATGCTCAATATATAATAGTGAAAAGAACTGTACAGACTATACAATTCCAATTTTGCTTACATATGGATGCATATACATGGATGTATATATATGGATATATATGGACATATGGCTAAGCAAAACATAACAATGATTTCTTTGGGCTATAGATAATTTTATTTATTTTATAATATCCTATATTTTCTAAATTTCTGTAATAAAGATGCATTACTTTTATAATCAGAAACATGGTAAATAATTTTTCAAAGAACATTTTAAGATTAAGTATGCAAAAGGTAGGTTTACCAATTTAATTTTAAAAATTCTTTAAATCACAAGCGATCACATGCTTACAATTAAAAATTAGAGGGAAACGGATGTGGCTCAAGAGGTTCGGCGTCCGTCTACCATATGGAGAGACCGGGGTTCGATCCCCGGTACCTTCCGGTAAGAAAAAAAAAAAAAAAAATTAAAAATTAGAATCCTGCTGAATATTTTTAAATGTATGTTTCCTTTTATCACCATACCACTCTAATTACACTTTACTCATTATAAGGTAATCATTGACAACAACTTGTTATCTCCATAAGGAAGCTTTTCTTTGCTTACACAATCATATATATAAATATTTCTCTCACACAAATGCTTTTTACACTTAAGAATATATCTCAGACATCTTTTCATATCAATACATATAAATTTACCCCATTCTTTCTATGATGTGATTATGCAGTATTAGCCATTTCCCTATGCTGAACATTTTGGTTGCTTCCATTTTTCATTATTATAAACAAAATTGTGAGTAACCATGTAGATATATCTTTGTGCTCATATGTGACTATTTCTGACAAAGAAAACATTGAAAAACAACATTTGTAAGGCAGATGATAAAATCAAATAAGGGAAAATAAATCAGACCTACAATACCTATAATATGCTAGTTACAGTGGAAGGTAATTTACGAATATTATCTCAATTTATAAACACCACCAATCTATGAAGTTGATATTACTGTCTTCACTTTACAAGTGAGGAAACTGAGGTGAATACAGATGAAGGGGCTACTCCAAGGTCAGAGAACCAAAATTCAAACTTAGGTCAATAAAGTTCCTAAGCTCATGCTCCTCTCATCATAAAACCACACTGGATTGAGAAATATTTTGTAGTGATTAGTTATCATTTCCAGGATCAGTAAAAGTCTATGATGTGTATTGCCAAATGCTTTCTAAAAAACTGGTGCCCATTAACAAAGATACCACCATACTTATTTTTCCATGGATTTATTTAATATTTTCCTTTTTTGGCAATTTTATATGCTCATATCATTGTCTCATGAAATATACAGATCATATTTGAATGAACTCTTGATTCAAAAAGGGAGCAACTTGAGTAAAAATATGGAGGGAGTACAAATGTGTGGCCTGTTCTGGGAATGGAAATTTTGTGGTTGAAGTTTGGGGTGCTGCAGCGATAATTCAACTCAATTTTTCTAGCATTTTTCAAACTCTCCCAGAACCATTTACTCCCCATTAAAAAATGATGACTATCTCCATTATTGCCTTCACTATACTGAATTCAACAATTTAGTCCAATAAGCACATAAAAAACATGTACTAAACATGGCCCTGACTGCTGGGAATACAAAGACAAATTAAGTTAGTCCTTCTTGCCCTCAAAGAACGAGATGTAGAGACCATACAGTGAGGAGATATTCAATGAATAAGAAAAAAGCTTGAAAAAGTAAAGGTCAGAACACAAAAAGCTTCAAATGCTTTTGTCCTTGATCTAACAACTTAAAGGGAACTTCACTAAAGATAAGAATCACCAATACTTTCCGATTTCCTTTTCTCCAAAATGGCGATGTTAATAAAATTATCACCACAGAAGCTGTAATTGTACACAAGTGTCCATTTCTAGGAGGTAATACTTTCATTTGTTACTCACTTAATAATAGGCAAAAATTTTAGGTGTTCTTACTTTATTCCTAAGCCCTTTCAAAATTGCTGAAACTTCTCCAGCAGGAGTAGGCAGATAGGTGCAATTAAATATATTAAATGGGGCAACATGGGAATCCGAGTGGGTTCCGTATAATATTTTAGGTAATCTAAGCACCTCTTAAAATATATGTATATATATATATAAAAAATAACATTTTTGTAAGCAAATACACATATATGCATATATATTTATATATCATTTTACAAATGTTTGTATGTATTGTGAGAATTTTGATTTTTACCCATAATAAAAAAAAATAAAATAAATAAATAAATAAATAAATAAATAAATAAATATATTAAATGATCATTCTGTTCAAGTAACTGATGGATGTTTTATCGACAAATCTGGTCAACAAACTTCTTCCAATCACGTACTCTACCTTGTACTGCCTCCAGAAGCAACCTGGTTACTAAATTATTTCTGATATCAAAGTGTCTATGCTTTCTCCATCTCTCCAGGGGTGACCATCACTCCAGAATTCAAAGAAAACGTAAATATACATCCTTTTGATTGTAAATTTTTTGTTTCAACACTTATCAAACTAAAGCATATACTACTGTGTATTCCACCACTCTTCCTCTAAATAATATACAGTTAAATTAACTCTTTTGGTGTATAGTTCTAAGGATTTTAATACAGGTATGGTTTCATGTAACCACCACCACAATCAAGATAAAGAAGAGTTCTTTGTCCCACACCCTCCCCTATCCCTAACCCATGACAAGCATTGATACGGTCACTGTTATATATTTGTATATTTTTGAGACTATCATATAAATGAATTCATACAATATGAAACCTCTTGACACTGGATTCTTTCACTCTGTATAATGCCTTTCAGATTCAACCAAGTTGTTGCATGTATCAAGAGTTCACTCCTTTTCGTTGCTGAGTAATATTCTACTGTATGGACGTATCACAAGTTTGTTTACTCTTTCACCCACTGAAAAATATTTGCGTTGTTTCCAGTTTAGGGTGATGACAAATAGAGCTTCTCAAAACATTCGTATACAGGTTTTTGTGTGAACATAGGTGTATTAGTCAGCCAAAGGGGTGCTGATGCAAAATACCAGAAATGAGTTGGCTTTTATAAAGGGTATTTATTTGGGGTAGAAGTCCACAGTTACCAAGCCATAAAGCATAAGTTTCTTCCCTCACCAAAGTCTGTTGCCACGTGTTGGAGCAAGACAGCTGCCGATGTTTGCAAAAGGGTTCAGGCTTCTTGGGTTCCTCTCTTCTCAGGGCTGCGTTTGTCTCCGGGCTTAGCTTCTCTGTTTCCTCCACAAGGTCAGCTGTAGACTATGAGGCTCTCTAGGCTTTGCCTCTCTCCACAAAGCCGGCTGTAGACTATCAGGCAAATGGCTTGTCTCTATCCCGGGGCCTTCTCTCCTTCCTCACAACCAAGCTCTCTTATTTCCCAGGGCTCTAGCACAAGACTCCAACATCAAAACTTCTTTGTCTTTTGCCTTGCCTTTTATATTTGATTCCCCCACCCACCAAGGGGTGGGGCTCAACGCCCTACTGACATAACCCAGTTAAGGCCCTAATCATAACTTAATCATGCCCAGATTAGCAGACCAGTTTACAAGCATAATCCAATATGTATTTTTGGAATTCATAATTACATCAAATTACCCAATGGCTACAATAGGTTTTCACTTCTGTAATCTTCTGGTGGGATTGGCAGGTCATATGGAAGATGTAAACTTTATAAGAAATTGCCAAGCTATTTCCCAGAGCAGCTGTACCTACTGCATTTCCACCAGCAATGTGAGTCCCAATTCCTCCATATCCTTGGCAGCACTTGGTATTGTCAATACTTTTTATTTTAGCTATTCTGCATGTAGTAGATTTCTTGTTGTAGTTTTAATTTGCATTTCCGTGGGGGCTAAAAATGTTTGTCTTAGTTTGCCAGGGCTGCTATAACAAATGCCACAGACTGGTTGGCTTAAACAACAGAAAGTTATTTTCACACAGTTTTAAGAGGCTGGAAGTCCAATATCAAGATGTCAGTTGGCTTTGCTTTTCCTGAAATCTGTAGAGTTCTTGTAGTGCTTGCCAGCAATTCATAGCTCAATCTCTGCCTCCATCACATGGACATCTGTCTCCTGTCTCCTTTTCACTCCTACTGCTATGTTCAAATTTCCTCTTCTTATAAAGACTTAAGGCATATTGGGTTAAGGCTTACCCTGATTCACTTTGGCCTCATCTTAATAGGATCTCAAACATGCTATTTACCAATGAGATCACACCCACAGGACCAGGAGTTAGGACTTGAAAATGTCTTTGTGGGGACACACTTTAATCCTTAACAGATGTTGACTATCTTATCATGTGCTGATTTGCCATACATTCTACTCTCTCTGGCAAAATATGTTCAAGTCTTTTTGCCCACTTTTAAATTAGATTGTTTTCTTACTGTTGAGTTTAGAGAGTTCTTTACATATTTTGGATACAAGTTCTTATTCAGATATGTTATTTTCTTCCAGTCTGTGGCTTGTATTTTCAGTCTCTTAACAGTGTCTTTCACAGAGCAAAAGGTTTTTAATTTGGTGAAATCTAATTCATCGATTCTGGGGGAATCATGCTTTTCATGTCATGTCTAAGAATTCTGCCCAACCTAAAGTCATGAAGGTTTTCTCCCACTTTTCCCCCCAATAATTTAGATTTATGATCCATTTTGAGTAAATTCTTGTATAAAGTGTAAGGTTTAGGTCAGGGTTACTTTTTAATTTTATTTTAATTTTTGCATATGGACATCCAATTCTTCCACCACCATTTGTTGTAAAGACTCCCATCCCCAGTCCATCAATGACCACCTGCTTCCAGTAGGAGCCCTCTATGGTGGGGCCGTACTCGTCCACAAAGTGGTTCTGGATCAGCTGGATGGTCAGGGCACTTTTCCCTACACCCACAGTGCCCACCACCACCAGCTTATACTCTATACTCCATCATCGCTCCTCAAGGTCCCAGCAAAGGGTGCGCAGTTTTGCTATTACAGAAAACCTTTTAAGTAGGAATGCTAGGTCAACGGATAAATGCATTTGTAATTTTGTGAAATACTGCTAAATTTCGCATTTCCATCAATAATGTATCAGGGTATCTATCTCCCTCTGGCATGGACAACAGAATGAGTTATCAAACTTTTGGATTTTTGCCAATCTGATAGTTAAGAAATTTTATCTTCATGTAGTTTTAACCTGTATTTCTGTTTGTTTGATTTGTCTGTCTGTTTTTAGGTGAGGCTAAGATTCTTTCCACATATATAAGAGCTATCTTTTTTTTTTTTTTTTTTTTTTAAGATTTATTTATTTACTTTATCCATTTTAAACACGCCCTTCCCCATTTTGCTGTTTTGTGTCCATTCACTGGGCAATTCTCTGTGTCTGTCTCCTGCCATCTCCTCCCATCCTCCTCCTCCAGTCTTCACCAGGATTCGATCCTGGAGACCTCCGATGTTGGAGAGAGGTGTTCTGCCACCTGTGCCACCTCAGTTCCTGGTTTTCAGAGCTTTCGGAGCATCTTGTCTTGTCTCTCCCCTGTTACATCATCATCTTGCTGCATGGCGCCTGGGGCCTGGCGGCTCACTGGCACACAGAGCCTGGCAGCCCATGCACCTTCTATATATATATTTTTTATTTTACTGGGAGGTCCCAGGGATCAAATCCAGGTCCCTCCATATGGCAGACGGACACCCAACCATTTGAGCCACATTCACCCCTCTATCTGTACTTTTTTTCTGAGGCACCAGGGGCCAGGGATTAAACCCAGGGCCTCATATGTGAGAAGCCAAGATGTGGCTCAGTGGCTGAGCATCAGCTTCCCTGAATTGGTTTCTTTGTTTGTTTTGCTTATTGTTTGTTTTTGTTTTCTTTTTTCAGGAGGCACCCGGAACGAAACCCGGGGCCTCCCATGTGGGAGGCTGGCACTCAACTGCTTGAGCCACATCCACTCCCCTGTACTTTCATTTCTGTCAATTCTCTTGTTGATGTGCTTTGCCCATTTTTCTGTTGTGTTTCTGTGAGCTCTTAATATATTTAGGAGGGAAGCGGATGTGGCTCAAGTGATTGGGCTCTCATCTACCATATAGGAGGCCCAGGGTTCGCTTCCCAGGCCTCCTGGTGAAGGCGTGCTGGCCCAAGCAGAGAGCTGATACAGCAAGATGATGCAAGAAAAAGATACACAGAGGAGAGACAATAAGAGATGTAGCAGACCAAGGAGCTGAAGTGGTGCAAGAGATTAAGCTCCTCTCTCCCACTCTGGAAGGTCCTAGGAAGGGTTCCTGGTGCCACCTAAAGAGAAGACAAAGTGACACAGAAGAACACACAGCGAATGGACACAGAGAGCAGACAGCGAGTGCAAAACAACCGGGGGGTGGGGGCGATAAATAAATTAAATCTTTTAAAAATACATATATATATTTAGGAGATTAGGCCCTTGTCTACAATAAAACCGGCAATTTTTTTTTCAGTTTGTATTTCTTTTGACTTTGCTTATGGTGGTTTTTGGCCACAGATTTTTAAAAGCCAAATTTACCCATCTTTTGACTTCTGGATTTTGAGCCATAATCTTAGAAAGGCTTTATAACTCTAAGGTTATAATTAAATTTTCCCGTGGTTTCCTTTTTTATGTTTAACTCTCTCACCCATCTGGAGTTTATCTGGGAATACAATGTCAACGATGGACCTAACGTTCTCATTTTCCAGATGGCTACACAGTTTACCAATACCATTTATTAAAGAGTTCATTCTTACTCCCACTGATATGAGATACTGCTTTTTATCAAATCCTAGGTTGTTATATTTTTGTCTATTTCTGGACTTCCAGTTCTGCTCTATTAGTCTGTCTATTCATGCATCAGTATTATATTGCTTAAATTGAAGCTTTATGGTCTGTTTTAATATCTGGAACAGACATTATCTGATAATATTAATATCATTACTCCTCTTTTTCAGGGTTCCATATGAATTTTATAATTCATTTTTCTAGGATTTTATTGGATCACATTAAGTTTGTAATGGAAAACTGATGCTTTATGATGTTGAAACGTCCTGTTCAAGAATATGGTATGTTCTTCTATATGTTCTTGTCAGTTTTGTGTCCTTTAGGAATGTGGGAAGTAAACTGGAAGGAGACCAGGTAGGTAAGGTTAGACTACTGCAGGCTATTTTCTGATAATTGAAGGACATGGATGAGATATATTAGAGAAACAACAAAGCGACAAGAAGGCAGGGTCCAGGGTAGAGAACTGAGGACTCCAACATTTAATCACCTGGATAAGACTGCCACAGAGGCACAGAAGGAATGACTAAAAGATTAGAAAAAACCCAACTCCAGAGAGTTCTTCAAGAAAAAAGATATTGTCAACAGTGCAAGTAGGATGAAGACTAAAATAAATCCACCAGACTTAGTGATATGATAGTCATAAGTGACCTTAGTATCTTTCCTGAGGGAGAATTATAAGGCTGGAAGCCTATTGGAACTTACATTCCAGTATGGCCAGTTATGACTGTTTTACTCTAATTTGATTCCAAAAAGGTCTTCTTGGAGGCCAATAAGCCACTAATTTCAGGATATAACTATATAGTTACTATTTCTAAAATGGAGTTCAAACATACACTCAGTAAGGAATTTTTAAATTTTACGCAGAGACTGTAGAGATCCAGAAACACTGGCAATAGAAGGAAATATCAGAAACCAGAGTAGGAGGTAAAAGGTAAAGCTGGCAAAGGGAGTAACAAACGAGGCTATAACATTAGAGAAGGATTTAGCTTGGTGTTAAAAGCACCTGCAAGTACATATGTTCTCAAGCACAGCCAGAAATCCAGATAAAAATCAGTGGCTGCCTAATGGGATGAACTGTGGCAGTACAAGGCCCTACCTGTTCAGAAATTACTTCCTTCCACACCATGTCAAGATATCACCCTTTCCCCTCCCCAACATGATCACAAAATCCTAATTGTGTTTACTTTGGAGGTTAAACAAAAACATCTGGGCTTCCACTGGTAGGAAGGTCAAGGTATTCAAGGGTATCCCCTAAGCCTTTCCTAGTACTCACAGACAGGAAAGCATACAGTATCTCACCATGAGTAGATAGCAAGAGAAGTCAGGAAACAGCAGTTAATATAGCAGCAACAAAGCCTTGGTTAGATCCAAATGGGGACTGAGCAGGCCCTAAGGTGAATGTCCCACTGGAACCTCCAGAAACCTGGGGCTATGCGAGAGTAAAAAGTACACAGGTAGTAGGGCATGGTATTCAAGGAATAGAATCATAGTATCTTAACTTAAAGGGAGGCCTAGGAGGTCATTTGGATCAGAGAGACTGCTAACAAAATAATGGAAAGAAGAAAGGCACAATTCTATATCACAATTTTACGACCCAAATTTGAGCCAAATAAACTAGGAATCCCACTTGGAACTGAGCAACCAGGCATGTCCTAGGTAAAAAAAAAAAATTTTTTTTTAATTAAAGTCCCTGCAGAATTCTTCAGAACAGAAAAAAATGCCTGACCCTTTCTGACTGATTCACATGCAAAAACCATCTAAGAAGTTGGGAAAATAGAGTAGTAAAACTGATCAATATCTTTTTAACTTCCATTTTCACACAATTTGGACCAAGAATGGAAAAAATCATTGCACTAAAATGCAGACGTTTCAGGTCCCATCTACCACTTTCCAGCTGCATTATTATAGGCACATTCGCCATGACATTATACCAAAAGCAGCACTAGCAAGGTCTCTTCCGGGTGTAAGACCCTTGTCCATAATAAGGGGATACTCTCAGATAAGGATTATTATCCTCTTTGATTGCTAAAAATAGTGTGCAAGATCCATGGATTCAGCTAGAATCATTAAGGTAGAAGTAGAGGAGAAGGGAAAAGGGGTAGCTGAAAGAGAAAGGGCAATTAACAACTCTTAATTGTAGCTCCACCTAGGAGGCCAATTATAAATTTATTTAAATTGTCGCGCACTATTTTGTACCCTCTCACTCAACCCCGACTCCAATGTCCACCTAACATATGACACTCAATAAAGATTTGGGTCAACTAAGAAAATGCAATGCTACAAACTTCACATAAATTATTTTGTGGAATCAGTGCCATAGGTTATTCATTCTGCCATCAGCCTTAAGTGGTAGAATTACAGGTAGAACCTACTACCTGGTATCAGTTCTGCCAGAGGCTGTCTAGAAAGAAAGGATTAGGGGCTAGCTATTGTTTTAAATTTGCATACCTCCTTTTTGGAACAAGATGGAAGTAACAGAATATATTTCAGGATATGGTGGCTATTCCCAGGACAAAGTTTATATGTCCTCATTGAATAGCAAGGATAAAACAGTACATCACAGTGACAGTGTATTCTTTTTACTGTTACTGGGGGGAAATGCATTTTATTTCTATGGTAAAGTGACAGAACTGTTCACAGGCATGCCTAGCCCTTATTTTGGGAAAAGAATTTGTAAGCACATTATTCTACCAATTTACAGCAGGCAGGGTGGGGGCATATGAGCCATAAAATGGCAAACAAACAGGAAAGAGATCCGGCACAGGCTTTTGAGGGTAATAAATATTTTAACAATTTAGAAGATGAACTGTTCATGTTGTTTGTGATTACAGACTGATTATTCTTCTAAGTGCAAAGGCTATCCAATAAGTCATATCTGGGTTGATTTGTTAGCAAGGTACTTTCACCAGATAATAAATTAGAATGTAATTAAAGTGCATTCTGTCTGTTTATCATGGACTAAGATAGCTTACAATAATTCTCAATTATCTGCATGAACACATAACATGACAGCAGGGTGAATAACCCTTCTAGCAAAGGGCAGTAAACATCTCAGGATTCCGTTAACATTGCTATATTTCTTCTCCAGCCATTTAAAAATTTTGTTTCCAATTTTGTCAATGTAACCAAATTAATTTGGTAAATGCTTTAGTACACTAAGACACAGAGGTAGATCTGTACTCACAAGTCCCCAAGCTTGTCAGGAATTTGCTAAGGTCAGTGATTAAACTATGAAAGAACTAAAAAAAAAAAAAAAAAAACTGAATATTTACTGCAAACCTTCATTAGGAACATAAGGATAGAGAAAATAAAAGAATAGGAAAGGAAAAATAAATATGAACATTTAAAATTAAAAACTTGTGTTTAAACTTGTATTAAAGTTTATATGTGCAGCATAAGACAATATCACTACAGAAAGATCTCATGATTAATAAGAAAACAACTGAGACTGAGATATAAATGAACAAAATATGCAGACTAAGAGAAAGTAATAAATGGAACATGAAAAAATGTTCAACTAAATTAAATTTAAATGAAAAATGTTGAAATAAATTAAATTTAAATCGGTTTTTTACCTATCTAGTTAGTAAAAGTCTTTAAAATGATAATGGCCAATGTTGGCAAAAATATAGTGATGCTGGTACTCTTACACACAAAGTGGTAGAACTCTTTGAAAACGTAACTTGGCAGTCCAAATTAAGCACTACAAAAATGTTTATAATGTTTAGCACAGTACTCCCACATCTTAGAATCTAACAAAATATTTATCATAGCTTGATTTATCAATAGAGCTATCAAAAGAGGACAAACAAACAAACAAAAAAAATCCAACAGGGTAATGATCATGTAAAATATGGTGCTATTGTGGATGGAATATTATATAACTATTTAAAATGATGGCTTTGTGGTTGTTTGGAGTTATGTATCCCAGAAAAACATGATCTTAAACATAATTCCTGCAGGTATGAACCCACTGTAAGTGGAACTTTTTGTTGAGGTTACTTGAGTTAGGGTGTGGCCCAACTCAATCTGGATGGGTCTTAATCCTATTACTGGAGTCCTTTATAAGCAGAATGAAATTCAGAGAGCAAGAAAGCCACTCAAGAAGCTGAAATTCAGTGGACCAAAGAAGAGAATGGAGAGGCCAGGAAAGGCATTAGCATGTGATAGAGGAGCCAAGAACCAAAGAACGCCAGCAGCCAACCCCAGAATACCAGACTTCAGGAACAAAGCATCACCTTGATTTGGAATTTCTCTTAGCCTCCAAACTGTGAGCTAAAAATCTCCCTCTGTTTAAACCAACGTATTGTATGATTTTTGCTTGAGCAGCCAAGGAAACTAAAACAGTTATGAAAAGTAGAAAAGGATAGAAAATTGTATGTCCACAATACTACATTCAAAAATGCATATTAAAAAAATACTTGGAAGGAAAATAGCCAAATGATCATCTTTGGGTTAAGGTGGTGTGGCAAATTGAATAACAGCTCCACCAAAATGTCCATGACCTAATCTCCTTGTTAATGTTACCTCACATGGCAAAAGGGACTTTGCAGATTTGATTAAGTAAAGGATCTTGCAATGAGGACATTACCCTGGATTATCTGGGTGGCCTAATATAATCACAAGGGTCCTTAAAAGAGGCAGACAGGAAGGTCAGAGTCAGAGAAGGAAATGTGATGAAGCAGAAGTTGGGGTGATACAGCCACAAGCCAAGGAAGGTAGACAGCCCTAGAACCTGGAAATGGCAAGGAATGAATTCTCCCTAGAGCCTCCAAAGGTGACACCTTGATTTTAGTCCCATGTCCCCCATTTTAGACTTCTGACCTCCAGATAATAAATATGTGTTGTTTTAAGCTGTGACATTTACAGTTAATTTGTTACAGAAGCAAAAGGAAACTAATATAGGTAGTAAGACTGAACTTTCTAAACTTTCTGTAATGTGTCCATATGGCTTCATTTGATGGACTCCAATATATAAATTTAGTTGAAATTAAGATTCTAGAAGTAAACACACTCTGCTGCAGTGGTTTTCAACCCTGGTTGAATATTAGTATCAAATGGTCACTGTAAAAACAAAAATAACACCCATGCCATGCCTTCTCCCCATCTGTAGAGATTTTCACTGAATTTTTGTTAGGCCCAAGCATCAGTATTTTCTTAAAGCCCTAAGTGCTAAAGAGCAGCTAGGGTTAAAAACCACTGCTCTAGCATATCAACTCAAAAGTGACAAGTTTCTACAATTGAAAGCAGGGATATATGTATATCAACCTAAAAACCATATCTGTTTCAAAAATTCTACAAATTGGGAAGCGGCTGTGGCTCGATCGGTGGGGCTCCCGTTTACCATATGGGAGGACCCGGGTTCGGTTCCCGGGGCCTCCTGGTGAGGGCGGGCCCGCCTGCGCGGCGTGGTTGGCTGACCCGGCGAGCACAAGCAGCAAGGGGGGGAGAGATGAATAAATAAATAAAATCTTTAAAAAAAAAAAAAAAAAAAAAAAAATTCTACAAATGAAACATTCAGTGACAGTCTATGTTAGATTAAATTTAGGACTGTGAGCTACATTCTAGTGTAACTGATACTTTATCAAAGGAAAAGAAAAACTTATTCTCCTTCTTTAATATTTCTCATTTGTATAATCCAAAAGACTCTTCAGAGAGTTCTCCAAGACTTACATTCGAATTAGAGCAACTCACAACAACTTATTTCCTTGACTTTTCTACTGAAAATTTACATTATTATAAGATTACTAAAATCATGCAAGATATTTAGGCTTTAAATTTTAATAGTGTGTTTAAGAAATGGTGTAGACTAGCCAAGCAAAGAAGTCTGCCAAATCCCTCTGATAATGTCATGTTTTACCTCTACTTTCCAGTTATCAAATTCATAAATAAACCTTTTAGTATGTTTGTGATTGAATGTATAACTTAGTTTTCAAATGTGAGATTCTAAGCTACAGCATAATCACTGACAAAGTCTTATACATCTGTTGGTCAGTTCATAGCATCACCTCAGATTCGTTCGGTGGCAAAATCCACATATGAGAGACATCATTATCAACCAAGTGTGTCCAAAGATTGATCTCCATAGCAACTGTAACTCTGCCACATGTAGCGTATAAGACATCAGAGTTAATACCACATGCACGTGAAGTGTTGGTATTATGTAGTCCAGACTGTGGTTGCTGTAGAAACCTAAACCCAAGCCCCTAACAACAATGGATGAAATGAAAACAACAACAGAAGGGTCCTTGAGAACTTATTCGTCTGCTCCTTTGCTTTCAAGCAAGATAATTCTGTTCTAAACACTCTGTAATAGCCTTGTAATGATATCACTAATGGAAGATTTTATACAAAAATGATAAAAATGATGTCCATGTCTTTTTAACATTAGGAATCATTTCCTTTTCCCTAAAAATTTCTCCCTTCCACCCTGTGCTCAGCTGATGTTCAGAAGCTCACCCAACACAGAGTACTGTTACCTTCTCCAAGCCTCATTCAGAACCAGTCCCACACACAGGCAAGCCAGAGAGGTACCAGCCTTTTGATGCCACCACCACCACCACGATGACAGAAGCTGTCTGGCTCGCTAGAGAAGGAGGCAAGTAGTCACTATCAATAGAATAGGAGAAGATAAGTGCTCAAGTACAGGTACCAAGGAAAAATGCCACGGACAAAAGCCACAAAGAAAGTCCCATGTTTTAACTAAATGAACAATTATTGAATGCCTACTGTGTAGCAGACATCATGTAAAAGCATTCTGGAGACACAGCATTAAATAAATGATCCTCTGCTGTGAAGAATTTTACAATCTAGCTAGGGAGAACATTAACTATAAGCAATTTTCTAAACATGTCACCAAGGCCAGAAACTGTAAAGGAAAAGATAGTGAGATTTGACGATACATGAATTAATTCAACTACATATGAATTTAAAGCATCTGTACAAGTAAAGATGTCAATTCTCCCCAAGTTCATCTATAGGTTTAATGCAATTCCTACCCAAATCCCAGCAAGATTCTTTGTAGATACAGACAAGCTTTTCCTAAAACAAATTTGCAAAAGAGGAATAACATAGAATGAAACACTCTATCTGATATTAAGTCTTATTTCATAGCTATAGTAATCAAGGCTGTCGTATTGGCAGAAGAATAGACAAACAGACCAATAACAGAATAAAGAACCCAGAATTGGATCAATACAAATATGCCCAAATTATTTTTGACAAAGTTGTGAATGCAATGCAATGGAGGAAGGATAATCTTTTCAACAAATGGTGCTGGAACAATTGGACAATCATAGGTTAGAAAAAAAAAAAAGAACCTTGATCTAAAACTCACACCACATAAAAAATTAAATACAAAATGGATCGTGAATTTATATGTGAAACATAAAACTATAACTTTTAGAAGAAAATATAGGAGAACATCTTTGGGCCCCAGGGCTAGGAGAAGAGTTCTTAAACATCACATCAAAAACTTGATCCATAGAAGAAAAAAATCAAGAATTGAACTTCATTAAAATAAAAAAATTCTACTCTGCGGAAGACCTCACTGACAGGACGAAAAGATGACCACAGACTAGGAGAAAATACTTGCAAATTCCATATCTGAAGAAGAAAATATCTGCAAATTCCATATCTGAAGAAGGATTTGTATCCATAATATGTAAAGACCTCTCTAACCTCAACAGTAAGAAAACAAACAATCCAATTAGAAAATAGGCAAAAGTCTTGAAGAGATACTTCATCAAAGAGGATATAAGGATGGCAAATCAGCACATGAAAAGATGTTCAACATCATTAGCCATTAAAGAAATGCAAATTAAAAATATGATGAGATACTACCACACAACCAGTAAAATGGATAAAATAAAAATACTGACAGTACCAAATGCTGGAGAGGATTCAGAGAAACTGGATTTCTCATGCATTGCTGGTGGGCATGTAAAATGGTATACCTACTCTGGAAAACAGTATGGCAGTTTCTTATAAAATTAAGTATACCATGTGTAGCAGTTTGATAGTGTTTATGAACTCCAAAAAATAGACATTGGATTATGTTTGTAAACTGATTTGTTCCTCTGGACATACTGGATTATATTGGATTCAGAGGTTTCACTTTTATTTGATTAAATAATGATTGGGGCTTTTGTTTGGGTCATCAGTAGGACATTGAGTCCCCATACCTTTGGTGGGCAGGGACACACAGAGAAACCACACCACAGAGAACGGAGGTTGGAGTTTTGATCCTGGAGCCCAGGAAGTAAACACACAGAGAAGCAGATATGTGAGGAAAGAGAGAAGGCTCAACGGGACACAGCAAAGGCCCCAGGAAGAGAGACAAGCCATTTGCCTGATAGTCTACAGCTGGTCTTGTGCAGAAAGCAGAGGAGTTGAGCCCAGAAATAAATGAGGCCCAGGAAGAGAGGAACCCAGGAAGCCTGAACCCCTGCAGACGTCAGCAGCCATCTTGCTCCAAAACATGGCAATAGACTTTGGTGAGGGAAGTAACTTATGCTTTATGGCCTGGTATCTGTGGGCTTCTACCCAAATAAATATCCTTTAAAAAAGCCAACAGATTTCTGGTATTTTCCATCAGCACCCCTTTGGCTGACTAATACACCATACAACCCAGTAATCATACCACTGAGCATTTTATCCTAGAGAAATAAAATTTTATGTTCACATAAAAACTTATACACAAATGACCAAAGCAGTTTCATTTGTAATAACCAAAACAGGAAGCAATTCAAATGTCCTTTATGATAAACTAGGGTACATTCCTTCGATGGGATGTCAATTAACAATAAAAGGGAATGGACTATTGATACACACAACTTAGATAATAACAAAGACATTATGATGAGTGAAAACAGCCAATCTCAAAAGGTTACATACTGATTCCACATACATAATATTTCAAAATGATAAAGATATAAAGATGGAGAAGAGATCAGTGGTTGTGAAGCAGGCTTCATATAAGGAATCAATAGATCTGGAACCTGGCAAGAAGTCCACATGGATGTTACTATCCCCAAGATGGCTGCTGGAAGACCCTCGTGAGATTTCTGCCACCCAGAATGAGGTTTCCTCCAGAAAACAGGATAAGCCCCAGATATTCTCAGGGGGCCTTGTAATTGGGTCCTCCTGGGGGACTGATCAAAACAGCAAACAGCTGGAACTCCTCCCATGCTATTAGCAAAGGGGTGGAATAATTAATGGTTTAAAAAGCAAGCACAAAGGTCAAATCTCTCTCCCACTCTCATTCTCTTGGCTTCTGCGCCCTGCTCTTACCATGTCCCCCCTGCATGGATCAACACAGAAGTAAAATCTGGGCATTTATAATCTTTAATGGGAAACTGTAGTCTATAAACCAGCCCTCTTTATCACTCTTCAGCCCGTTCCTCTCTCTGGGACCCATGATCTGGTTTTTCCTCCTATTTCTTTTCCCTCCCTACCTAATAAATTACCTGCCTAACTAACCCGACGTGTTCTTGAAATTCATTTCTGCAGTAAAGTCAAAGAACCTAGACAAAATCCAGTAACAGTTGTCTAGGGAGAGTGAAGGGCTGAGAATGCTAGTGTAAAGCAAGCAACATGAGCAATTATCTTCATGGTGATGGAGAAGTTCTGTATCTTGACTCTAGTAGTTACACGAATCTATACATGATCAAATTTCACAAAACACACACACAATACATAGAAAAACCGGTAAAATCCAAATAAGGTCTGTAGTCTAGTTAATAGTATTGTACCAACATCAATTTGCTAATTTTGACAATGTTCTATAGTTATGTAAGAGGTTAACATTGGAAAAAATTGGGTGAAGAGTATAGGGACCTCTCTGTTCTACTTTTGTAACTTCTTGTGAGTCTAGAATTCTTTCAAAATAAAAAGGTTAAAAAGAAAACTATCCTAGCAAAAGCCATGATAAAATTTAAAATGGGGGAAAATATTTATAACATTTGACAAAAAGTAACTCTTAATATACAGAATTATTAAAGATTTATTGGTTTAAAAAAATATATAAAGAGTTCTTACATGTCAATAAAGACATAACACAACTAAAAATGAGAAAAGGATATAAATAGGTAATTCACAGAAGAAATAAAATTGGCCAATAAATACACAAAAAGAGATTCAATCTCTCATTAGCATTTAAAATATTCAATATAAAACCAGATCTTTTTATCACTTATCAAATTGGCAAAAATTGTCAATATCTAAGGTTGGTGAGAACAAAGAACAACAGAACTTCCAGGAAGATGGAGGATTGGAGAGTCAGAGAGATCGTTTCTCCCCCAGAAAAACAGGCAGACTCTGTCTGGAGGGCTGCTCTGGGGCTTAGAACACCAGGGGAAGGCACGATACTACCCAGAAGAGAGAGGGGAAAAGGAAAGGAATCTCAGCTGGCTGAAAAGTCCCATGACTAGAGTTGCAAAATGTCCATGCCATCACCTTCAGAGCAAAGAGTAGTCTGTGGACTGCAGTGGCTATGGACTGCAGTGGCTGTGGACTGCAGTGGCTTCGGACTGAGGGGATTGCAAGGGTCCTCCTCCCACAAGAAAGGGGAGAGAGAGGGCCACAGCCTACAGCAAATTCAGATTTTGACCAGCGAATTTGGTAGGCTGCACTGGAGGGGTCCCACACTTCCAGGCTGGGTGGGGCCACGACACTGTTTGCACTGAAAGCCAGCAGGGAGCTAAAGATAATTTGCCTTCTCAAACACCCTCCCTACTACCCCAGGCTGGTTGCTGAGGAGGGAGACAGAGGGAGGGTGCAGCTGGCCAAGGGAGAACAGCTTCTGAAAAAATTTGTTTGTGAGGCTTGGCCAGACCTGAGGACATTGCTTCTGCACCACCATCCCCACCTACCCCCTCCAACCCACCCCCACCCCCACTTACATACCGAGTTACACTGAAGGTATTCCCCCCTAACACCTGTGGTCTGAGCTAAACTGTCTGCCTAAGATCACCATCTGCTGGCAAGACCAGAAAAGTGCATGAAAAGGGAAAAATAATAAAGAGGCAGGCAGGTGCCTTTACTGCCCCCTTCTCCAAGGCCTTTGGAAACTGGCCTGCATCCCATTACTGGGTCCTTAACCCTAGACTAAGCAGTTAACAGGGGCAATACTAAACATCTAGAACAAGTTAAACCAAGAGTCAAAGAGCAGTAAAGGCACACAGCTACTTAACAGTAAATCCCTAGGCAAGAGAGAGAAATGGAACATCAGAGTAAAAGCATCAGAATCAGATGCCTAGACATCAGCAAAAAATTATAAGCCATACTAAAAAAAGGAAGATATGACTCAGGCAAAGGAACAAATCAAAGCTCCAGACAAGACACAGGACTTGAAACAGTTAATCAATGAGATTCATATAAATCTAAATCAAATGAGGGAGCTGAAATATAACATGACTAAAGAAATAAAGGGCATTAAGAAGATACTGGGTGAGCACAAAAAAATTTCTGAAATCTTGGATAGAAAAAAACAGGGCTTATGGAAATGAAAGACACAATAAGTGAGACAAAAACTACAATAAAGGCACACAACAGTAGATCTGAAATAATGGAAGAACTGGTGATGTAGTGGAAAGAACTGAAATTGGAGAGAGAGAAGAACAGAGAAAGAAAAGAATGGGAAAAATTGAGCAGGGGCGCAGGGAGTTGAATGATAGCATGAAGCATACCAATATACATGGGAGTTCCAAAAGGAGAAGAGAAGGTAAAAGTGGCAGAAAGAGTATTTGAGGAAATAATGGCCGAAAAGTTCCCATCTCTCAAGTAAGACATGAATATACATGCCCAGGAAACACAGTGTACTCCAATTAGAATAAATCCAAGTACATCTACCCCAAGACCATAATATTCAGAAGGCTAAATGCCAAAGATAAAGAGAAAATTCTGAAAGCAGCAAGAGAAAAGCAAACATCACATACAAGGGACATCCAATAAGACTTAGTGCAGATTTCTCTTCAAAAACCAAGAAGGCAGGAAGGCAGTGGTATGATATAATTACATACTGAAAGAGAAAAACTGCCAGATAAGAATTCTTTATCCAGCAAAACTGTCCTTCAAATATGACAGTGAGCTTAAAATATTCACAGATAGACAGCAAGTGAGTTGAGAAGAGAAGAGAAGAGAAGAGAAGAGAAGAGAAGAGAAGAGAAGA
>JAKSZT010053791.1:194050-290999 GCA_026826555.1 Tolypeutes matacus | reverse complement strand
GAGAAGAGAAGAGAAGAGAAGAGAAGAGAAGAGAAGAGAAGAGAAGAGAAGAGAAGAGAAGAGAAGGACAGAGGGTTGGAGGAAAGTGCAGAAGGGTAACCAAGTCGTGAAGCATATGACAATGTGGATGAACCTGGAGGACATTATATTGACTGAAGCAAGCAGGCACAAAAGACAAATATTGTATGATTTCACTATTATGAACTAAATATAATGAGCAAACTCATGGAATTAATAGCTAGAATATAAGTCAGCAGAGAATAGAATGTGGTTAGAGAATAGAAAGCTGAGGTTAATCTGTGCAGAATTAGTAAGAAAAAGTTGTTTGTAAATGTTTGGAAAGGAGAGAAATGGTGAAAGTACATCAAAGGATTTGTAATTAATAGCACTAATATATGGGTATGACAATAGTTTGTTTTTTGCAGTTTTTCTGGTTTTTTTTTTCCCTTGGAATAATGAAAATGCTCTAATATTGATGGAGGTGATGAATGTGCAACTCAGTGATTATTCCAAATGCTACTGATTGTACACTCTAGATAAATTATATGGTTTATGAACAAAAAAATTTATACGGTGGGTTGGGGGATAAATACACCAAATGTAAGATATGGACTATAGTTAGTAGTGTTATTTTTGACATTTGTTACAAATGCTTCACAACAATGCAAGGCATTTGTGGTGGGGTGATGTATGAGAGCCCTGTATGATGTAATGCATGTTTGTTTTTTAAGTTCACAACTTTCACTACACACTTACTGTTTATGTATGTCCATGTATGAATGATATGCTTCAATAAATTATTTTTTAAATGAAAAAAAAAAAAAAGAAAGAAAGAACAGGCACTCCCATACACTAAGGATGGAAATTAAAATTACTTCATCACAGTACTATTTATAATAGTGAGGAATTTGAGAAAAAGGAAAAATCCAACAAAAGAGGATAATTAACTATACAATGGAATACCATGTAGTTGTTAAAAATCATACATTTCTAAAAATGTTTATTAATATTAAAAGCAATTCTCTATATCCTGCCAGAAGAGAAAAGCAAGTAGCAAAATTAGTCACACAGAACTCATTTTTATAGTCTCGCAGGCTATACACCAAACTATTAATATTAGCTAGTTGAGTGATAAGATTATGGGTACTTTTTCCTTTTTATGTTTCCATATTGTCTAACAGGGGCATATATTATACAAATGAAACTAATTTCCATTTTTGTTCTTTAAAAACCAAATAATTAGAATTAAGAAGGCTTTTTTTACTAGTGAGTTTTATAGATTATAATGTTTAAAAAAACTGAATTTCACTCAAAAATTAATTTCACTGAAAAAATAAAACAACCCTGCCTGATACAACATCACTTTTTATGATTCCTCCAGGTTCCTGAAAAGATGTCATAAATGTCTAGTTAAAAAATAATAATAATAATAATAACTTGACCAGACTGGTTTAGATAATCCATGCAACCCAAGGACTATATGTCCACTCATCATGACATCATACTTGTTTGTGTGCTCTCCAATAAACATAGTAAAAGAAAGAAGGGTAGGAAAAAGGGGAAAGAGAATAGAATGAGGAGAATGACAACATCTACCTTAATGTGATCCTGAGAAAAATAAAGTCACTTTAGTTCTAAGGATAAAGAAGAAGGAAGGCATATAGGAAACCTTTTCCTCTGGATTGGTAACTCGTATCAAGATCAGAATCACTGAAAGCTTATTTGTTGCTCTGGAATTACCAATGTTTATTGTTCATTTGAAAGTTAAGGATTCTCTAGTAGAAACACATGGCTTCTTTGTGTGTGTTCCTTCCCTCAGTTAAACTCTTTGAAATGTCCAAGCTTAGTAATAAAATATTGCTGCTTTCATAGTGAATATGCTGGATTGCATCACTTTCCCTGAGCCCTTCCAGCATTTAAAAAAAAAAAACCTTTTTGGTTTTGTTTTACAGGCCTGAATTAAAGGGGACTTACAATATGCTGAAACCATCAAGAGGTTTTCTCAGGTTCATTAAGTTAAAATTCTCCCACAGGATTAACTGCTGATTTTGGACACAAAATTAATATGACATTAACTCTGCTCCTCCCTACTACCACACTTGGCATTCCAGTTAAAGGAATGAGCAGAAATAACCTCTTCCAAATTCGACCCAAACTTCTTCCAAATCTAGCCAAATTCTACCAATTCTTTAAGCAGCTGCTTAAAATTCACCTCTTCCATGAAGTCCTCAGGTTCAGCAGGCCCACAATGGTCTAAATACTATAGCATTAACTAAACCCTTCATTTGGCAATTACTAATAATTATGATTATTTAGATTAAATTATTTTCCTTGCCTTATTATTTAAGTGTTCATATGTTTACATCTAGTTTCCTCAAGAATCCTCTAAGTTCAGGAACCTTTTTCATCTCAATATATCTATCCCTCACTGTGTTTTAACACTCAGTAGGTGGTCAATAAATACTTATTAACTGCAATGTGGTATACCTTTCAATTCCACCATACTGTTTTCCCAATGCTTACCTATTATTCCTCCTACCTAACTTGTGCCTTATTTATAGGAACAGAACCATCACTTGACAAGAAAGAAGTTACCCTTATTGGAGAATATCCCAGGGAATAACACGTGCGCACTAATGGATTGCTTCCCTTTGAAAGCATATCAACAATTCCATCAGTCTTGGTCCCCAATACTACCAAACTCTAGACTCATGATTTGGGGGAAGCTTTTATGAATTCAAAGGTATTTTTACCACTCATGTGAATTCTATCTATCCAAAAGCATTTTTCACTGCCTGGAAGAGTTTTATGATCCATTCCTTTGAGAATATTTACATTGCCTAAATAATTCCAGATGTTTTGTTTTGGTTTTTGATTAAGGAATGGGGGCAGGAGGGCAGAAACTAAAATGAGGAACCTCCCTATTAGAAATGTTTGCCATTTTATCCTAAATGAGCCTTTTCTTTTATATCTGCTTAGAGGTTCCAGAATTTAAACTTATGACACTTATGGAATTATACAATTCCAAAATATGAGGATTCACATAGGATTGTTGCTTTAAAAAAAAAATCATTCACAGATAACTTACATCAAAATCACAATCATATGAAACAGGAGCTGCTTCCTGCAACTGTAATGAATTTGCCAAGAGTATGAAGCAATATTTGGACACAGCTGTTTTTGATAGAGGAGTAAATTATAGAATGACAAATTTCACATTTTTTTATAGAAGATGTGCACCTGCTGATTAGAATTTGTTCTCAAATTCTATCTAAATCCACGTCTTATAGCTAATATAGTTTAATAATACATATTAGAGAAAAATTGAAACCTTCTGTCCACTGCACAATTCATAAGGAATTTTATATTGTTTTTCCTCTATCTTCAAGAAGGCATATGCCAATCCTATCAAAAGCTTCAAAATAAAAGGATGCAACAGCATCCTATGATAATCCATTCCTAACAACTGTTAGAGCTGACAAGTTTCCCCATCTTCACCGTCTTCAAGAAGAGTTTATCCCTATCTTCAACCACGATGTTCTGTGCTATTGATGAATAATATGTAACTTGAGCGCCATTAACCAAATAAAATGACTATGGCAAAGGTCATGAAAAGGACACAATCCTTTGGTTAGGAAAGGTTTTACTCCATTCAGTTCAATTCTACGAAGGTTTTTTATGTGTCAAGTATATGCTGGACAATTGGGATATGAAAAGTTTTGGAAATACTAAATCCTAAATCAGAGGTCCAAACTACAGGGCCAGGTAGGCCAATTACTTTGTGAAGTGGCAGATGTAACTAAGTATCTTAAATTTGGTGAATCAGAGAACACATGTCCAATCTACAGGAAACAGCCACAAATTATTGCCAGCAGATTAAAGCCAAGGGAGAATGCAAGCTCAGTGGTGCCAAATTTTCTGATTATTTGAGAAGACAGAAATTTGGATTTTACATAAAGACTCATGATTCTTAAATGTTGGTCAAAACAACAACAAACAAACAAAAAAACCCAAAACCCCAAATCTAAGTTTTTCAAATACTGGGGAGGTCAGTAATGTACAGGTCAAACAAAATACATCTGAGGGCCAGATAAGGCTTACAGGCCATCAGTTGCAACCTTTGAAACCAAATGCATGCTTTTTAAAATGATAGTGCTATAGCAGAATCACTATTATAAGGCGTTTTAAGACTACTAAGGAGTGGGTAAGCAATTTAACCTGGGGAAATTAGGGAATGCTTCACAAAAAAGCTCAAACGAGTTGAATCCTGAGCAGAGCTTACCAAATATGAATATAGATGGTCTATTTCCTATGGCCATGGTTTAGGGTGAAAGTGGGGTGGCAGGAGAAGAGATCAGAGAGGAAGAAAGGGATCTTTGGCCATGTCCAGGTCAAATCATATCCTTCAGAACATGGGGAGTTTACTGAAGAGTGTATATAATATCACATCACATCATTGAAGGGTAGAATTTGTCTCTCTGCAGGAAACTTTACCAAACAGGACTCAAGTGGGATTTCAAGATTTGATAAGTATATAAGGAGGAAGGGACCTGGTTTTTAATGCATAAAGCTAGACTGGGCATCACCAGATCTGAGCCATGTTTCAGGTCCCTAACTTTTGATACATCTAAATATCTGTATAGTTCTAATAGCAGCAGTTTATAAACCCTCTTGATATATATTATTCTCACCCACCTAAGAGATCCTTGGCTTCCTATTTTCTACTCTGCCTGGAATTATTTCATATCCACAGCAGCGAACAGTACTCATGTTTTGAACTCCTTTCCTTCTTCTAAACCACATAAACTTCAAAAGTTTAAAAATCTAATTCTGGAACACATGTTATCCAGTACCCTTACTTTCTTCATCCCCACAAATCATTAGTCATTCTATTTTACTTGCAGTTCATTAATGAAAATATCATCAACTCTAATCCAAAATTAATCTGTAATTTGCTTGACAAAGGATGTTTGTTTTGCCAAGGAAATTTCCTATTCTCTAATTAGGAAAGAGGAAAGACAAGAAAATCATGCTGGGCCCTGTCACCAAAGTATGTCATTCAAGCCTCACAAGATAGGTATTTCCCATCTTTGCTGATGAGAATACCTAAGCACTGAGTAGTTAGCTTGCCCAAAGAGCTGGTAAATTAAATAAGCCAGATCTGACCTAGGTCTGTCAGCCTCTAAAATCATGTTCTTTCTACTACACTACACAGCTTCAATTGCCACTATTTCTAATAACACTCATAAGACTCCTATACCAGCCTATATTTGTACAGGGCAGCATGCCTTTCAAATCACTTTCATCTGTAACACTGCTGTGGATTTCTAAAACTATCCTTCAAGTAAACTTAAGGGGAAAAAATGACTAACCTAAGATCACAGAAAATGATGATTAGGCATAAATAATAGCTAATAACAGCAGTTGCATTTATTGAACACTTAAGCTAAGGATTTTACAATATGTTGTCACATGTAATTCTCTTTACAATCCTGTGAGATGATAATATCTCTTTTACAGATGAGATAACAAAGGCTGAGGGAATTCTGTAGTTTACACTACTAGGAAATGGCAGAACTGTAATTCAAATCACAAGCCTGTGCTCTTATCTATAACATCATAAAGTACTATCTCCCTAAATCGCAGTACTCTTTTTAGAATATTATGTTTCACTGTAACTAAGTTAAATTAAAATAAGTTGGGATTCCAAGTTAAAATTAAAATCTGTATTCCCTAGCCCCATGACTAAATGAAAGTGGTAGAAGCAGCAAATAGGCGGCAGGACAATGCCTACCAGGAATTTAAAAGAAATTTTTCATTGGATAATCTACAGGCAGACAATGAGAAACTGCATAACTTTTAGGGAAAGTAAAAACCGCAGGCTCCTAGGGCTGTCTTCTATGGAACAAAACACATTTCTCTGACCATTTAACAAATGAACCCACTAATTCTAACATGCATTCAAAGGCAAAGACATTATTAGTTGAATTTATCAATGACATTTTAAAACTCCTTTAGGATGGGAAAGCTCCACTCCAGTTTCTTCCTAAATTGACCAGGTATATACGAAGTATTATTCAAGTTAGATTAAAATACTGGAACCAGGGCCATCAATTTCTAGATGTTCATTTCTGGAGCTCCTTTTAATACACTCATAAAATTGTAGCATGCAAATTCTATTGTTATATAATCACAATTGTTTTTAATCATGGGTACTACAAACAAAAATATGTGAGAATATAAATATTCTAAAATAATCAAACTACAGTAAAAAAAAAATTTTTAAGAGTATTGAATATACTATAGTATTAGTCCTGTTAGACTAAATGGCATTCTTTAAAAATATATAGCAATGTAAAAAAATAGCCTAAAGTTAAAGAGAAATATCGATAAGGAGAATGATTCATGAAGGCTTTTTTATTCCCAACATGAAAATTAATTTCATTTATTTGGTGATCCTTGAGAGATATAACTCACTGTCACAAAGTCCATGTAATTATGAAATACCACAAAAAATATTTTCACTGCGAATATTTTCACTGTCCTGATTTTGTGATAATCAGGGTAAGCTAAACATCCGCTATATTAGAAACCATGCATGTGTCCCCAGACCTAGTTTTTCTCCCTAGGTCTGGTTTTTAGAATGCTGGTGATAAACCAAGCCTGATTTATTATATGACCATGGAAAAATGACTGTAACTCTAAGTATCTTTGGTCAACCTTAAGAAATATAGCGGAGCGGACGGATGTGGCTCGGGTGGTTGGGCGTCCATCTCCCATATGGAGGGACCTGGGTTTGATCCCCGGGACCTCCTGGTAAAAATTTTAAAAAAGAAAAATATAGAAGGCGCGTAGGCCACTAGGCTTTGTGCATGGGTGCGCCACCAGGCCTCACAAGCCACGCAGCAAGATGATGATGTAACAGGAGAGTGACACAAGGGACAGCCAAGACGAGACACACCAAAAAACCAAGAACTAAGGTGGCGCAAGCAGTAGGATGCCTCTCTCTCACATAGGAGGTTCCGAGGACCGAATTCCAGTGAAGACAGGAGGAGAAGGATGAGAAGAGAGGGCAGGAAAGGGACACAGAGCGAATGGACACAGAAACAGCAAAAATGGGGGGGGGGTAAAAAATGTATCAAAGTAAATATATAAATAAATAAATCCTTAAAAAAATGTATAGGGGTGGAAGATACAGATTACAGTTGGTAGTAATAATTTGATGACACTCTTTCATGATTTGTTAACAAATGTTTCTCAACAATGCAGGGTGTTTGTGGGGGGGGGGCGATGTGTGGGAGCCATGTATGATGTTATGCATGTTTGTTTTGTAAGTTCACAATGTTTACTGAACACTTATAGTTTATGTATGTTCATGTATGAATGATATACTTCAATAAATTGTTTTAAAAAAAGGGTTAATTACCAAAAAAAAGTATGTTCATGCAAATTATCAATGTGTGAAAAATTCAAAACTCTAGAGCTATGTTTTTAGAGTATAATGTAATAGTCATTAGGTCTATCTCTAGCCTCACAATACTGGAAATAAAGCCAATTCAGTTTGCTATATTATATATATATATATATATCTTTAGAGCAAGTAAAATAACATTCCAAGGAGAATCCAAGAGGATAGTAATTTTTAAAGCTATTTTTAAATATTTGTTAAAATAAAGTTTCAGTACACTAAAATAGAAGGGAAAAAAATGAAAGGCTTTGAAAAAGCCTTTGGTGAGTCATAGGAGGAAAAGCAAATCCAGCTGCATCCATAAATTAAAGATTTGTATTTAGAACTTCCAATAAGTATTAAATCAGAAACAACTATCTGATGAGCTAATATCTAGCACCATTTTTTAAAACCTACTCTAAGGATGGAAATAGACAAGCAGTTCTGTATGGCAGGGGAAGGATAGAGGGATTGAGAGGTGACTACTCAGGGGTCAGGGTTTTCCCTTTTGGAGTAATGAAAATGCTCTAATATTGACTGCAGTGATGAATGCACAACTGTGATTATATGAAAAACCACTGATTGTACACTTTAGATGGACTGTAGGTTTGTGAATACATTTCGATTATTTGATTAAATAAATAAATATTTTTTAAAACCTGCTCTTGGGTAGCTATTTTTGGAAAAACATTCATCAAAGTTTTATTCAAACCACAAGCACAGATGAATATATTTTTGGCAACTGAAGGGCCTCCAACATGTTTGTTTTTTTTAAATAGGCATAAGAAAGTTCTGGATGCTATAGAAGAATAAAGAAGGGGTAATTATAGAATACGGTATTGATTAGAAAAGTTGGCAATAAAGGTGGATATCTGAATTATAATTCACTGAAGTCTAAACACAAGGAATTAAGTTAAATATTATAGCACTTAAAATCTAAAATCAATTTATCCTCATTAACTGGACCCAAAATTAAGAACTCAGATTGGTCGGTATTCCTCAACTTTGAGTAATATATGGACCCTTTTTATAGGGTAAAATCTCTGTCACACAGTATTGCCTTAAATTTTTTATTAAAATGTAATTTAAATGTGAACAAATATACATTTATAAACATATGGTTATAATTCTTATACAACTAAAATAAATAGATTAAAATTACAAATTGAATACAAAACTTACTCAAATTGACCTAAATTTACTATGACAGATGGTGATATTTGACTAAAACTAAATTGCTATCCCAATATGAAACTGGTTCAAAGGCCTCAGTATAAATTCTTTGGAATAGGGAAGCCTATGCTGAAGATGCTATTCTTCTACTACTTTTCTCTATTCAGACCATGTAAAATTTTTATTCATATAACAATCTGCTCTTATAATGTATGTGCCCTGACTGGGCCCAGAAGATTTTCCCATTACACTTGACACAAGAAATAGATTGGTGGGGGGCACAATCATTACTAATTAATGGCTCTTGTTTCTAGGACTAAGGATTTTGGCAAGAGGGGCTGCAACTGAAATAGGCTACCTACTCAAAGGAGGCCAGGTGGTAGCAATTAAGTACCAGAAGCAAGGGAAGCACAGTGATCCTAATAGCCAATAAAGTAGATATGGGAATATTAGGTAATCTCAGGCTTTGTTGTGATAGGCAGGAATCTCTATCTACATTTAATTAATCAAATTCAAGAATTAAAATCAACAGGCAATCCACTAAGGTCTATTCTGTTTTATATAACCATAAACAAGCAAACAACTCTCTAGGTCTGGTGAGCAGAGACCTGTGTGAGACATTACAGTAGAGAGTCACAACCTCTCACCTAAATCCAAGACCCACTGTTCCTTGAATGAAGGGGAGGTCAAATCTCTTGAAAGCTTTTCCCCATATCGACACTGGCTATTTATCCAGATAACTGTAAGCTGCAAAAGAGAAACCAGGTCTGAGTTAAATTAATTGGGAATCAAGAACACCACTAGTCAACCAGTCAGACTGGGGACTTAAGAAGGTCACATATGGGGGAGTGGAGGTGGATAGATAATTTTGCTCAGCCCCATGGAGTTTCACCCTCAGCATGTGCTACTTAGTGTTCAGCAACAGACTCAAATGAGCCCCTTAGTAGATTTCTGGAGCTCTTTCATTGCATACTTCCTCCTCTTCTGTATTCTGTCCCTCAATTTCCAGCTGTCTTAGTCTCTGATCTGTCTCCTCAACTCAGCAGTACCACGACCCTCTGCTTGAGTTTCCCCTTTCTAAGCTGCTATTTGGGAAAAAGCCAGAGTGATCATAGTTATTGCTTTGTTTCCCCTCTCAGGGATCACAGTCCTGAACTGCCTGTAGTCCAATATCTGAATACATTTGTTTCATTTATTTTGTCTAGTTTTCTAGTTGTTTACAGCAGAAGGGCAAGTCTAGCACCACTTACTCTATCAGGGCAGAAGCAATGGTTTCCAAACTATCCCTCTTGCTTCATCAGTCCTATGTTCAACCCACACCAAACTGTTCTTTCCCTAGACTTTGCTAAGCAATATCTTTTGTCTTGATTTCTTTTTCTGCCTTGCTCATCTCCTCATCCAACATGACTCAATCCATAAATCACTTAATCTTCAAAAGTCTTCAATTTTCTCTAAAGAGAGCTTTTTCTCCCTCTGTCTCTACAGCTTATTGTTCAGACATACCATAATATTTATCTCAGAGTACTCTCTGAGAGTACTCTCTGCATGTCAGTCCCACTAAATTGAATGTATAATAATAATGATAAATGCTAACACCTGGGTATTTAGTATATGCTATGAACTATTCTAAACATTTTACCTATAGTAATTAATTTAATACTCATTTAGTATCCTATGATATAGGTTCTATTATCCTTATCTTACAAATGAAAAAACTAAGGTGCAGATAGTTTAAGTATATTTCTTGCTATCACATAGTTTGATGTAGTAGAACCAGGATATGAGTCAAAACAGTCTAGTTCCAGAGCTCATACTTGCTGGACTGTCATAAATTCCTGAAGGGCAGCAATTGTGTCTTATTCTTGTTTGTACATCCCATACTCAAAGCACCTCAAATATTTGTGGAATGAATTAAATTTTATAATTTTCTAGTCATCCAAGAAAAAGTTCTTCATAACTAACGCTGGTTTTCAGTTAAGTAATTACAAAACTGAATCTAGAAGGGGCCTTTCATAAACATGGAAGAGACTAAAATTAAATTTCTAATAATAAATCTGAAGAGTTCAGAAAAATTTTCCATGCAGAAAACATAAATAATGAGTTTTAGGTGCCCAAATAACAGCAGTGAACTTAAAAAGTCTCTACCAGGACTCCGGGGTACCATAACTCTTCAGAATCTTTGAACAATAAGCAAAAACTGGCAGAGCCATCTTCCTCAAAACTCCAAGAGTTACAGGTTACAGTACTGGGCAGTGCCGAATCACAAGCAGCATTAGAAACAAAAGAGAAGCTTGTCGCACCCTTCCTGGCCCCTTTCCTATACCCTCCCCAGCCCAATGTGGAGCCAGCCTGCACTCTCATTGTGGGTATATGGCGCTGTTCCAGAGGGAGCAGTGGCATAGTAGGGTGCCTGTGTATAAGTCCCACTTTACTGGATGGCTACCTAAAAGACTGAACCACTGTGTTGTCCCAGACTTGCCCTTCCAGACAAGCAGGCAAAAAGCAGCTTTCAGATTGCTAATGCAGTATCAGAAACAATTAATTTGAAGCAGCCTGAGGCAAAGGATTACCTGCTTTAAGGCATACAACAGAGCACCTGGGAGAGGGGGAAAGTCTATATCGTAGAGAGGAGAAAGGGTGTTTGAATTCCTGTAAACTAGGGAATTCCTAAGGCCAGGAGCAGGCACAAGCCCAGGAAACACTCTACCTCAGAAAACACAAAGACACCGAACTTCACTTTTGTCTCTGGCTGATCTTCTTGATATGGGGGCTATACTATGAAGCAAGAGCCAATGCAAAACCAATTTGCGGACTGTGAAAAGATGTTTTTTTACATTGGTTTGTTTGTTTGTTTGTTTGTTTGTTTGTTTTATTAGGTCCTGGCAAATAAGAAAATTGTTATATCACTAGCTAATACAAACTTAAGGAATAGACAGCTAAGGACTAATACCCAGAGTTAACTTTAAAATATTAAAGTATACAGTGCACAACAAATGATTACAAGACAAAGAAACAGGAAGTAATGGCCCAGCCAAAGGAAGAAATAAAAATCCAGAAGCCATCAGCAATTACGACCAGATTTTGGACATACCGTACAAAGATTTTTTAAAAATTATCTTCAGTATACTCTAGGAGCTAAAGGAAAACTTGAATAAAGAACAAAAGGATATCAGAAAAAGATGAATGAATATGAGAATTTCAATAAAGAGCTAAAAAAATTTTAAAGGAACTAAATGAAATACAGGGGTTGAACACCACAATATTGAAATGAAAATTTCTCTAGAGGGTTTAAACAGCAGATTGGAGTTGGCAGGAGAAAGAATCCGTGAATTCAAAAACAAGACAAATTGAAATGACTCAGGCTGATGAGCAGAAAAAATAAAAAAGAATAAATTAAAGTGGGCAGAGCCAGAGAGACCTGTGGGACACCATCAAGTGTACCAATGCTCAATGAATGCCAAACAGGATAAATCTGAAGAAGACTATGCCCAGACACATAGTAGACAAACTGTTGAATGCCAAGGACAAGAGTTCTGAAATCTGCAAGAGAAAAGCAATATGTTACATACAAGGGAGCTCCAATAACATTAAATGCCAATTTCTCATCAGACACCATGAAGGTAAAGAAGGCAATGGGGCAAAATACTTAGAGTGCTCAAAAAAAACAACTGCCTACCAAGAATTTTACATATGGCAAGACTGTCTTTCAAAACTGAGGGAGCAATTAAGGCATTTCCAGTTTTTAGAAAAAACAGAGGGCATTCATCACAACTATACCTGCCCTACCAGCAATGCTAAAGGGAGTTCTTCAGACTGAAAGGACAGGACACTAGACAATGGATTTAAGCGGCATGAAGAAATAAAGAACTCAATAATGGACAGAACATCTAGATGGAAAGAAGTAGAAAACTTGAACAAAACTATAAACCAACTAGATCTAATAGATATACATAGAACATGTCACCAACAGCAGCAGAATCCACATTCTTCTCTAATACATATGGATCAATCTCCAGGACAAACCAAATATTAGGTCACAAAACAGGCTTCAATAAATTTTAAAATATTGAAATCATACAATGTACCTTCTCTGACCACAATGGAATGAAGGGAAAAATCATTACAGAGGGAGAACTAAAAAATTCACAAACGTGGGAATATTTGTGAATATCCCACACACGCAAACAACCAGTGGGTCAAAGAAGAAATCACAAGAAAAATTAGGAAATATCTTAAGGTGAACAAAATGAAAACACAACACACCAAAACTTAAAAAATGCAGCAAAGTACTGCTGAGAGAGACGTTTAGAAATTTAAATTTCTTACAACAAAAAGAAGAAAGATCTCAAATCAGAGACCTAACTTCACAGCTGCAGGAACTAGAAAAAGAAGAACTAAACCCAAAACAAAAAGAAAGAAGGAAATAACAAAGATTAGAGCAGAGATAAATGAAATAGAGAATAAAAAATAGAGCCAATTAACTAAAAAAAAAAATCAATAAAATCAACCATACCTTAGCTAGACTGACAAAGAAAAAAGAAAGAGAGCACTAATAACTAAAATCAGAAATGAAGGGGGGGTGTGTGGACATTACCACCTAGCCAACAAATAAAAATGATAAGAAAATACTATAAAAACCTATACAACAAATTAGATAACCTAGATGAAATGGATAAATTCCTATAAACACACAAACGACCCACACTGACCCAGGGAGGAAAAAAAAAATGTATCAACAGACCAAAAACAAGAAAAAGACTACATCAGTAATCCAAAACCTCACTACAAAGTAAAGCTTAGGGCCAGATGGCTTTACCAAACATTCCAAGAAGAAATAACACCATCCTCCTCCAAAAACTTGAAGAGGAGTGTATTAGTGAGGGTTCTCTCGGGAAACAGAACCAACAGGAGATATCTGTCAATAATATGAGATTTTATAAGAGTCTCTCACATGACTGTGGGGATGCACAAGTCCAGGTTCCGCAGGCAGGCTGCAAGCCAGGGGCTCTGATGAAAGTCTGATGAAAGGTCCTTGATGAGTTTCTGGGAGAAGTTGGCTGTCCAAAGATGAGCTGGGAAATTCTCTCTGAATGTTGAAATCACTTCCCCTTTTAAGGCATTCAGCTGATTGAATAAAATCATCACCCATTGCTGATGCAATCTCCCTGACCGATGCAGATGTAATCAGCCATCCATGCAGTAAACTCACTGGTGATCCAAGTCCATAAATGCTCTTGTATTACAATTAGCCCAGTGCTTGCTGGACCTAACACCTGGACACAATTACCTGGCCGAGTTGACACATTAGCCTAACCATCACAGTCCACCCCTTGTCAACTCGACAACTATACACATTATCCTAAACCATACTTAAGTCTCTAAATAAAAACAATAACAGGCAAGCATACATATATATTTCCACCTAACAATGTTCAACTCCCCTGCGTACAACCAGAAATGCATTAATTCCCCACAGAATAGGGTGCATGTCCTTAGGTAATATTCACTCTTAAACGTGACATCCTTAAATATTATGACATGAAATTAATACAGCTTTTCATATGATAGGGGAAAAGGCTGGGGAAGAAAACAAAGAAATTCGTTTTGTGTACATATACAATCATAACAAAACAAGAAAAAGGGTTCATGATTATTACAGTCCTCGTTTCTGTAACTGGTCACATGGTTGAAGTTCATATTTATCACTACCTTCTTCCACTACCCATTCCATGTTCCCATTACCTTCAACAAGCACTTCAGCTGGCCGTGGTTCTTTGACTGGTGGGGTGACCCAAACTTTCATTCCTGAAGATTCTGGGCCGTTGTTAGTCCTGCTTGAATTGGCTTGTTGCAATTTTCCATTGACTTTAATCACAGGGCATGGCAGTGCTAGGAGATGCCCTAGAGGATCTCCTGCATTCCAGGCAAACTCTTCTTTACCCCCATTATGCCGATGTAGTCCTATTTCTCCTTGATAGTCAGGATCAATCACCCCAATCAGTACAGTAATTCCTTTCTTTGCCTGTTGATTCACAGGTAAGAGGAGCCCAAAGTGGCCAGGTGGCAGTCTTAACTTCCAGTTCAATGGAATCATTGTTGTGTTCCCTGGTGGCAGCACTCCTCCTTTTGGGACTAAAACCTGTAGACCAGCAGAGCTTAAGGTTATAAGGACAGGAAGCAAAAATTTTCATAGTCAGTCAGTAGGGGTAATAGTGAGTAGTGCCACTCCTAATTCCACCCCTTGATTCCTGGACCCATGAATCCTTATGGGAGAAACAGCACCATAGAGAGGATGCTGATTTAGAGCATACACAGCCTCCTGGAGAACACTGCCCCAGCCCTGCAAGGTATTGCCACCTAGTTGGCACCGTAATTGAGTTTTCAAAAGGCCATTCCACCATTCTATTAATTCAGCTGCTTCAGGGTGATGGGGAATATGGTTAAGACCAGTGAATTCCATGGGCATGAACTCATTCCCACACATCATTTGCTGTGAAATGGGTTCCTTGATCAGAAGCAATGCTGTGTGGAATGCCATGGCGAAAGCTAAGACATTCGGTAAGTCCAAGGATGGTAGTTTTGGAAGAAGCATTGCATGCTGGAAATGCAAGCCCATAGCCAGAGTATGTGTCTATTCCAGTTAAAACAAATCACTGCCCCTTCCATGGTGGAAAAGGCCCAGGGTAGTCAACCTGCCACCAGGTAGCAGGCTGGTTACCTCGAGGAATGGTGCCATATCAGGGGTTGAGTGTGGGTCTCTGCTGCTGGCAGATTGGGCATTCAGCAGTGGCTATAGCCGAGGCAGCCTTGGTAAGGAGAAGTCCATGTTGCTGAGCCCATGCATAACCTCCATCCCTACCTCCATGGTCACTTTGTTCATAAGCCCATTGGGAAATGACAGGAATGGCTAGGGAAAGAGGCTGAGCATTAGCCACAGAGCAGGTCATCTTATTCACTTATTAAAATCTTCCTCTGCTAAAATCACCCTCTGGTGTGCATTCACATGGGACACAAATATGTTCATGTTTTTTGCCCACTCAGAAAGGTCTATCCCCATAGTTCTTCCCCAGACCTCCTTGTCACCAATTTTCCAATCATGTTCCTTCCAAGTCCCTGACCATCCAGCCAAACCACTGGCAACAGCCCATCAATCAGTGTACAAACGCACCTCTGACCATTTCTTCTTCCAAGCAAAATGAACAACTAGATGCACTGCTCAAAGCTCTGCCCACTGGGAGGATTTGCCCTCACCACTATCCTTCAAGGATGTCCCAGAAAAGGGATGCAGTGCCGCAGCTGTCCACTTTTGGGTGGTATCTGCAGGACCATCTGTAAACCAGGCCAGAGTTTTCTCATCCTCAGTCAACTGATTGTAAGGGACTCCCCAAGAGGCCAAGCTGTGGGCTGGGAAAGAGAAGGTAACATGGCAGGGGTGGTGACCATAGCCACTTGGGCTATTTCCTCATGTAACTTACTTTTGCCTTCAGGACCTGCTCGAGTCCTGTCTTGTATATACCACTTCCACTTTATTATGGAGTGCTGCTGTGCACGCCCAACTTTATGGTTTGGTGGGTCAGACAATACCCAGCTCATGATAGGCAACTCAGGTCTCATGGTAACTTGATGGCCCATGGTTAAGCATTCAGTCTCTACTAAAACCCAGTAGCAAGCCAAAAGCTGCTTCTCAAAAGGGGAGTAGTTATCTGCAGAGGATGGCAAGGCTTTGCTTCAAAATCCTAAGGGTCTGCATTGTGATTCCCCTATAGGGGCCTGCCAAGGCTCCAGACAGCATCTCTATTTGCCACTGAAACTCCCAGCACCATTGGATCTGCTGGTCCAAGAGGTAGTGCAGCTTGAACAGCAGCCTGGACCTGTCACAGGGCCTCCTCTTTTTCCAGTCCCCAATCAAAACTAGCAGCTTTTCTGGTCACTCGGTAAATAGGCCGGAGCAGCACACCCAAATGAGGAATGTGTTGTCTCCAAAATCTGAAGAGGCCAACTAAACATTGTGCCTCTTTTTTGGTCATAGGAGGGTCCAGGTGCACAGCTTATCCTTTACTTTAGAAGGGATATCTCGACAGGCCCCATACCACTGGACACCTAGAAATTTCACTGAGGTGGAAGGACCCTGTATTTTTGTTGGATTTATCTCCCAACCCTTCTCACGCAAATGCCTTACCAATAAATCTAGAGTCTTTGCTACTTCTTGCTCAGTAGGTCCTATCAACATGATAACATCAATATAATAGACCAGTGTGATGTTTTATGGGAGGGAGAGACAATCAAGGTCCCTGCAGACAATATTATGACATAGGGCTGGAGAGTTGATATACCCCTGAGGCAGGACAGTGAAGGTACACTGCTAGCCTTGCCAGCTGAAAGCAAACTGTTTCTGGTGGTCCTTACTAATGGCAATTGAGAAAAAAGCATTTGCCAGATCAATAGCTGCATACCAGGTACCAGGGGATGTGTTGATTTGCTCAAGCAATGATACCACATCTGGGATAGCAGCTGCAGTTGGAGTCACCACCTGGTTAAGTTTACAACAATCTACTGTCATCCTCTAAGATCCATCTGTTTTCTGCACAGGCCAAATAGGAGAGTTGAATGGGAATGTGGTGGGAATCACCACCCCTGCATCCTTCAAATCCTTGATGGTGGTACTAATCTCTGCAATCCCTCCAGGAATCCGGTATTGCCTTTGATTTACTATTTTGCTAGGCAGGGGCAGTTCTAGAGGCTTCCACTTGGCATTTCCAACCTTAATAACCCTTACTCCACAAGTCAGGGATCCAATGTGGGGATTCTGCCAGTTACTGAGTATGTCTACTCCAATTATGCATTCTGGAACTGGGGAAATAACCACAGAATGGGTCCAGGGGCCCACTGGACCCACTGTGAGATGGACCCGAAATAAAACTCCATCAATCACCTGACCTCCATAAGCCCCTACTCTGACTGGTGGACCACAGTGACATTTTGGGTCTCCTGGAATTAATGTCATTTCTGAGCCAGTATCTAATAATCCCCAAAATGTCTGATCATTTCCTTTTCCCCAGTGCACACTCTGGCAAAAGGCCGTAGGTCTCCCTGGGGAAAGGTGGGAGGAAGATTAAGAGTATAAATTTTTGGCAGTTTAACAGAATCCTTCCCCAAGGGGACCTGGCCTTCTCCTCATTCAAGGGACTCCGGGTCTGTATACTGTCTCAAGTCTGGGAATTGATTAAGGGGTCGTGATTCTCTGTGTCTGTAATTTGAGTTAGGGTTTTGTTCACTCAACCTAGAACTCTTCTGCTTATACAGATCCAGAAGAAATTTAGTAGACTGTCCATGTATTTCATTTCTAGGGACCCCATGATCTATTAGCCAATGCCATAACTCCATGCAAGTCAGACTACTCAGTGTGCTATTTTGAATATGGCTTTCATTACAGTAGCCACGCCCACCATGCCTTTGGCGATTAACTGCAGATACTTGACTTTTACCGGACTGAGATCCGATCATCCCCATAATGTTTAAGGATTCCAATTCCATTACAGCCCCCCCTACAGTAATATCTGTACTGCAGAGAAGAGCAACCACAGAACTCTTCAGAGAAGATGGAGTTAGTCTTACAAATTTATTCTTCACAGTCCTGGTTAAAGGTGTGTCCTCTGGATATTCCTGGGGTAGGTGGGCAGGTCTCAAATGGCAAATCCATTCTAACATTCTGGTCTCTCTAAGCCTTTGAATCCCCTCGTCTACTGTATGCCAGGGCATATCGGGCATCTCAACATCAGACATGCTAGGCCATCGTTTGGTACATGTTTCAGTCAGCCACCCAAACAAACTGTTAGAGACCTTTCTAACCCCTCGAGCTATAGCGTTGAATCCAAAATTTCTGCTTTGTGAGCCCATATCAACAAATTCAGCCTGATCCAACTTTATATTCCTTCCACCATTATCCCATACCCTTAGAATCCATTCCCACACATATTCCCCTGATTTCTGTCTATATAAGCTAGAAAACTCATGCAATTCTTTCAGAGTATAGCATACTTCCTCATGGGTCACACTTTGTATTTCACCTTTGGGGGCTTATTGTGATTTTAGTCTAGTAATAGGTCTCGAAGACAAGAGGGGTGGTGGGGGTGGGTAAGGAGAAGGATTAGAGATGTCTTGCAGGCTACTGACCACAGGGCATGCCTTTGCATTTTCTTCTGGTGAGACAGGATTAATCTCTTCAAGCAGGGGTTGGAAGGTAGATTCCTCAGGGCAGACTGGAAGTTGGGCAGCGCATGCTAGAGTTTGGCTGGTACCTGCCTCATGGCTGGGAGGAGGTCCAGACTCTCTGGGGCAGGCTGGATGCTGGGCAGTGCAGGCTTCAGTTTGGCTGGTACCCATCTCAGGGCTGGAAGGAGATCCGGACTCCCTGGGGCAGGCTGTCAACAAGGTTGACAAGGTGTGGTCTCCACAGGGCAGGCCATCACAGGTTTATCTGGTAAACTCTCAGCAGAATTTAGAGTTCCAATGTCCCCACCAATATTATCATCATCCCAGATGTCTCCGTCCCAATCCTCGGGGTTCCACTCCTTTCCAATCAATGCCTTTACTTTATTTGCAGAAACCCTGCGAGGTTGAGATTTTAGTTTCCTCTGCAATTCTGCTACTCGTACAAGTGAGAGTTTGGGTTTGATTCTCAGATATCTCAAGTCTGTGGCTACAGGAGACAAGATTTTCTTTCAAGGCACACGTAGGAACTTTCATATCTTTCATGAGGCATTTAAGTTTCAAATTTGAAGATTTTAGCTCATCTCTTTCTTTTGTAACCGTATCCAGAGTATCGAGGAGGAACCAGCCAACATCATTATACTTTTTGACTCCACAAAATTCTGTGTTGAAAACACTCTCACCCAGATCCTTGCTTCTTATAAGCGTGGAAGTAGGGGGATCCAGTGATGCTATTTTGCGTATCTCTATTGCCAGCTCACGCCATGGACTGTTAGCAACCTCTTCATTATTGGAAAGGGAGTCATTAGTACCCTTGAGTCCAATTAGATTAGAGAGCCAATTACAAAACTCCCATAACCACCTCAGACATCCCATGTTTAAGATTCTGTTCCTCAAGAACCACTCCCAGTACCAAGCTGTATTAGTCAGGGTACTCTCGGGAAATAGAATCAACAGGAGATATCTGTCAATAATATGAGATTTTATAAGTCTCTCACATGACCGTGGGGATGCACAAGTCCAGGTTCCGCAGGCAAGCTGCAAGCCAGGGGCTCCAATGAAAGTCCGATGAAAGGTCCTTAATGAGTTTGTGGGAAAAGTTGGCTGTCCAAAGATGAGCTGGGAAATTCTCTCTGAATGTTGAAATCACTTCCCCTTTTAAGGCATTCAGCTGATTGAATAAAAGCGTCACCCATTGCTGATGCAATCTCCCTGACTCATGCAGATGTAATCAGCCATCCATGCAGTAAACTCACTGGTGATCGAAGTCCATAAATGCTCTTGTATTACAATTAGCCCTGGACCTAACACCTGGACACAATTACCTGGCCGAGTTGACACATTAGCCTAACCATCACAAGGAGGGAACACTTCCCAATTCAATCTACGAGGCCAGCATCACCTTAATACCAAATCCAGATAAAGATACCATAAGAAAAGAAAATACAGATGAATATACCCTTATGATGACAGATGCAAAAATCTTAAACAAAATACTACCAAACAGAATCCAACAGCACATTAAAAGAATTATACATCATGATCAAGTGGGATTCACCCTAAACATGAAAGGGTAATTGAACATAAGAAAATCAATCAATATAATACATCACATTAATAGAACAAAGAAAAAAAAATGATCATCTCATTTAATGTAGAAAAGGTATTTAACAAAATCCAGCACTCCTTGATAAAAACACTCAGAAAACTAGAAATAGAAGGAAACTTCCTCAACTTAATGGACATGTATGAAAAACCCATAGCTAATATCAAATGCAATGGTAAAAGACTGAAAGCTTTCCCTCTCAGATCAGGAATAAGACAAGATGCCCACTCTCACCACTGTTATTCAACATTGTAATGGGAGTTCTTGCCAGAACAATTAGGCAAGAGAAAGAAAGGGCATTCAAATTGAAAAGAAGAAAAACTTTCCCTATTTGCAGATGACATGATCTTATATAAGAAAACCCTGAAAAATCTACAAAAAAGCTCCTAGGGTTAATAAATGACTTCAACAAAGTGGCAGGGTACAAGACCAATGCCCCCAAATCAGTAGTGTTTCTATACACAAGCAATGAACAATTAGAAGAAAAGAATCAAGTAAAAAATTCCAATTACGGGGCGGATGTGGCTCAAGCAGTTGGGCACCTACCTCCCACATGGGAGGTCCCAGGTTCGGTTCCCAGTGCCTCCTAAAGAAAAAACAAACAGAAAATGAGCAAAAAACAACAAGCAGACAATGAGCAAAAAACAACAAGCAAATAGAAGAGGGAGCCATGGGGGGGGGAATTAAATAAATAAAATAAAATGTAAAAATTCCAATTACAGTAACAACTAAGAGAACCAAATACATAGGAATAAATTTAACCAAGGACATAAAGGAATTGTACACAGAAAACTATAAAACACTGCTGAAAGAGATCAAAGATGACCTAAATAAATGGAAAGACATTCTGTATTCATGAATTGGAAGACTAAATATTATTAAGATGTCAATTCTATCCAAAGTAATTTGCATATAAAATGCAATCCCAATCAAAATGCTAACAGCCTTTTACAGAAATGGAAAAACCAATCTCATATTTTTATGAAAGGGTAAGGGGGCTCCGAATAGCCAAAATCATCTTGAAAAAGAATGAAGTTGGAAGACTCACACTTTTTTATTTTAAAACTTATCACAGAGCTATGGTAATCAAAGCAGCATGGTACTGGCACAAAGACAAATAAATGGACCAATGGAAAAGAACTGAGTTTAGAAATAATCCTTCACATCTATGGCTAATTGATTTTTTTTTTTTTTTACCGGGAGGTCCCGGGTATCGAACCCGGGTCCCTCCATATGGGAGACGGACGCCCAACCATTTGAGCCACATCCGTCTCCCATGATATTTTTTTTAATAGGAGGTACTGGGGAATGAACCCAGGACCTCATACATGGGAAGCAGGCACTCAACCACTGAGCAACATCTGCTCCCCAATGAGAGTTAGGTTTTTTGTTTGGTTGGTTGTTTTTTCGTTCTGATTTTTTTTTTTTCCAGGAGGTACCAGGGATCGAACCCTGGACCTCTTACATGGGAAGTAGGTACTTAACCACTTGAGCTACATCTACTCCCCTAATTGATTTTTGATTAGAGGGCCTAGTTCACACAATGGGGAAAGAATTCTCTCTTCAACAAATGGTGCTGGTAAAATTACATATCCATATGCAAAAGAATGAAGGTGGACCTCTAGCTCACACCATATTATACAAAAATTACCTCAAAATGGATCAAAGACCTAAATATAAGAAGGAAAACTATAAAACTCCTAAAAGAAAACAAAGAAACATCTTCAGGATCCTGTGTTAGACAATGGATTCTGAGACTATACCAAAAGTACAAGCAAGAAAATAAAGAACAGATATGTGGAATTTTATCAAAATTTTAAACTTTCATGCATCCAAGGACTTTATCGTGAAATTAAAAAGACCATGCCCACAACAGGAGTAAATATTTGGAGTCCACTTATCCAATGAGGGCTTAATATCCAGGATACATAAAGAAATCCTACGACAACAACAAAAAGATAAATAAATCAATTTAAAAATGGGCAAAAGACTTGAATAGACATTTCTCCAAAGAAGATATACAAATGGCCAAAAAGTACATGAAAGGATGCTCAACATCATTAGCCATTAGGGAGGGGCAAATCAAAACCACAATGAGATGCCATATCACACCCACTAAAATAGCTACTATTAAAAAAATGGAAAGAAGTGTTGGTGAGGATGTGGAGAAACAGAAACACTCATCATTGTTGGTAGATATGCAAAATGGTGCAGAATACTTTGTTGGTTCCTCAGAAAGTTATGTATAGGGAAGCGGCTGTGGCTCAATCAGTAGGGCTCCCGTTTACCATATGGGAGGCCCTGGGTTCGGTTCCCGGGGCCTCCTGGTGAAGGCAAGCCCGCCCGCACGGCATGGTTAGCTGACCCAGCAAGCACAGGCAGCAAGGGGGGGATAAATGAATAAATAAATAAAATCTTTAAAAAAAAAAAAAAAAGAAAGTTATGTATAAAATTATCATATGACCTGCCAATCCCACTTCTAGGTATATATCCCCCAAAGAATTGAAAACAGGGATTTGAACAGATATTTGCACACCAATGTTCAGAGAAGCTTATTCGCAATTGCCAAAAGATGGAAGCAACCCCAGGGTCCATCAACAGATGAATGGGTAAATAAATTGTGTTATATATATATTATGATGGTTTGAAGCTGTATGTATCCCAAAACACACGTTCTTAAATTTAATCCAGGGAAGTGGATGTGGGTCAAGCGGTTGGGCTCCCATCTACCATATGGAAGGTCCAGGGTTCGATTTCCAGGGCCTCCTGGTGAAGGCGAGCTGACCCAAGCAGAAAGCTGGCCCACGCTGAGTGCTGGCCCATGCAGCTGGCCCATGCAGGAGCGCTGGGCCGCACAGAGAGCTAGTACAGCAAGATGACGCAACAAAATAAGACATAGAGGAGAAACAATAAGAGACACAGCAGACCAGGGAGCTGAGGTGGCATAGGAGATTGAACACCTCTCTCCGGAAGGTCCCAGGATCAGTTCCTGGTGCTGCCTGAAGAGAAGACAAGCAGACAAAGAAGAACACACAGCGAATGGACACGGAGAGCAAACAGTGAGTGCAAAAACAACAGGGGGTGGGAGGGGGAGAAATAAATAAATGAATCTTTAGGGAAAAAAAATTTAATCCATTCACGTGGGTTTGGACCCATTATAAATAGTATCTTTTGATGAGGCTACTTCAGTCAAGGTATGACCTACCTCATTCAGGATGGGGTCTCAATCCTCTTACTGGAGTCCATTATAAACAGAATGAATACAGAGAAAGAGAAAGCCATGGGAGCAAGAAGCTGAAATCAATGAAATCTGGAAGGGAAGGGAAAAAGCAGCAGATGTTGCCATGTGCCCTGTCTTGTGGCAGAGGAGCCAGGAATCACTAGCAGCCAGTCTTTGGGGAGAAAGCATCACACTGACAATGACTTGATTTAGGTATTTTCTCAGCCTCAATTGGTACACTAGGAAATTCCCGTTATTTAAACCAAGCCATTTCATGCTAACTGCTTTAAGCAGCCTAGGAAATTAAAACAACATACAATGGAATATTATTCAGCCCTAAAAAGTAATGAAGTTCTGATGCATGTGACAACCTGGATGAATCTTGAAGACATCATGTTGCATGAATTAAGCGAGACACAAAAGAACAAATATTGTATATCACTGATATGAAATAATTAGAATAAGGGAATTTATAGAATCAGAAACTAGAATACAAGTTACCAGGTGCTGGGATGGGGGTTAATGCTTAATTGGTAGAGTCTGTTTGGGGTGATGGAAAAGTTTTGGTAATGGCTGATGGTGATGGTAACACAACACCGTGAATGTAATTAACACCACTGAATTATAGATTTGACTGTTAAAAGGGGAAAATTCAGGTTGCATATATGTTTCTGAATAAAAAAATTTTTAAGCCATAGGACTGCACAACACAAACAGTGAACCTTAATGTAAACTATGGACTACAGTTAATAGTATAATTCTAATAATATTGTTTCAGCAATTGTAACAAAGCTATTAAAATAATTCAAACTGTTAATAAAGGGAAAATTGTCTTTGGTGGGGTATAAGAGAACTTTGTATTTTCTACATGATTTTTTTGTAAGCCTACAAGTTCTCTAATATAAATAAATAACCTTTTTATAAAAAGTTTCTACCAAGGAATCAACACCCATAAAGAGAAAAGACTAAATGTCATAATTTGTCTACAAAACTGCATACTAAATTGATGCCAGTTAAATTAAAACTGAGATCAGAGTGTTTTGAAGGAAAAGGCAAAATGACAGCATATTTAAGTAAAAAGATTATCCCAAGAGAAAAGTTTTTCAAGATAAGAGTAATCAATGAAAATAAATAAAGGTATATTGCTCAAAGAAATCAGCTCTGTTTTAAAACAACAAAAATTTAGCCAAGTCTATTTGATAAAAGTATCAGTCATTCTTTGAAACAATTAGGATTTCATCACATAATTATTCCAAAGTATTTAAGTTCTTGACAGTAGATAGTATATGAAGTGAATTAACAAAAGCTAAAGGCACTTTAATTTTTTAAAAGTCAATTATTCAGAAATATTTAGGTTTAAAAATAAAAAAATATATATTATGCACAAGTGCATAATCACTTTTCATCAACAAGGTAGTAACGAAACCATAGGATGCAAATTGCACTGGGAAGAAAAGGGGGTTGCTGCACTGTTGCTTCTTCCAGCCTCTCCCATACTACCAAGCTACATTACATACCCGGGGGCTCCATCCTTCATTACACTGTCCAGCTTGGACAGGTCTATAATTCCTCATCCAAAGCCCTAGAAGCCAAACGTCATTCAGAATTTTTAATTTGCCTTATTTTAGGAATGCATTTTACCCCCATGCTCCAGCAAGATCTGGGACAGCATCCTGCAATTAAACACATTAATAATTTTGCAGAAAAATGCATGAATATTCACATTAAATGGAATAAATAAAGACTATAAATAGTCTCACCTCAGTTTAGGCCAAATTTTTGAGTTTCAAAAAGCATTCATTTACTGAGCTTTTATAATTTTTAAACTGTGGGGAAAGGACTATCAGACTTGTATTACCACACTGTATTCACTCTATTGTCTCCCTGCTTGAGCACCGGCAATGGCTCCCTTAACTGACTTGCCTGGAATCACACAGTTACCTACTGACAAAGTTGAAACTTAAACATGCTGGTCTCCTATCTCCTAGGCCCGCAGCTTTCTCTTCTTCTTCTTCCTTTTTTTTCCCGCCCAAGATTAACTTTTTTTAACTTTTTAAAATAATAATTATAGATTCAAAGAAAGTTGCCAGATTAATAAACTTTTGCATTTTGCATCTACCCTTTACTCAGCTTCCCCCAATGGGGGTGACATATGCCTTAGCACAATATCAAACCCAGGAAACTGACATTGATACATTAGTGTTAACTAGACTACAGACCTTATCCAATTTTCAGCATTTTTAAACCACATTCGTGTGTGTAGGTGTGTATGGTTCTATGCAACTTTATACTAAGTATAGATTCATGTAACCACCATCCCAATAAAGAAACAGAACTGTTCCATCATGTGAAAATACCTCTTTGTATTCTCACTGCCCAGATGTTCCCTCCGGTCCTAACTACATCAACTACAAGGAGTATTTGTACCCTTTGACTAACATGCTGTGAGGTTTTTCTTAATTATCAATGCTGTGCTGATGGAATTTCACCAAATCATGGTGTACAGCAGGTAAAATAATATAGCTTCTTAATCCATGTTTTTAGCAATAATTTTCAATAACCACAACCTGCCTAACCTGTGGATCAAATATTGCTCCTTGGCTAAAACAGATATATACATAATTTCTCCATGAAAGTTTCTTTATTCATTGGCTGCCTTTAAGTTTAGACTGTTTAAATAATTTTCAACACACTATCATAGTAAATGTAATAAAATTATATACCTATCCTTCTCTTACTTCTTACAAAATAAAGTAATTTATATATATTATTACAAGACCTTGCTGACATTTATATTGTTCTTTTTCACTTCATTCACTGTACTATAGGAATAGGGAGACAGGTGTGTTAGTCTGCCAGGGCTACTATAACAAATACCACATACCAGTTGGCTTAAACAACAGGAATTTATTGTCTCACAGTTTTAAGGGTTAGAAATCCAAAATCAAAGTATTGGGAGGCCATGATTTCTTTGAAGTCTGTAGCATTCTAGTGGTGATTTACTGGCAATCAATCTGTGCCTCCATCACATGGCAATTTGTCTCCTGCAATATCCTCCTGTGTCTTCTACTTCTGTGTCCAAATTTCCTTTGATTATAAGGGTTCCAGTCGTACTAGACTAAGGACCACCCTATTTTAGTCTGGCCTCTTCTTAATAGGATATTTGAAGATGATCCATCTACAGAGGAGTTCACATCCGCAGGACCAGGTTTAGGACTGGAGCATGTCTTTGTGGGGGACACGATTCAATCTACCACAGCAGAATAACTACAATCAGGAAAGTTTCCAGGCCATTAGTTTATAAACGTTCATCTAGTATGTCTCTGGAGACCTCAGAAGGGACCTTCTCCAAGTCCCCATCAAGTGCTTTCACAATGAAGGAGATGAATTGCAATGCTCAGGATACAGACGTAAATAATACTCTTTCTAACTCTGCCTCTTTTCACTTCAAAGATTTATAATAGGGACTCCACAGGCAATATGCTACTTATAACCCCTGCCGCTGGCATTACCATTCTTACCACACAAACCCAACTAGCAGTTATTTCTAATAGTTCAAATATTTATAGAAACTGAGGAAGAACATGCCAGCAAATAATTGAAATAGGCCAAGTAAATCATCAGTACAGAGCTCTTACAAAACCTGGAGAAGAAATGCCCAATTTTCTAGACAAAGCAGTCCAAAGGAGGATTGGGGGCACAGTAGATTGAGTCATGTGCCCCAGAAAAAGCATGTCCTTAATTGTAATCCCATTCCTGTGGATGTGAACCCATTGTAAATAGGACCTTTTGAAGATGTTATTTTTAGTTAAGGTATGGCCAACTAAATCAGGATGGGTCTTAATCCTATTACTGGAGGCCTTCTAGAAAGAAAGCCACAGGGAGTTGCTGAAAGTTGGAAGCCAGCTGGAACCCGGAAGAGAGAGAGAGGACAGGCCATGTGATAGGAAAGCCAAGGAACCCCAAGGACTGAAAGCCTACCAGAACACTACTTGATCCAGGAGGAAACAAGCCTTCCCGCCTCTTAAACCATGAAATAATTCCTACTGTTTAAGCCAAACCGTTTTGTGGTATGTCAAAGCAGCCAGGACTAAGAGAGGAAGTTGGACCCAAGAGGTATTCCTACCATCTTGCAGGCTGAAAGACAGTTTGCTCTGTTCCAGACCCACAGTAAAAGTGGATAATTCGTTAACTCAGCTATACTCGTCCTCTAGTTACTTCTGGAAATTTCTCCTAATTTCCAACAATAGGCAATCTCTCAATCCTAATTTTCAGTGGACAGAGCTCTAGTTTTTTCTGTTTAGATATAAATATTGCAGTAAGCCATTTTAAACAAGTCTTTTCCTTCCTTTCAATTGTTCAAGTTTATATCATTTGTGGGTATCAGGATCATCATAAACAGAATATAAGCAAAACAATATGAAAGTTTAAAGAAAAAAGGATGAAATAAAGTAATCAAAGAATGAGGGACTATCAATACATACATAAAAAGTATTTGATAAAATTTAACAGCCAAATTTCTGTTTCTGTTAATAGAGGTATAGCTCATTTAGAACCAATCCTCTTACAGATAACAAATATAAATATATATTTCTAAAAACAACAATCTGAATACATAGGAGAGCAACCAGGAGTGAGCAGAAATAAAAGAAAAATCAATACAAGGAAGAAGGGAAAAGATCTAGGTGAGCTTAACAGGTTTTTGATTTGCTTTTTGGCTTTATGCCTGAGGTTATGCCCTCCTGCAGTCTTCTGGATATGGAATCAGAGAGGACAGGAGACCCCTGCAACTGGAAAATGAGGGAAGAAATTTTGCAAAAGAAAGAGCCACAGAGAGAGAGCCCTAAATTCTGCATATGGACTCTGTCCAAATTTTTGAACACTGCATATAAAGGACAGACTCCAAGCAGCCAAGCAAGTGCTGAAAGAATTAAACATAGATTTCAGGTCCTGCCCACTGCAGAAAAAACAGAGTTTGGAATATGAATTCAATTAAGTTAACTGACTGCTGAAGAAAACAAACAAATCATCAGTCATCTGAGGGTTACAACAGAGTCCAGATATCTAAGAAACAAGAAAATGTGACACATATTCAAGAGAAAATGTAAACAATAGAGACCAAACCCAAGAAGACCCAGATATTGGAATTAGCAGGTAAGATTTTAAAACACCTATTATAACTGTGGTAGAGAAAGAAAAATATAGTTGATAGAATGAACTAAGCCAGTGAACTTGAAAAGAGGTCAACAAAAATCACACCATCTGAAAATCAGAGAGAAAATAAAATTGAAAAAAAAATGAAGAACAGTGACAGTGATGTATGGGACAATGTCAAAAAGTCTAACATGTGCATAACTGGAATTCTACAAGGAGAGAAGAAAGAGAATAGGGCAGAAGAAAATATTTGAAAAAATATAGGGTGAAAATTTCCCAAATACAGTGTGAAACGTAAATTTACAGATTTAAGAAGTATGGCAAAAACTAAGCAGGATAAACAGGAAGAACACTACATGCAAGCCCATCATAGTCACAATGATGAAAACCAAAGATTGAAAAAAAAAAAAAAAAAATCTTGAGAGTAGCTGGAGAAAAGCAACATAATACAGAGAAGTGACAAAAAGAAAAAAAGGGGGGTGTAGAAAGCAATAATCATAAAGAAAAAAGTATAAATTATGATTTGTAAGAATTAAAATTTTCTATTCATCAAAAGACACCATTAAAGAAATGAACAAGCAAGAGAGAGGGTGGGAGGAAATATCTGTAAACAGAAGATAAAAATTATTCCTACAAGTCAAAAATTTTAAAACCCTAAGTTAAAAAAATGGACAAAAGATCTGAATAGACACTTCATAAAGGAAGAAATAAAAATGGCCAATAACATATGAGTTTAATGTCATCAGTCATCAGAGAAATGCAAATTAAAACCACCATGATATACCACTACATACCATAAGAATGGCTAAAATTAAAAAGACTAAAAACACCGAATGTTGACAAAGATCTGAAACAACCAATTTTTAAACTTATTACAAAGGTACAGTAATCAAAACAGTGTGGTACTGGCAAAAGGACAGACATATAGATCAAAGGAAGAGAACAGAAAGTGCAGAAATAAACCCATACCTCTGTGGCCAATTGATTTTTGACAAGGGTGCTAAGTCCATTCAATGGGGAAAGAATAGCTTCTTCAATCAATGGTAGTGGGAAAACTGGATATCCACATACAAAAGAATGAAAGTGGACCTCTACCACATTCCATATATAAAAATTAACTCAAAATGAGTGAAGAATCTAAGCAGAAGACCTAAAACCATAAAACAGGACAACATGGGGGAAATCTTCATGATCTTGGATTTAGTATGACACCAAAAGCATGAGCTACGAAAGAAAAAAATCGATAAACTAAACTTCATCAAAATTAAAAACTTTTGTGCATCAAAAGACATCTCAAGAAAGTAAAACAACCTATAAAATGGGAGAAAATCATTGCAAACCATATGTCTGATAACAGTTTAATATCCTAAATGTAAATGAACTCCTACAACTCAATGAAAAAAGACAACCCAATTAAAAATTGGGCAAAGGCCTTGAATAGACATGCCTCCAATGAAAAGGTACAAATGGCCAATAAGCACGAGAAGATGTTCAACATCATTAGTCATTACGGAAATGCAAAGAAAACCACAATGAGATACCACTTCACAACCATTAAGATTGATATTATTAAAAAATAAAAATAAGTGTTGGAGAGGATACAGAGAAATCAGAATAGTACATTGTTGCTGGAAATGTACAATGGTGCAGTGCCCATTGAAAAAAGTTTGGTAGTGCCTCAGAAAATTAAACATAGAATTGCCATATGGCCCAGCAATTCCACTTCTTGGTATATACCCAAAAGAATTGAAAAGAGAGATTCAAACAGATACTTTTACACCAATGTTCACAGCAGCATTATTCATAAAAGCCAAAAGGTGGAAGTAACCTAAGTGTTTACCAACAGATGAATGGATAAAATGTTGCATACACATACTATGAAATATTATTTAGCCATAAGAAGGAATGAAATTCTGATACATGCTACAACCTAGATGAAATTGAACACATACTGAGTGAACTAAGCCAGACAAAAAGGGACAATTATATGATTCAACTTATATGAAATATCTAGAAAAAGCAAATTCTTAGAGACAGATTAGAAGCTACTAGAATTGGAGAAAGAGAGGAATGGGGAGGTATTGCTTATTAGGTATGGAGTTTCTGTTTGGGGTGATGAAAAGTTTTGGTAACGGATGGTGGTGATAAAAGCACAACATTGTGAATGTAATTAATACCACAGACATGTAGTTAAAAATGGTGAAAAGGGGTAATTTTGAGTGATATGTTACCAATAGTTAAAGAGAGAGAGAGAGAAGGAAAAAGAAGATAGAAAAAAAAAAAAACACATCATTTTAGTCCAGGGATGTTTAGCAGCATCCCTGGCTCCTACCCACTAGATACCATTAGCATGCCTCCAGTTATGACAACCAAAAATGTCTCCATTGTCAAATATCCCCTTTAGGGCAAAACTGGTTTCAGTTGAGAACCAATAGAGAAGTTTCTGTACGAAAGAGACTAAAAAGATATGAAAACTAAAATGCAATACCTGCTTCTGGGCTGGATCCTATTTTGGAGGGAGAAGAATGTTATAAAGGACATTACTGGATCAATTAACATAATTGAAATATGTATGTTAAGTTAAATAAAAGTATATCAATATTAAATGTACCTAAGTTAATAACAGCACTGTAGTTAGGTAAAAGAATATCCCTACACTTATGAAATACACACTGACAGATTTAGGAGTAGCAACCATGATGCATGCAATCTACCCTTAAATGATTTATACATAAATATAAATATATATACACACACATATGCATACGTGAATAGTATGTATGTATATAATTGGTGAATCTGAGTAAAGCATATGCGAATATATTCCTTGTACTATTTTTATTCTCACAACTTTTCTGTAGGTTTAAAAAAATTTACAAATAAGCTTTTATTTATTTTTTTTGCTTGTTTTTAAGTAAAGCAAAAGTTGTTGTGATCTTTAAAATCCTAATGGTAGGTTTCACGGCAGTAGTCCAGCATAAATGGTAAAAATCCCAAGATAATGACTATGGACTGGATAAATTCCTACTTCAAGCCTGGGACATCGTTGGAAAGAACTGTCTCATCCCAATCAACCTCACCCTACTCCACCCCCAGCTCCTTCTGGAAAGGAACTATGGAATTGTGTGGCAGCGAAAATGAATCCTTCTCAATTTTAAAAGACCATTTCTAGAAAGTGACTCAATAAACTCACATCACTGCTTGATTTCTCCACAAATCACTGGGGCATCTTCACCCTCAACATTTAAGAAGCAAAATCACCAGAAATGTAAAAGCGTTTCTTAAAAGAAAATCTTATCCACTCGGCTGAGCAAAGCGAAGAACGTTAAGGTGAGCAGACTAGGGAAGCGACAACACCGACGGTCTAAGAAGGCTGGGGGGAGAGAGAAGCCGGGAACCAGTCTGAAATAGGCAGGATGTGTGTTCCGGCCACGAAAAAGAAGTCGAGCAGATGCGAGTGTGTCATTGTTAGAGGGGATAGCTCACCTGGCTGTGGTAAGCAGAGGATGCCGAGTCCCAACCAGCTTCCGCACCTGCATAGCGATGTTGCTGAGTTCGTCGCTTAGCAGGCAGCGGAGGCTCATGAAGGACGTGGGATAGCCCACGATCTTCTCCGCCTCTGATACCACCTGGTTCCAATGGGCCGGGGACTTAGAAGACGGAGACCAGGAGCCCACCGTGGAGATGGTGTCGAGGGACGGGAACCACCACTGGCGGCGCCGGGGACCCGAAGCCCCGAGAGAGCGAGTCAAACGTAACAACAGCTGCGGAAAGCTCATAGTTTCAGTCTGGTAGGGTCAGGGACTTGGGGGTACCTAGGGGTGGCGCGGGGAACAAACCAGGGGCAGAGGAGGAAGTTGCAGGGACTAGAAGAGACGACTCCTGACCCTGAGTGGGTGGCTTTCTGGAGCGGTAACCAGAAACGAACTTGAACTCGTACTTTCTGCAGCTCGGGCTAGTTCAGCATTGCCCGTGATCACCTGAGGTAGAAACCACTGCCAGTGTCTGCACGGGGGCCACCATGTTGGAGGCGCGGATTGCGGCTTGCCGTAAATACGGAGGCTTGCTGTTGAGGCAAAGAATTTTCCTTACTTTACGGCGCAGCCGGGAACGCCCCGAAGGGGCGGGGCTGTGGAAATGATCCCCGGAAGGCGAGGGGTAGAGCGAGAGTCTCCTCTCCTTCCACCCCCTCCTTTTAGCCTGGGTGGCTTACGGCTGAAGAGAATGGGGTTTGAGCACTAAGTGTGTTGTACTTGTATTCTGGGCCGAGTTTGATTCATCAGAGCACTCCCCGCGCCCGCCACAGAGTGGGCGCGCATAAATGTGTCACGAAGGAGGGTCGGTGTCTACCAAGTCTTCCGGTCCCCAGCCCCATCCGAAAGGAAGGGGATCGGACGAAGGCGCCGGCTTCTTCGGAAAGCCTCTAGTCTCTGTCCTACCATCTCTCCTGCAAGGATCAATAGACGGGCTGGGGTGTATGGGGCTGTGGGGCTACTCGAGCTATAGACCAGATTTACTGGTGGACCGCCAACTCCGGGCTTGGGCTGAGCACCCTCATTCCGTGGTGCCCTCAGGCCCCTGCCAGAGGGCGACGGGGTGGGACAGATGTACTCCTCGTCCACGGGAGGTCCTCGAACCTTTGTCCGAGTCCGTGGCCTCCTCGCTGAGCCTGGGTTTCTTCAAGTGCAGCCCGGCCAAAATCACCTGTGCCTTATTCACAAAAATGCGGAGAAGACAGAATGAAATGTTGCCGGCACCCCATATCCCTCTTGCTCTCTACGACCAACCCAAATCTCTCATCATCCAGAACTCAAAACTTTACCACTGACCCTAGTGCTTTCCACATATTATTTCTTGTGTGAGCTCATTTAATTCTCAAAACAACCCCATTAAGCAGGTACTATGTTTCATATGAGGAAACGGAGGCACTGGGAAGTAATGTAAATTGCCTAAGATCACATCAGGCAGGGAAGTGAACCCAGGCAATCTGGTTCCTGAATCCATGCTCTTAACCACAACATTACATAAAATTTTCACACTCTTATAATAGCTTGTAAAACTCTCCAACTTTCAAAATCCTTCTGAGGTAATTTAGAGCTATGTATCCCAGAAAAACATGCTCTTAAATTTAATCCATTCCTGTAGGTATGAGCCCATTGTAAATAAATAAATCTTTTTTAAAAATTATTTTATTTACAAAAATTCAATCTAAGCATAACTTTTCAGGGGACACATTTTATATAAAGTGAGTTGTGCTTGTAAATATTAAGTAAAGCAAGCTGAAGTTCAAAAAGAATTCCTGTGAAAAAAATAACACCTGGCAAAAAAAAAATTCAGATCTGTTACTAGATGAAAATAAGTGTAGATAACGAGATACCATTCCAAAAAGTTCCAAGACTTGAGCTTCTGGGTTGAGTTATCCAAGGTGAAAAAAAGTCATGAAAAAAGAAAAATAAAGACTGAATGTGATATATTGTGCACCCGAGGCTGTTTCTTCAGACTCATGGTATCTTAAGACTAACTTTTCATGCAATTTCCTTAATACCAATTCACAGCATGTACTTTAATCTCTCTACAGAAGCCAAGTGCATTATTCTCTGGTCATACTCTATTAACCAAGTTTTTGATTATTCATGAGACTTCTGGTCCCATTTAGTTTAAGTAATCAGCACTTTCCTTTATACTTACAGTTAAAAGGTGGCGTTATACCTAATGATAATCAGTTTTTAGAAGGTTAAAATGGTATTTGTTATTTAATCTTCCAGACAAATATATAATCCCTTTGAGTCTTTATTACTAAAGAATTTTCTTAATTGCTAGTGACTCTTGGAGGAGTAGGAAGGGGAGTATCTGTAATTCTGTCCTTCCCTTGCCACTGAAAATGGTTGTTTTAAGGATATGCACATAAAGAATATAGGAGGGTTTCTCAGCCTTGGCAGTATAGGCATTTGGAGGCTGGTTAGTTCTTTGCTGTGAGGTTGTCCTGTGCCTTGCAGGATGTTCAGCAACATCCTGGTCTCTAAATGCCAGTGGCAACCCCCACCCTCCAGTTATGACAACCAAAATGTCTCCAGACTGCCAAATATCCTCAAAAGGAAAGAGAGCAAAATTGCCCACTGTAATACAGGGATATGGAAGATGCTGAAAGAAAAAGACAATGAACTCTACACTCTGTCCATTCATGACATTTACTCCTACAAAGCAGCAAAACAAGAGGTCCTAGGTGTGAGCAGCCTTGCAGGGTAGAGTGGTCACTCCCCAGTATGTGGAAACCCATACGTAGGAGCTTTTCACTGGCATTGGGATTATTCTGGACACAGCAATCTGACAAAAGGTGGTAACAGTTCCTCCTCTACCTTTCTCAACATCCTGAGGCTGGACTTCACTTACTGGCCTCTCTGCATTTGTCTGAACTTAGAAAGAAATGAAGTCATAATTGATATCCTTTTCTTTGGCTGGAAACCCATGCCACCCTAGGAAATACAAAGTCTTAACAAGGATCATGGATTCTTGGGGTTTGGCATTTCCATGATTAGGTGAGTGGAAATAGAAAGGACAATGCAGCTACCCCCTTCTATCACCCGCAACACAATCACCTGTTGTTTATGCTGAGAGAGTTCTTCCAAAGAGATAAAAGCATACTGGTATATCTTGGAGTAGAATGATAAAAGGAGCAAGTAATTGGATTAGCAAAAATCCAGAAGTTTGACCACCTACTCTGTTGGCAAGCTGTGGGGAAACAGCACATATCGCTGGTGAGAATACAAAATGGTACACAGAACCTATGAAAGGGAAGTTGATAATCCCTAGCAAAATTACATGTGCATTTACCCTTTAACCCAGTGATCCCAGTTCTAGGAATCAATCGCAGAATACAAAATGACTTACACTCAAGGTTATTCGTTGCAATATTAGTTGTAGTAGCAAAAGATTGAAAGCAATCCAAATGGCCACAAGTAGGAGACTGGTTGAATTATCCTGAACAGATCCACACAATGAAACACTGCAACTGTGAAAAAGAATTAGGATCATCTCTTTAAGCTCATGTGGAGTGATTTCTAGGACATATATTAAGTTTTTTAAAAATCAAGGTGCAGAACAGGATAATATGCTCTTTTTGTAAGACAGAAGAGCTATGAATATATATTTGCATTGTTTGCAAAAAAGAAATACTTGAAAGATAGACCAAAACTGGATCTTTAAAAACTGGCTACCTATTTGGGGATGGGACAAAACAGGTAGAACGGACAGGCATGGATGCTAGATTACTCTGAATATACATTGGCTATATAGTTTTGACTTGGGAATCATATATGTATTTTGAAAATTCAAAACAATAATAAATCCAAAAGAAAAATGCAATTCCTATAAATTGAAAACAAGCTCAAGCAAATGATCTAACTGTATATTAACTTGGTCGCATAACCACAGAAAGTAAAAAAGTAAATGACTTTATAAACCTTTTTTTTTTTTTTCACTGTATATCCATAGTGGAATATATTCTCAGGATAATTAGACCTACAAAGAAATCTTAAACTTCATTCAGTAGTCTTATTGCTAGTAGAAATATAAATATTATTACTTTCAAACTATTCTTGAATATTGTAGGGAAAAGCAAATAAGTCATATTAGAGTTAGAAACAATGATTTTCAGAGTAAGTGAAACTCATGTAATATTAAATTTGAATTGGAAGTAGTAGGAACTTATGATTTTTTCTTTTCAAAAATGTTTCTTATACTCTTTTTTTATTTTATTTTATGCGTTTTTTTTTAAAGTATTCCTTTGCTCTGTCCACTGAAAAGTTCTAGAAGTAAAGGCAATCTTGTAGCAGTGAGCCCGTTCAGAATTCATATTGTGCTTTCAATACATCATTCTCTGTTAATAGGAACCAGGCTTTTTGGAGGAATGACAATTTTCAGGTCTAGGACAAGAAATGTGCAGGATGAGCCTGAGATACCTTCTTGTACCAGAAATTAAGGAAAACATTGAAGTCTAAAGTCTAGTGGGAACGACAAAGGGACCATCATAAAGGAACTCCCACTGGCTGGAAAGGGGACAATCTGAGCCTCAAAGAAGAGTGATAACAGCTCCTGATTGAACTCATTGATTACATGTAGTCATTAGTAGACATAACTAGGCTAATAGTCTGAATATTTTCAATATAATGAAAGAATTGAGCATTTATCCTGCTTTTCTTGTATAAATTACATTCAGTGGTATCTTAGCCTGGGTGACTCCTTAAAAATTGAACCTGAGACAAGGGCTTGCTTTTTTTCTATTGAATTTTCATTGTGAAGGGCTTGCTTTGAGGTAGTTTATTTGGGGCAGGCATCTCAGGAAACAGCAGTAGGTGACAGGGAGAGTGTAAAGGGAAAGTAACAGAGCGGTGTGTTCTCAAGTCATCACTGTAGGCCATGGGCCTTGAGCCTGCTGGGACTCTTTGAGTTGACATGTAAAATGGACTTAATTTATTGTCATCTTGAAGGACTTAAGAAGGGAGCAGTTATTTACCAGTTTTCATTTGCCGTTGGTCCAAGTTTGCCTTGTGTGGCCTTCGCTCCCTCATACTTCTAAGCTGTCACGTGTGGGTGCTAGGTAGATTATCCCACCCTTGCAGGGGCAGAGGAACTCTGGGGCAGAAAATGTGATGTACACAATACATATGAGGACGCTGGCAGGTTGCACCTGCAGGAAGCAGGTTGCTGCAGCAATGGCCAGAGTACAAGGCTGCCTGGGAGGACAACCAGCAAGATGGCGGCAGAGTAAGGAGCTCCTAGAGTCAGCTCGTGCTACAGGGCAGTTAGTAATCACCCAGAGCTATCTAAAGCAGCTGTTTGGGGGCTCCAGGAGACCAGAAGAGCATCCTGCAACATCCTTGAAAGAATGGAAGGAGGAGACTGCCCATCTGCAGAGAAGATTTGTGAGTAGGGCATTCCACGCCCCAGAGGCAGGTGCCCATCCTCTCCTGGCAACACAAGCCACCTAGGGAACTATCCCACGGCTGGAATTGGAAGCTCCACTTCCCAAAAACAGGGGAGGAAGTAGGGCACCAACTTCAGCTACTGGTTAGTAAATTCGACAGGCTAAAGTATAACCCTAAGAACAGCTAAAGTTTGAACCTGTCCAAGTCAGAAAGAGGCCGGTAGCCGCCATTTTAGCTCCAGGCTTCATATAGGGAATGATTAGAACCTGGCAGAAAGGACCATGTGGACATCAGTACCCCAAGATGGTTGCTGGAAGATCCTTGCCAGATTTCTCCTGGAAGCAAGAAGTTCCAGATAATTCTCCCAGGACATTATCATTGGCCCCACCTGGGGGATTGATGGGTGGGATAATCAGTCAAAACAGCAAATACCTGGAACTCCTCCCATGCCATTAGCAATGGGGGTGGAATAATTAACAGTCTAAAAGGCAGGTGCAAAGGTCAAATTTCCCCTTCTGCCCTTCTGTTCCTGTTCCTGACCTCTGTTCCCACCCCCCGTTCCTGCTCTTGGTGGCTTCCACGCCCTCCTGCTGTGCTTGGAACCCTCATGGCTTCTGTGCCCTGCTCTTGCCATGTCCCGCCTGCACGGACCAACATGCAAGTAAAACCTGGGCATTTATAATGGAAAATTGTAGTCTATAAGTCAGCCTTCTCTATCACTCTTCAGCCCCTTACCCTCTACTGAGGACCCCTGATCTGTAATTTTTTTCCCATTTCTCTTCTCTCCCTACCTTAATAAATTGCTGGCTTCACTCACCTGATGTGCTCTGAAATTCATTTTAGTCAAGAACCTAGACTAAATCCAGTAACACTGGCACAAGGGGAAGTGGGACTGACTGAAAATCACAGTGAAGGTAGGGAGCAGCTTCTTTCCATCCAGATCAGATGCCACTCTAGCATAAGCCCCAGCCCCACCTCCGGCACGGAGGAAGCTGGGAGGAGCTGCGCCAATCTCTCAGAAAATACAGGCCAGGCAGCAGAGGCCAGTGATCATCCTACTTTGACAGCGCAAGAGACAGTTGGCCACTGATTTCAGCTACTGATTAGTAAATTCGGCTGGCCAAAGGATAACCCTAAGAACAGCTAAAGTTTGAACATATCCAAGTCAGAAAGAGGACGGGAACCACCATTTTGACTCTGCTCCCAGCATGATAGGAAGCTGGGCTAACTGAAAAGCACAGCGACGGTAGAGACAGGTTTCTTTCACCCAGATTGGCTTGCAGCCCTAGCCTAGGCCTCAGCCCCACCTCTAGCAGGGAGGAAGCTGCAGCCTCTCTGGGTAACTGCAGGTACATTCAGCAGGCAGACTGAATAATCAGAAGTCTACCAGGGTAACTGCGGTCATCTTGGACCCACATGGCATAGATTGCTGCCCACACCTGCAGCTCCATCCCCACCCCAGGCAATGTGAAGCTTCATCAGTCTCACGGGGCAACTACAGTCTAGGCTTGCATGACTTGGATTATTCCACACAGCTGTGGCTCTGTCCCTACCCCTGGCAAAGGAGAAAGTTGGGAGACGCTTCAACAGTCCCTGGGGCAACGAGGGCAGCTTGAGCCTCCACAGTTTACAGCACCAACTACATCCTTGGTTCCCAGTACACAACCAGCAAGGGAGAAAGGGCAAAAAAGCCCTAAACTAAAGGGAGAAACTGTACCCAAAATAAATACTCTAGTAAAGCCAGATGCCAAGACACCAACAAAAAATTACAATCCACACCAAGAAACAGGAAGATATGACCCAGTTAAAGGAACAAAATAAGCCTCCAGATGACATAAAGGAGTTGAGACAACTAATCATAGATGTTCAAACAAATGTCCTTAATAAATTCAATGAGATAGCTAAAGGGATTAAGGATATTAAAAAGACATTGGGGGAAGTGGCTGTAGCTCAGGCAATTGAGCTCCCATTTACTATATGGAGAACCCGGGTTCCAACCCTGGGACCTCCAGGTTAAAAAAAAAAAAAAAGAAAAGAAAAAGGGCATCCCAGGCCTGCATGGAGAGGTGCAGGCCCCCAAGTGGCGAAGCAATGCACCATAAAGACGATGACGCAACCAGATAGGGGAAAAAAGGGAATGTATGAGCACAAAGAAGAATCTGAAAGCATACATAGAAAAACAGCAGATCTTATGGGAATGAAAGTCTCAATAAATGAAATTAAAAATACACTGAAATCATAATAGCAGATTTGAGGAGGCACCAAGATTATCTCTATCCTGAATCTTGTATCATTCTCATGATTTTTCAAAAATATAATTTAATCGTGTATTCCTAAAAAGTATATTTTTAGTTTGTTGTTTTCAACTTAAACAAGGGGGTTCATGCTGGGCATTTGTGTTGCTTCCAGGTTGTTTCTATTACATCAGTGCTGCCATAAACAGGCTTACAAATGCCTCCAGGGTCAAACGAGCAAGTTTATATCTAGCACTGGAGTTGCTGAGTTGTAGGGTAAATGAATATTCAACTTTAATAGATAATGCCAAATAGCTTTCCAAAGTATCTGTATCACCTTACACTACCAGCAGAACTCAGGCTTCTTAAATTTTCCAACAAATGAGTATAAAATGGAATCCCATGATGGTCTCCATCTGTATTTCTCTCAGCACTGGGAAGGTTGCTGGATGCACCATTTTTGCAGATCAGCCCTCAAAAGATGATGTGGAAGGGATATATGACTAATTCTTGATTGTAATTTTCCTTTTTGGTTGAATTTTTAGGTCTTTCCTTCTCAGACCCTCACTCTCCATGTTCATAAAAGTCCTTTGTTGCCACTTCCTTCTAATGATCTAGTGTATGACCTCAAGAAAAAGTATAGTTAGGGAGGAAATGGACCAAGACCTACCCTCCTTTTTTTAGTATCTCTCCCTACAGGGCAGCAGTGTGGAATTGACTAGTGGTATTGCTAGTTAATTTCACACTAGGATTAGCTCAATAGGGAAGAACTTTGCCCTTTTCTTTTACAAAGGCTCTTTCCAGGAGACTATTTTCTTTTAGGAACTTGGAACAAAAAGTTTTTTAAAAAATCAGCAGAGGTTTTTACTTGAACTTGAACACAGACAGTATTAAAAATTACCATCTGGGTTCTAAAGCTCTGATCTTAATAACTGCATAATCATAGGCTAATTATTTAACCCCTGTAAGTTTAGAAGTACTCATCTGTATAACAAAAGTAAACAAACTCTTCAGTCCCCTCTAGCGCCAATACATTTTTATTCTATAAACGAAATTAGCTAGTAGATTGGTCTGGTCCTTATGGTCATCCCCACCCCCCATCCCCACTTCCCAATTGATCTTCGCATTAACCTAGGTTGACATTTGAGGCCCACAAGGAAGATTTCAGAGAGTGCCCTACCATTCTTCTTTAATCATTTTCTTTGCCACTGCACACCCAACACTCTATATAGAGCCTTGGGCCAGGGAGGCATCACATAAATTTTATTGGTCAGTTGAATGAATAACGAATGAGTGAGCTAGGTCTTTATTCTCCATCCCCATCTTTATTACTCAGTCCTCACACTCATATTCAGAAGTTAAGTTGTATTTTATTTATGATGGGCAGACCAGGAACACAGAGTAAAGAATGCCTCCAGTACTACAAGTTCAGCTAGCTCTCCATTGCTGTTAACGTTACTCAAGAAGACCAAAGTCTTCATGACCACCTGAATGAGTGTCTCTGGACTTGAGGACAATGCATCAATGTTTTTCAAATATTCTCCAAAAGATTCTAATATGCAGTTAGGTTTGAGAATCACTAATCTAGAAAAATTATAATCTAGTCTTTTTTTTCCCTGTTATTTCTTGTTGCCTTTTTTTCCCTTTCTCTCTCTTTTACCTCCTCTTCCTCTTCCCCCTTCCTCCTCCTCATCCCTCCTCCACACCCTCTTCTTCCTCCCCCTTCTCCCTTCCTTCTCCTCCTCTTCCTTCCCTCATCCTCCCCCTCCTTCTAATTCTTCTTCTCCTTCTCCTTCTTCTTCCTTTAGGAATTTGGGCCAGACTCCATTCCCTGTTATTCTAGGGAAATTCTGATAGAATTTTATATGAAGAAAAATTCTCCTTTTGTTGCATAGGCTTCAGATACAGGTAATAACAGGTATATTAGTCAGATTCTCCAGAGAAACACAACTGACAGGATATTCGTATGTGTGTGTGTGCATGCACGCACGTGTATTAAGAAGTTTATTATAGGAATTCGCTCATGTGCCAGTGAGGGCTGGCTGCAAGCTAGAAACTCTGATAAAAGTGAAGTTGAATTCCTCAGGGGAAGCTGGCTGGCTGAAGTAGAGGCAGAAATTCTTCTTTCTGACTTCTGATATCCTCAGTTCTGGCTTATAAGACCCCCAACTGATTGGATGCAGAGACTCTCCACATTGCTGAGGGCAATCTCCTTTGTTGGTTATAAATGCAACCAACTAATTATAGATGTAAATTCATCCACAAAATATTCTCAGAGTAACAATCAGACCAATCAGTTGAACAGACACCTAGACACCATATCTCAGCCATATCGACACAAGAAATTGACCATCACAGTCTACCCTTTGTCAGCTTGGCATCCATTCACATCTCCTTAACCATACTTAATTTCCAAATAACAATATGTAAGATAACACAGTCATACTTTTTCCTAAAAACTGTCCTGTGTATAGACTGTGATAGATTGAATTATGTACCCTGACAAAAGACGTATTCTTGATCTTAATCTGCATCCCTGCAAGTATGTACCCATTTGAAAATAAGACTTTTGAAGATTTATTATCAGTTGAGGTGTGGACTCATTTGAGAATATGATCTTCTAAGACCTATTTTGGTATAACCAAACTGAATCAGGTTGGGCCTTAATGCATATTACTGGAGTCCTTTATAAACAGAAAAAAATGGATGCAGTGAGTCAGAGGAAACCACACAGGGAAACCAAGGATATCACCATGTGATGGAGAAGTGCCACCGCCAGAATGGTACTGACCCCAGAAGAAAACACCGCCTTGCCAACACCTTGATTTGGGACTTCTGGCCTCTACAATCGTTAACTAATAAATTCTTGTTGTTTAAGCCAATACATTGTTTGATATTTGTCATAGCAGCCTGGCAAACTAAGACAACAGGTGTAGTAGTTTGAGGCTTTTGTGGACGCCAGAAAAGATCATGTCCATTGAGCTAATCCAGTCCTGTGGGTGTGAACCTATTAGGTAGAACTTTCCTTTTGATTAGATTACTTCATTCGGACATGACCTAGAATGAGTGTTAATCCTCTTACTGGAGTCCTTTATAAACGGGATGAAATCAGAGAGAGGGAGCCTCAGGGACAGAGAGAAACCCCCAAAAGCTGAGAGAGAAAGTCCCAGAAGCCAAGAGCTGAAATCAACAGAACCTAGGAGAGAGAAAGTCACAGGAGCAGAGAAAAAGCTGGAGGAAGACAGGAGCTGAAAGCAATGAGACCCAGCAGAGAAGGGAGAGAGAGCAGATGCTGCCTTTGTGCTCTGCCATGCGGCAGGAGCCCAGGCTTCCCGGCAGCCATGTCTCTGAGGAGAGAGCTTTGCCCAATGCCTTGATTTGGACATTTTTCTAAGCCTTGAAACTGTAAGTTTATAAATTAATAAATCCCCATTGTGAAAGCCAACCCATTTCTGTATATTGCCTTGGCAACCTTCAGCAAACTAAAACAAGTAAAAGGGAATCAGCATATATTGCATTTATTTTATGAATAAAGATTTACAACTTTGAATTACAGAGTTGTCAAGGTATTTTAGCAGTAATTGCTGCCCTATAGCAATAAATATGGCCCCTACATTGCATGAAAATATTTCCTCTGTCTTAAAATATAGCACTCCTCTAAAATTGGAAAAGTTTCACACAGGGATGGATGTATCCATTTGATAGGTGAACTATCAAATCAGTATGATCAATTAATTCTAAGAACTCACTTTTCACAAATATAGTGAAAAAACTCTATCAAGCCATTCTTTTCATAAGGTCAATGATCAATTCTGTTAAATAAGCCAATTTGAAGCTGCATGTAGATTCACCTTAATTCCTTTCTGGAAATAGCTATTAAAAGATTCACAACTTAAAGTTACCATATCTGAAGGTTATTATGATGTGGCCCATAGGTAAATGGACCTTGAAAGCCATTTTTTCCCCAAATAAAGCCTATGTATCTAAAGGAGAGAGACAGAGAGGGAGATAGCATTATGTTATTAACCTTGGCAATATGGAAGCAGTGATATCAACTTGCTGGGTTGTGGAAGTTTGTGAAAGACCATTTTGTGGTCTTTCATGTAAGACCCCTTTCCTAGAAGCTGATATCCACTTAAGAAATGTCGCTGTAAGAACTACTGTTTTTTCAGAGCCATTTTTCAAAGTTGTTTTGGTTTAAATCAACCAGAACGGTTAACTCTGATGTTTTCTGTTTTTTGAAAGCATGCCATAAATAAAGCATCTGTAATAAATATGTTTTAATAGTATAGGGCTGGTATGAATATGTTGGGAATAATAGGGTTGAAGTGCATGACAAAATAAAAGGAATATCCTGATGTCAAAGGGAGTAAGAGTTGCTTTATATTTACAAGAATAAAAGAGACTGAGTTCCCAACTTGTTGCTTGTGAATATTATGATGATGTTTTAAGGATGTTCCTAGTTATATGGCTTAGAACTTATAATTATATTTTATGTGGAAATCTATTCAGTGTTGAAGATATCTTTGGAATTAGACTTCTCTTACAGTGTTCTTTTTGGGTGTTTTTTAAAGTGGATCTTTTTATCTTTTTATTATAGAAGTTATCAAACTTTATACAAAAATAGAAAAATAAAACAATGAACCACTATGTACTTATTATTCAACTTCAACAATTATCAACATTTGCACCCTTCATACTGGGGTACTTTGAAACAAATAACACATATAATATTTTGTTTGTAAATATATCAGAATTTATCTAAAAGAGATAAAGAATTCCTTTAAAAATAACCACAATACAATCCCACCCAACAAAATTAACAAAATTCTTAATAATCAAACTGTCTCAAAATGTCTTTATATAGTTGAGTTGTTTAAATTAAGATCCAAGCAATGTATCTAACAACAGAGCCCCAAAATGTATAAAGCAAATAGTGAAAGAATTGAAGGGAGAAATAGATGGTTCTACTCTAATAGTATAAGACTTCAATACATCACTTTCAATAATGGATAGAACATTTAGGCAGAAAATCGGTAAGGAAATAGAGGACTTGAGCAATACTATTTTGCCAACTAGTCCTAACCGACATACATAGAACACTTCACCAACCACAGCAGAATATACATTCTTATCAAGTACACATGGATCATTCTCTAAGACAGAGCATGTTTAAGATTTACAACGTCTCAATAAATTTAAAAAGATTAAAGTCATGCAATGTATCTTCTCTGACTGTAATAGAATGAAGCTTGAAATCAATTACAGGTGGAAAACTCACAAATTCACAAATATGTGAAAATTAAACAACACATTCTTTTTTATTTTATTTATTTATCTATCTACCTATCTATTTATTTGTTTATTTATTTATGTAGGCAAGGGAGTAAAGAATTTATTAAGAAACAAGAAAACGAGTGAAGTATACGGTCAGAGGCATGGACAGCTGGCCGAGTTGCTGTGCAGGGCTTTTAAAAGTCTGTTCTGATTGGTTGCCCCACCTGTCATTTCTCAAGGGGCCAATGATGAGGCGTTTTGAGGATATCTGGGGCTTTCCCTTGACCCTCAACGGGATTCCCATTCCAAATGAGATTCTTGTGGCCAGGATCTCTCAGGGTTTTTCTGGCAGCCTTAGTCTCAGGAGGTTTCCAGGTGGGATTTCACAGCCATGCGGCAAGTCGGCCTTGTTAAACAACACACTCTTTTTTTTTTTTTGGGGGGGGGGGGGTGTTAAATATTTATTTACAAAGTTCTTACTGAGACAACGGATTTTAAAATATAGCCATAAAGAATCATTTACTATCCTCAAAAGTGGCACATACATGGCATAAAAAAATCTATATAGTCATTTACTGAAAAATTTTAAATGGCAATTAAATGTTTGCACTACTTCCTAAACAGGTAGGAAAATGCCTTTTTTCATAAGAACTTGATTATTTTGTATTAGTGACTATTTAAAAAAAAAGAACTATTGTGAAAGATAACATAAGGGCTTGAAAAAATACTTCACAACAGCAAATAAATGTATTTCAATTTTACATTTAATTATGACAATAAGAAGTTGACCACACATATTTCTATGCATTTTACAGATAAGTAAAACTAATGGCAACTTTAGAATTATTTCAGAGGGTATAAATAACCTTTATCATAATTTTGTCATGATCTTATCCTTCAAAATATTTTTGCTAGTGGTTAAAACTACCATAAATATTTTGTTTTGAAACAGCTATAAGTATACACCAACACTATGCTTGTGCAAAATATACAATATTTAAAATTTTTTTCTGTCCTTATCTCAATTTGTAAAAGTATTTTGAAACAACATCCTTTAATTATTATTCTTGTTAATAGGGGCAAAGCTTTTAAAATCCATATGCTAGATCTTGGAAACATTTCAGAAGAAAATAAACTATGCAAAAGCAACAGTTAAATAACTACTTCGAACATTACATGTGAAAAAAAGCCCCACTATCTAATCGGGAATTTACGTAGGCTTTTATCCAGTAAGGACTGTGATATCACTTAATTTCTATACAAATTGAGATACACAAATATGTACTTCCATAAAGTCATTCATGGACACTATACAAATAGATTCACAGCAGTATTTGGCACCTACCAGTAAAAATTATTTACTGTGTCAGGCTTACAAAGCTACTGAAATCATGAATAATTTAGATTATTGGTCTTTGTATGAGGGATTTGAGCAACGAAATAAATAACATCAAAATCGATATTTTTTACATGAGTTAACTTGAAAAATGTAAAAGGCAAACTTTATTCTTTCAAAATGAAAATCAAATGGCATAGTTCAGTGTTACCTATCTTCCTTTCCGTTTTCACCAATTGCTAATGAAAAGTACCATGTAAGTTAGTTTCTTGTTTGAGTATGAGCTATTTGTAAAAGTTTCTATAATTTGATTTTTTAAATCTCCATATCAAATGAGTTGTAGATCTACTTAAAGTATGACTTCTCCTTTCAAAGAAGGATGGAAGGTTGACAAGGGAGGAGATGGTATACCTGCTAATGATGATGTGCTAGACAGACGACTCATTACTTGTTTGTCATTGCTGGGAGGACATCCCCCTGAGCTATGGGATGTCATGAGATCCCTTCGTAGAGCTTTTTTTGAAGTTTTGGAAAAAGAGAATGCTCTTGTAACCTTTTTGGAAGTCTTTTTTATTGCTCTAGATGCTCTATTCAATGTACTGTCCGTATCTTTCATATTTACTTCAAAGGATTCTGGATCAGCAGACAACACACTCTTAACCAATCAAATTGTCTAGACAGAGAAGTTAGGCAAGAAAAAGAATTAAAAGGCATCCAAATTGGAAAGAAAGAAGTAAAACTATCTCTATTTTCAGATGACATGTTCTTGAATATAAAAATCCTGAAGAATCTATGAGAAAGCTACTAGAGCTAATAAACAAATTGAGCAAAATGGTGGGATACAAGATTAACACATAAAAATCAGTGGTGTTCCTATATACCTGCAATGAGCAATCCAAAACAGAAAGCCAAGAAAGCAATTTCATCTACAATAGCAACAAAAAGAATAAAATATCTAGGATTTATATTAACCAAGGATGTAAAGAGACTATATATAGAAAATTACAAAATGTTTCTGAAAGAAATCAAAGAAGACCTAAATAAATGGTAAGACACCCAATGTTCATGGATTGGATGGCTTAATATTGTTAAGATGTCAATACAACAATTTACAAGTTCAATGCAATTCCAATAAAAATTCCAACAGCCTGTTTGACAAAAATTGAAGGCTTACTTGTCAAGTTCATATGGAAGGCAAAAAGGCCTCCAATAGCCAAAACCATTTTGAAAAAGAAGAACAAAGTTGGAGGACTTATACCTCCCAATGTTAACATATACTACAAAGCTACAGTCATCAAAATAGTGTGGTCAGGCATAAGGATAGACATATAGACCAATGCAAAAGAATTGAGAGCACAGAAATAAACCCAAACATCTATGGCCACTGATTTTTTAAAAGAATGTCAAGTCCATTCAGTGGGGAAAGAATAGTCTCTTCAGCATATGGTGGTGGGAACACTGGATATCCACATGCAAAAAAAAAAGGATTTGGATCCCTGTTTATCACCATATACAAAAATTAACCCAAAATAGATCAAGAACCTAAACATGAGACTTAAAACCATAAAACTCTTAGAATAAGGGGAAAACCTTAATGACCTTAGATTTAGCAATGATTTCATAAATATTAAACTGATCGCATAAGCAACAAAAGAAAAAAAAAATAGTTAAATTGGACTTCAACAATAACCCAATTAAAAAATAGGAAAAGACTTGGATGGACATTCCCCCAAAAAAGATAGACAAATGGCTAATAAGCACATGAAAAGATGCTCAATATCATTAACCATTAGCAAAATGCAAATCAAAATCACAATGAGATACCACTTCGTATCCACTAGAATGACTATTTTAAAAAAGGAAAATAACAAATGTTGGCTAGTGTGATAGTTTGAAGCTGTATGGACCCCAGAAAAGTATGTTCTTAAAGCTAAGCCATTCCTATGGGTGCAAACATATTGTAAGTAGGGCCTTTTGATTAGGTTACTTCAGTTAAAAAGCCTTTTGATTAGGTTACTTCAACTGAGGTGTGGCTAAGGTTGGGTTTTAATTCTCTTACCGAAGTCCTCTATAAGAGAATGAAATTCAGACTAAGAGAGAGAGAAAGCCACCAAGGCAGGAGGCTGGAGGCAATGAAACCCGGGAGAGAAGGGAAAGACCAACACATGCTATTATGTGCCTTACCATGTGACAGAGGTGTCCAGGATCACCAGTAGCCAGTCTTCAGGGAGAAAGCATAGCCTGATGATGCCTTGATTTGGACATTTCTCTCAGCCTTGAAAATGTAAGCTAGTAAGCTAATAGATCCCCATTGTAAAAGCCAGCCCATTTCACAGTATCTGTATTTTGGCAGCTAGCAGAGTAAAACAGATATAGGTACCAGAAAAGTGGGGTTCTTCTACTGCAAATACCAAAAATGTTTTTAAAAGCTTTGAGATTGGCTAATGAGTAGAGATGGGAAGAATTGTGAGATGCTTGATAGAAAAGGCCTAAATTGCATTGAAGAGACTGAGGGCTTAGACAGAAATGATGAATGTAAAATTGCAAACTGGAAGAAAGGTGATCCTTGTTTTAAAGAGGCAGAGAATTTGGCAAAATTGAGTCCTAATGTCACATGGAAGGCAGAATTTAAAAGTGACAAATTTGGATATTTAGCTGAGGAGATTTCCAAACTAAATGTGGAAAGTGCAGCCTGGCTTCTCCTTAAAGCTTATAGCAAAATGTGAGAGAAAAGGGATAAGCTGAGAACTGAACTCCTGGACACAAAGAACCAGAAATTAATGGTTTGAAATTTTCTGAGCTTCCAGAAAACGAGACCCCAGAGAATAGTGCTCCATGTGAGGATTTAACTGAACATGGAGCCAGTCAGCCATTTCAGTGCAAGTCAGGATTGGAAATGCAGTTATCCAGAAAGGATTAGTGGAAAGACCTACTGTCTGATGGCTTGGACCTATGTGCTACATGTGAAACCTACAATTCTTTCCGCAAGATCTGTATAAACAGAACTACTATCAACAGATGGATAGATAAACAAAATGTGGTATATACAAGCAATAGAATATAATTATGCCACAAAAATGAAGTTCTGATATGTGCTACAACATGTTTGAACCTTCAAGATATCATGTTGAGTGAAATAAGGTAGACACAAAAGGACAAATATTGTATGATTTCATTTATATGAAATACCTAAAATAAGCAAATTCATAGAGACAAAAAATAGATTATAGGCTATGGAGGACTAGGGAGTTTATGCTTGGTGGGTACAGAGTTTCCCATTGTGGTGATGGAAAGTTTTTGGTAATGGATAGAGGTGATGGTGGCTCAAAGTTGTTAATGTCTTTAACACTGCTGAATTTTATAGTTGAAGTGGTTAAAATGGGGATTTTGTGTTATACATAGTAGCACAATAAAAATTTTAAGAATATATATCCAAATAGGGTTAAATGGGTAGTTTACGTTTTAACTATTTGGTTTTATATTTGGAAGATGTTTCAACTTTATACTTATTCTAAAAGAAAATGAATTGGGAAGCGGCTGTGGCTCAATCAGTAGGGCTCTCGTTTACCATATGGGAGGCCCCGGGTTCGGTTCCCGGGGTCTCCTGGTGAAGGCAGGCCCGCCCGCACGGTTTGGTTAGCTGACCCAGCGAGCACAAGCAGCAAGGGGGGGATAAATGAATAAATAAATAAAAATCTAAAAAAAAAAAAAAAGAAAAGAAAATGAATGACCATGGATGCAATTTTTAAATGAAGTCCTCATAATAGAGGAGAGAAAGCGAGAGTGAGAAAGGGGAGGCTCACAGCAGGTTTTGGTTTTATTTATAACCCTGACCTAGGGTTCTATTACATGGCATTAGATTCTTTTGCTACTGCAGAAAGAAGAAAAACAATCTTTCTAAAGTACTTGTGGTATAAGAAGCATAGAGAGCTCAAAAATGGGCTTTCAGTGGGCATTCCAAGATGCTGAAGCTACATGAATCTGGTAAACATCTCAATTTTTGAAAGTTCCCAGGGTATAGAACTCCCTCCTACTTTTCATCTTTCCCAGGCTGTCTCTTCTCTTCCTTAAAAATGTATAAAACTCATTTTCAAAGGCTATGTTTGTGACATTTGTACTTTGGTTCTCATGTTTTACAATCTTGCCTCAATCTTTCTCTATAGGACAACATTAAATCCAATGTTTTTACTGGAGTTCATTGGTTTTAATGTTGATTTCATATGACTGCCACTGCAGCTCCCAAGTGTATTTACAAGACACTACTTTATAATTACTTTATATGTTACTCGTAATTATCAGAATAAATGAGGTTTCCTTTTCAAAGCAGGTGAATAGGAAATAAGTATTGAAACAGAAAAATACTAACATACCTGTATTTAGGGATATTCTAAAAATAAATGAACTCGCATGCTTCTGTGGAATGCTACAGTACACCCTCCTGCAGCTGTGAAAGCTAATGAGAAAATCATCCTTATTGATTATGATCTCAAAATAGACAGAGTCTTTTATCTTGCCTACCTCTTTTATTTTCTTAAATTTACCACTCTTTCTTTTCTTCCCTTTGTAATGCCTTCTGGGGTTTGCTTTGTTAAAATCATAAGAGTTACAGTTAAGATCCTAGGTTCTGGAATCAGACAATCTGGATTCAAATCCTGACTTCATCACTTCCTACTTGTACGTCTTTGGGCAATTCACTTAGCCTGTCTGTGCCTTGGTCTCTTCATCTGTAAAATAAATATAAAATGCTGACATGTTTACCTTCTGATATAATTTTTTTGATTATAGTTCAACAAATACTCACTCCCATCTCCCTTAGGATAGAGTATTGTTTTTCCTTCCTATTGATGTTGGTCTTGGTCATGGAATGTGGATGGAAGTCACAGTGTGCCAGTTCCAGGCCTAGCATCATGCTGTTCCGTTTGCCCTCTTGTACTCCTGTCATCACCATAAGAAGATACCCCAGGTTTGTCTCAGAATGATGAGAGATACATGGAGCAGACCTGAACCCACACACCTGGAGCCAAGCCTGAGGCAGAGATATGCAGCAGAGCTCAATGTAGATCACCCAAACCACAGTTGACCTGCAGATTCATGAGCAAGATAATAAATGTTTTGTGGTTGCGAGTTACTGGGATTTTGGTTTGTAACAAAGCATTATTGAAGCAATAACTGACAAATACATAAGATTATTGTGAAGAATAAATGAGATAATCTATATAAATAGTTTGGCGTAGTGCTTGGTATATAGTCAGTACTCTACTCAATCAAGTTTACTGTTATTATAATTTAATTTTTCTGTGTAAAAAAAAATCCAACTTATATATTGTGATTAAAGCACAATGCTAGACCATCTACAGTGAGCTGGTTTCCACACAGCTCCCTGGTATTGACAATAGATGGAGCTTGCTCTGCAGAACTGACATCTCTCCATCTAAATGTGTTTGTGGCTCATATCATTCCACCCCTCTTCTCCTTCAGCCTATTTGGCCTTTTATGTAGTCTTGGAATGTAAAAAAAACTTGTTCCACAAGCCTGCATCCAAATCTTTTGTTTTACATATGCCAGTGGACTTTAAACTCAATTTTTGCTAACTTTGTTCTCTGATTACCTACAAAATAATAGAAGATTTACATCTAGTTGTATGGAATACATAGGGGGAGAGAGAAAGGAGGCAGTTCTTTGGGATATGTCAAGAAATTATATGAGGTAGTAGGAGTGTGGGGACAGATGAGAAGTAATGAAAAGTCACAGCTAACCTTTTTCTTAGGTTTGAATTTTGCTTAATTATATATATTTTAGTTTCCATTAGAGGTAGTAAATGAGGGTATATTGTTAAATAAAATATGCTATAAATAAAATGTATTTATCAAGAAGATTCTCACTAAAAATATGAATTCCTCATAAACATATATATAATAGCAAGTCAACAAATATTTATTGAGTACCCACTTTATATCTTGTACCGATATATGATAACATATATAATGCATACCATATTTTGTTGATTCTAAGATGTGCATTTGTGCTCACTTTAACATCTCTGAAATCAAGATACATCTTATAATTGCTGATGTCTAATAGTTTAATTGTCATAACTTATGTTGTGATTATCATATCTCAGTGGCTTACGATGACACCTATTTTTTGTTCCCATTATGTGAGGGTGTGGGTTGGATGTGGCTCCACTGGGCTTTGCTGGGGTTGGTTTGGCTGGGCTTTGCCCAGCTCTGCTCAGCTACATGTGTCATTCTAAAATCCATGTGGAAAGACTAGCTACTATCTGTGACTATTCTACCACTAGCTCATGGTGTTAGGCAGGAGCAAATGGCCAAATCAAACCTGGGAAGCACATTTAAAGTTGTTGGATCTGGCCTTTGTCACATCCACTCACATTTAACTGCCCAAAGCAAGTAACATGGTCAATCCTGACCATGGAGTGGGGAAGTGTTCTCCACCCAAGGTGAGACTGGGAAGGGATAGGAGTAGAGGACAAAAATTGGGAGCAATAATACAATCTATCTGCCATATAAATGCAAAATTTTGCTGGTCTTTGTCCCCAGTTCCTGGGAAAGCAACCTCAGAATCTTTAGGATTTTCTGTGATATGAGTGTCTTTTATTCAGGGTGGGCCCAGGATATTTACAGGGTAGGTCCAGTTACAACTGTGCCCTTAGGCTAGGGGACTGGCCATACCAGAAAGACTAGCCATGTGATTTGAGGGTTGGAAGGTTGAGCTGTCACATCAGCCCATGTCAGCCCATAGCAGCTCACCTCCCTAACCTCTAGGAGAAGATTGAGTTCAACCGTGAGGATACTGGCTCTATCAAGAATGCCCACGTAATGAAACCCCATATAAACTTGGGATACTTGACACTTCAGGGAGCTTCCATGATTGAAAAAACACACCTCTGCTGTACCAGGAGAGTAGCACCTTCTGATCCCACTTGAAGACATCACAGAAGCTTGTGTCTGAGACCCTCCCTGACCTTGCCCTATGCATTTCTTCTTTTGACTCCTTATTTGTATCCTTACTAAAATAAAGTTATAATAAGTATAGCTCTTTCCGTGAGTTCAGAGTCGTTCTAGAGTATTATTAAATCTGAGGGGGTGGGTGGGAACTCCCATGTAGCCAATTGGTCAGAAGTATAGGTGGCCTGGGCCCCCCAATTTGTAACTGGTGCCTAAATTTTGTAGAGGAGTGCCTGTAACTTGTAGAGACTGGCTTAACTCCAGATAGAGTCAGAATTGAATTGACCAGGTTATTGCAATCCAGGCATGCCTTGGAGATATTGGAGGTTTGGTTCCAGACCACTGCAATAAAGCAAATACCACAATAAAGCAAGTCACATGAAATTTTTGGTTTTCCAGTCCAAATAACAGTTATATTTACACTATACTGTAGTCTATTAAGTGTTCACTAGCATTATGTCTAAAAAACAATGTGCATACCTCAATTAAAAATATTTTATTGCTAAGAAATGCTAATCATCATCTGAGCCTTCAGTGAGTCCTAGTCTTTTTGCTGGGGGACGGTCTTGCCTCAGTGTTGATGGTTGCTGACTGATCAAGGCAGTGGGTGCTGAAGATTAGGGTGGCTATAGCAATTTCCTAAAATAAGACAATAAAATGTGCTGCATTGATTGAATCTTCCTTTCACAAGAGATTTCTCTGTAGCATGTGATGATGTTTGATAGCATTTTACCCACAGGAGAACTTCTTTCAAAATTGGAGTCAATCCTCTCAAACCCTGTTGCTGCTTTATTAACTAAGTTTATGTAATATTCTAAATCCTTTGTTGTCATTTCAACAATGTTCACAGCATCTTCACCAGAAGTAGATTCCATCTCAAGAAACCACTTTCTTTGCCCATCCATAAGAAGCAACTACTCATCTGTTAAAGTTACATCATGAGACTGCAGCAATTCAGTCACATCTTCAGACTCTACTTCTAATTCTATATTCTCTTATTATTTCCTCCACATCTGCAGTTACTTCCTCCACTGAAGTCTTGAACCGCTCAAAATCATCCATGAGAGTTGGAATCAACTACTTCCAAACTCCTCTTACTGTTGATATTTTGACCTCCTCCCATGAATCATAAATGTTCTAAATGGTGCATCCTTTTTTTAAAAAAAACAATTTATTGAAGTATATCATTCATACATGAACATACATAAACTTTAAGTGTTCAGTAAACATCGTGAACTTACAAAACAAACATGCATAACATCATACAAGGCTCCCACACATCGCCCCCCACACACAAACGCCCTGCATTGTTGTGAAACATTTGTTAACAAATCATGAAAGAGCATCGTCAAAGTATTACCACTAACTATAGTCTGTATCTTCCTCCCCTATACATTTTTTTAAAAGGATTTATTTATTTATTTATTTATTTACTTTCATCCATTTTTACCCCCATTTTTGTTGTTTCTGTGTCCATTCACTGGGCAACTCTCTGTGTCCATTTCCTGCCCTCTCTTCTCATCCTTTTCGTCCTGTCTTCACTGGGATTCGATCCTCAGAATCTCTGATGTGGGAAGGAGGCATCATACTGCCTGTGCCACCTTAGTTCTTGGTTTTTCGGCGTGTCTCGTCTTGGCTCTCCCTTGTGTCACTCTCCTGTTACATCATATCTTGCTGCATAGCTCATGGGGCCTGACGGCTCACCTGTGCATGGGGCCTGGTGGCTCACCCTTTTGCGGGGCCTGGTGGCACACCCGCACACAGGGCCTAGTGGCCCATGCACCTTCTATATATCTCTTTTTAAAATTTTTACCAGGAGGTCCCGGGGATCGAACCCAGGTCCCTCCATATGGGAGACGGACGCCCAACCACCCGAGCCACATCTTCCCCCTGCTATATCTCTTAAGGTTGACCAAAGATACCTAGAGTTACAGTCATTTCCCATACAAGATGGTCATATAATAAATCAGGCTTAGTTTATTGCCAGCATTCTAAAAACCAGACCTAGGGAGAAAAACTAGGTCTGGGGACACATTCATGGTTTCTAATATAGCAAATGTTTAGTCTACTCTGATTATTCCAAAATCAGGTCAGCGAGAATCAATGGTGCATCTTTTTAAGAAGGTTTTCATTTTACTTTGCCCAGATTCATGACAGGAATCACTACTCATGGCAGCTATAGGCTTATGAAATGTATTTCTTAAATAATAAGACTTGAAAGTAGAAGTTACTCCTTGATCCATGGGCTGCAGAATGGATGTTGTGTTAGCAGGTATGAAAATAATATTAATCTTGCACATCTCCATCAGAGTGCTTGGGTGACCAGGTGCGTTGTCAATGAGCAGTCATGTTTTGAAACGAATATTTTTATCTGAGCAGTAGTTTTCAACAGTGGGCTTAAAATATTCAGTAAACCATGTTGTAAACAGATGTGCTGACATCCAGGTTTTTTTGTTTCATTTATACAGCACAGGCAGAGTAGATTTAACATAATTCTTAAGGGTCCTAAGATTTTCAGAATCGTAAATGGCATTATCTTCAACTTGAAGTGACCAGCTGCATTAGCCTCTAACAAGACAGTCAGCCTGTCCTTTGAAGCTTTGAGGCCAGGCATTGACTTCTACTCTCCAGCTACAGAAGTCCTACATGGCATCTTCTTCCAATATAAGGCTGTTTCATCAACATTGAAAATATGTTGTTTAGTGTAGCCACCTTCATCAATTATCTTAGCCAGATTTTCTGGATAACTTTGCAGCTTCAACAATCAGCATTTGCTGCTTCACCTTGCATTTTTATGTGAAGGAGATGGCTTCTTTCCTTAAACCTCATAAGCCAACCTCTGCTAGCTTCAAACTTTTATTCTGCAGCTTCCTCACCTCTCTCAGCCTTCACAGAATTGAAAACAGTTAGGGCCTTGCTCTAGATTAGGCTTTGGCTTAAGGCAATGTTGTGGCTGGATTGATCTTCTATGCAGACCACTAAAACTTTCTCCATATCAGCAATAAGGCTGTTTTGCTTTCTTATCATTCGTGTGTTCAGTGGAGTAGCACTTTTGATTTCCTTCAAGAACTTTTCCTTTGCATTCACAGCTTGGCTAATCATTGGCGAAAGAGGTGTGGCTTTCGGCCTATGGTGACTCTCCACACGCCTTCCTCACTAAGCGTGATCATTTCTAGCTTTCGATTTAAAGTGAGAGATATGCGACTTTTCCTTTTATTTGAAAACTTAGAGGCCATTGTAGGGTTATGAACTGGCCTAATTTCAATATTGTGTATCAGGGAGTAGACAGGCTGGAGGAGAGGGAGAGAGACAGGGGAACAGCTGGGTGGTGGAGCACTCAGAACAGACACAACATTTATCGATTACGTTCTCCATCTTATATGGGTGTGGTTCATGGCACCCCAAAATAGTAACATCAAAGATCACAGATCACCATAACAGATATAATAATAATGAAAAAGTTTGAAATATTGAGAGAATTACCAAAATGTGACAGAGAGGCACGAAGGGAGCACATGCTGTTGGAAAAATGATGCCGAGAGACTTGCTCGATGCAGGGTTGCCACAAACCTTCAACTTGTAAAAAAACACAGTATCTGCAAAGTGTGGTAAAGCAAAACGCAATGAAACAAGGTATGCCTGTATTTGCAGTTGGTGTCCAAAGCTGTAGGAAGTTGTTGTGGAAGTTGAAGTTACTGATTAAAGTTTTTGACACCAGCATACTACCACAGCAACATTTTCCCTTTTTAAATGGTACTTAAAACAGTGATGTATTTCGCAATAGCTGGCATCTTGGAGGCAATGAAATGCAATAATATATATTATGGTTTAAGAGAATTTATTCTTTAGGAATAATAGTTTCATAAGCTTCTTTCCCCCAACCCCCAGGTGGATTTTAAAGGACAAAAACAGAGATTTACCTACTGTTTTCCGTACTTCTTTCTCTTCGTTAAAATAGAAAAATTGATAATGGGTGTTAAAGAGATTTATTGACATTGTTTTGTTAATCCTGAGTTAAGTCATTATTGTTACCTAATTTTGTGAGTAAGGGAGGCTGAATCATGGAAAAGTGACCCAAGAACTAGGTTATTGGCATTATATACTATTAATTCATTTATTTATTCATGTATCAGATACTTACAGAGCACATACTATATGCTGGCACTGGAAATTCAGCAGGGAATAAGGCAGCCAAGGTCCTTAATCTCACAGAGATTGTATAACAGAGGAAAGTGACAGACAAATGAGCAGATAATTGAGAACATTCTAGGTGCTGATAAATGCCTGAAGAACAGAACACATGATAACATAATAGAGAACTGAGCAGAGAGTTCTTTCAATGGGTTAGTGAGACCAGATGGCAAAGAGTCAGCCATGCAAAGACCTGGGAGAAAAGCATTCCAAGCAGGGAGAATAGCAAGTGCAAAGACCTCTGCATAATAGAAGAGAAGAAATAAGAGCAACAGGGTTAGAATATGGTGAACAAAGAGCTGGGTTGTATATATAAGATGTAGGTTTGGGCAGTAACTTAAATATAGGCTAGAGCTTTATGTCTTGCTCGTGTAAAAGATCAGGTAGACAATTCTGACTTGATGGTATTGGGGGCCTAGGCTTGTTCTATCTTGTGGCTTTGCCAATCTCACGGGGCAATTTCCATTTTGTGGCTTCAGCTGGCTATTCCAGTTTCCACCCTTTTACCATCATACTGGCATTCCAGTCAGCAGTAAAGAGGCAAAGGGAAACAGAAAGCACATCCCTTCTGTTTAAATGCACAACTTGGAAGTTGCACACATTATTCTGTCATCAGCCAGAACTTTGTTTATATGGTCACATCTAGCTGTGAGGGAGACTAGGATTCATGTATCTTCATAAACTTTGGTGACTATTTCCAAACAAAGAAGGGACAAATAGTTATTAGAGGACAACTAATAGACTTTCCACAAAGTAATTGATAGATAAAGTGGTTGATATAGTAATATAGGCAGAATCCTGAGTATGGAGGGCCTTGTGGGCCATGGCAAGGGGTTTGGATTCTCTTGTACATGTATTAGTTATTTATTGTTGCTTAACAAATTTCCCCCCAAATGTAGAAGCTTACAATAACAAACATTTATTATCTCATACTTTCTATGGGTCAGGAATTTGGGAGCTGGGTGGTTCTGGTTCAGGGTCTCCCAGGAGGTTGGAGTCAAGATACTAACCATCTGAAGGCTTGACTAGGGAGAGAGGATCTGTTTCCAAGACAGCTTATTCATATGTTTGTTGGCAGAAAACCTCGGTTCCTAACCATATGGTATGGACATCTCCATTGGCAGCTGGCTTCTCCCTGAACAAGAAACCACATGCCTCTTATGTCCTACTCTCAGACATCACTCACCAACACTTTTGCTAGACTGTAGAAATGAGTCATTATGTACAGTCCACAATCAAGAAGAGGGGAATCATATTCTTTTGAAGGGAAGAGTATCAAAGAATTTATGGACTTATTTTAAAACCATACAGTATGATAGGAAGTCATTAAAACATTTTAAATTCACTATATTAGAAACCATGCATATGTCCCCAGACCTAGCTTTTCTCCCTAGGTCTGGTTTTTGGAATGCTGGTGATAAAATAAGCCTGATTTATTATATGACCGTCCTGTATGGGAAAAGATTGTAACTTTGGGTATCTTTGGTCAAGCTTAAGAGATATAGCAGGGGGACGGATGTGGCTCAGGTGGTTGGGCATCCGTCTCCCATGTGGAGGGACCTGGGTTCGACCCCAGGGACCTCCCGGTAAAAATTTAAAAAATAAAAATATAGAAGGCGCGTGGGCCACCAGGTTCCATGCACGGGTGTGCCGCCAGGCCTTGTGTGGAGGTGCGCCGCCAGGCCCTGCAAGTCATGCAGCAAGATGATGATGTAACAGGAGAGTGACTCAAGAGAGAGCCAAGATAAGACGCACCGAAAAACCAAGAACTAAGGTGGCGCAGGCAGTAGGACACCTCTCTCCTACATCAGAGATTCCGAGAGTCGAATCCCAGTTAAGACAGGAGGAAAAGGATGAGAAGAGTGGGCAGGAAATGGACACAGAACGTTGCCCAGCGAATGGACACAGAAACAGCAAAAACGGGGGTGGGGGGGTGGTAAAAATGGATAAAGGTAAATAAATAAATAAATAAATAAATCCTTTAAAAAATGTATAGTGGAGGAAGATACAGACTATAGTTAGTGGTAATACTTTGACGATGCTCTTCCATGGCTTGTTAACAAATGTTTCACAACAATGCAGGGAGTTTGTGTGTATGTGTGTGGGGTGATGTGTGGGAGCCCTGTATGATGTTATGCATGTTTGTTTTGTAGGATCACGATGTTTACTGAACACTTGTAGTCTATGTATGTTCATGTATGAATGATATACTTCAATAAATTGTTTAAAAACTAAAAATAAAAATAAACAAAAATAAATTTAAAAAACATTTTAAGCAGGGGAGAGTAACATGGTGTGTTTTACATTTTTAAACAATTGGTTTGGCTTCTTTGTGGGAAATAGATAGCACAGGGACAAGAACAGAAGCAGAGCGCCCAGGTGGGTGGCTGTTATATTAGTTTTGGCGATCGATAAATCTGTCTAAGATTAGGGTGAGAGACATGGAATTAGAGAGTAACATGAGGTTCAGGATATGTTTCAGAGGTAGAGCAGAAAGGATTTGATAAAATATTACTACACCTAATGTTATTTTGCGTCACTTCCTTTTCACACCATCAACTGCAGTGCATTTTCAAACTGGCTGATCATCAGAATTACCGGGAGCTTAAAAAATATGAATTACTGAGCTTCACTTCCAGACAATCTGACTCAAGAGGTCTAGAATGGGATGATAAACAGAACTGGAAACCACTGTTCCATGTATTCAATGAGCAATGAGAATTGTAACTATTATTATTATTATTGTAAAATGGGATAGTTATTATGCAATGGATTCTCTTGTCCAAAATACTCATTTCTTCACCTCCCCACCCCCAAATTCAATCAGATACTAATTCCTATGGATTGTGTCTCTAAGGTAGCTCTCAGAGAGTGAATTCCTCCCAGCCACTACTGCACTAGTTTAAGCAATCATTTATTACCTCTTGAAATATTGCAATCAAGTTTTATGCAATTTCCTACAGTGATCTTCCTATCCTACATTTATAATCTTATCACTTCTCTATTAAAAAAGGATCAATGGTTTCTTAGGATTCCCAGAAGTCCAGGCTCCTTTAGGATGGTATTCAAGGCACTGGCAACCCTGTCCCATCTCACCTTTGGAGTAAGGTCTTAAAGCCTCCTCAACACACTCATCCTAGGCACAGTAAAGTATGCACCCTTCCCTTAACGCTCTTTGTACTTCCACGTCTTGACAACTTTCTTTACATTTTTCTTTCTGCCTAGAATGCTCCTCTTCTTCCCTCCGACTTGACAATGTTCTCATCCTTCAAGTCCCCACTCAGATGGTCACTGCTGCTATCTCTCACTCAGAATGAGTCATTCCCTTTTCTGAATTTCCAGCTCACTTTTTAAGAACATTAAAAAAAAAAAAACATTTATGCCTATGTCCACAGTTTCTAGTAGTGTGCTTGCCCTTAGTGGCTCCAAATAAAATGTTTGTCTAAATGGGCAGAATTTATTTCCTCCATTTTACCTAATTTTTGTGCAATTAGGGAGAAAATAAAAGGAAAACCCATGTCAGATATTTGATTAATGATACATCCAAAGCAGTCCATAACTGCTGCACTTTACAACCATACATTGTAGCATGAATAATTCTGAGGAGCCGCAAAATCTTCACAATCCAAATATTTTCTTAAGAATTCCAGCGACAACATCTGAAACATAAAGGTTTGTGGGTCTTTTTAAAAGGCTTAATCACATTTAGTTAAAAATTTAAGGTAACAAGAACATTCCATTCCCCAAGCACTCTAATTAATTGAAGTTTAGCATATGGGTTACCAAATTTGCCTTTTCAAAGTTTGCAGTTAGAGACTGCAAATATATCCATTAAGTTGAATTTCCAAGTCAGGTTTTGATTTGCAATATTTAATGTTTGCACATTCGACCTTTACCTGACCTTTCAAAATTATTTTAACAGACTTACAATTACTTTCCTAATGGAATGATTAGCAACGAAGGGACTGCAGTGGGTGGTCCGGGAGACATTTGGAGAGTTTCTTCGGCTGTCAAAATCTACCTGTCCTTATGTTTGGGGGAATTCCTCACTGAGTGTGGTCTTAGAGGACACCAGGGTCTCACCTTCTCCTGTGAAGGCCAAAGGATTGAAATCTTGCTCTCTCCACATTCTGGCAATGGGAGCATGGGACTTCCTACCCAGACTCTAACAATAAGACACTCCCACTCAGATCTGTGCACGCTTGAGATGAAGGAAGAGTGTCTGGGGCAGCCCGTGGTGGCAGCATGTGTCCAGTGATGGTTTCTAGCAGGTGCAGCAGAAGCAGAGGTGGCAGCATCTTGGATTAGAGTCTTCCCATGGCCTGAACCCCTGGGTTCCTGCCCATTTCCCAAGCCTGCTTTTCCAGCCTCCTAGGATCTGTGAGCTCCTCTTTCTTCCAATATATTGTTCTCTTCAGACAGTTAGAGTTGGTTTCTGATATTTGCAATCAAAAACCCTGGCTGATACCATTGGTATTGCAAGAGGATAGAGAGAGAATTCTGGACTCTAGAATCAGACTGCTGAGCCACTTACTAGTTGTGTTTCCTCAGGCAAGCTGCTTAGGGAACCAAAACCAATATCTGTGTCATAAGGTTGATGGGCGAATTAAATAAAACAATCTCTGTAAAGTATTTAGTACGGTCCCTAGTGCACAAGGAAACATTCAATAAATAGTAGCTTTGTTATTACTAAAATTCTATGTAATTGCCCATGTATTGAAGCCACAAAGCGCTATCGCTCACCACATGAAAAGAGCCTCCCAGTGCATACTCTGTGTTCAGTGTTGCAAACTCGTACAGCCCCATGCTCAGTTCTCCTCCTCATGATTTTATAACATGTTCTTGCGTTGAGTACTTTCTCGGTACTTCATTATTCCCCATGCTTTTGTTTTTTTGTTTTGTTTAGTTTTGTTTTCCAGTTTCTGATGTCATAACCCCTTCTACACTGCATATGCTGAGACTCTGTTGGGGAGTGTTCTTTCCAGTCACTACCTGGATTTTCTCTCATCTGACTGTTGACCCCATCCCGCAAACTCTGCCCCCCCCCAGCTGTCCCCCACCTTTTGGCCTCCAAAAGGAGAACAGCTGCACTCAAGACCCAATGACTTTAGGTGAAAAAGGGCAAAACTGAGTTGAAGCAAGAGAACTTCAGCATCTGGTATACAGATTTAGTAGATTTAATGGATTTTAAAAAACAAAAACAAATGTATAATCTATACCCCAAGATGTATTATGGAATCCTTAATTTATCTACTTAGCTTTTGATGGATTTATTTTTCTTCCACTAAAATGTATAATGTCCTTCCATAGTTAAAATGCGGAATCTTTCCCACTCAACTTCCTCCCTCTGGGGTGCAATAAAGAGACAACTTATGGCCCAACAGCACATTGGAGACAAATTTTCTGTATAGAAAAATGTTTTTTTTTACTACAAAGAATGTTTCTCAAAGGAGGCAGGTCAAAACATAGGTATCAATCCTCTGTATCCATTTACTGAATACCGTATTAGGTTTGAGCACATTAAAATGCAGTATGTTACTTTGGAAAGATTATTTGTAATGACTGGTTTAATTTCCGTAACAGCCATGTGTAAATTATAATAAAGGAGAAATTAAAATTATACTCCCTCTCTACATCCTTTCATTTCCAAAAAAGGTGATGTCTTGTTTCCCAGCTGGTAAAACAAATACCATGCAAATGGTTAGCTTAAACATCAGGAATTTATTGGTTAGGAGAAGTCCAAACTTGAGGCACCGGCAAGGCAATGGTTTCTCCTCAAAGACTGGCATTCTTGGGCTGGCTGCTGGCAATTCTTGGGTCTTTGTTACATGGCAATGCACGTGGTGATGTCCTCTTCCAGGTTTCATTGACCTCCAGCTCCCAACTCTTCCTGTATGTTTCTTTAAGTCTGGATTTCATTCTGTTTATAAAGTACTCCAATAATTCGGATTGAAACCCAAACAGATTCAGCTGGCCACAGCTTAACTAAAAATAACATCTGCAGAGAAGCGGATGTGGCTCAAGCAGTTGGGTGCCTGCCTACCACACAGGAGGTCCCGGGTTTGGTTCCCAGTGCCTCCCAAAGAAGACAGACAAGACAGTGATCTGATGCAAGGGGCCAGCGGGGCAAGATGACCCAATGAGGAGACACAACGAAAGATACAGCAAGCAGGGAGTAGATGTGGCTCAAGTGACTGGATGCCTCCCTCCCACATGGGAGGTCCCGGGTTTGGTTCCCAGTTCCTCCCAACATGAAGATGAGCAGACACAGAGAGCACACAATGAACAGAGAGCAGACAGTGGGCGCTAACAAAGGGTCAGGGTGGGGCAGAAATAAATAAAACAAATCTTTAAAACAACAACAAAATCTTCAAATGTCCTATTTAAAAGGGGTTCACACCTACAGGAATGGATTGCGATTAAGAACATGTTTTTTTCTGGAGTACATAATTCAACCTATCACAGGTGATAAAAGTAATGAGCCTAAAGGAGCAGCAGTGTAGTAGGCAAAGCACAGCTCACCAGTCTGGGAGTTAGCAGACTGGGGACTTCTGTCCTAAACTGGTCACTTCCTAGTATGACCCTTGGCTCAGCCACATTTTCAAAGGTGTGAAATGGGGACAATAATCCTCTCAATGATGGCTGTGAGAAACAAATGAGATAATTTGTGCAAAAATACTTGGCTCATAGAAGGAATTCAATACATGGTAGTTGATGTAATAGCTCAACATAGGAATGTCAGAGGTTTAATAATTTTAATGGCATTTAGTTATTTACTTAAAGGAAATACGTTATTGTAAGTCTATAGTAGTATCTGTATAAATCAAATAAAGAAAAGAGTTCTGACTTGATCAATGGATATTATCAAGCAACACAATCACAATCAGGATAATCAGAGACAATTATTTCATCAGAATTTTGATTAATTACTGAAAATGTTCTGTGTTTAAGCTGGTCTTTCTGTGATATTAAGGACATAACCCCAAAGAAACCATTTTCTTTTCGGTGATACTAATTATAGATTAAATAATTAGACAGATAATGACCCAAATTTAGTGGAAGGAATTAGGGAACTCCACTTTCTTAACTGCTTAAGAGTAAATTTGAGTCCTAGGGTTAGTATATGTGTAAGCTATACGTACCAATGTAACAATCTCAGGTATTTACTAAATGTAAACCTTATTTTTTGGGTAACAGAACTCAGTCTTTGTGTTACAAGACTATTCTGCCAGGAGGTGGAAATGAAACCTCCAGTTAATCGCAGTTGATTTGGTCTTCTCTTCGCTCACACCCTACACTTTTCTCAACAGCTAGCATCTAAGTGTGGAGGTGGGTGGCATTTCCTCCTCAGCTATAGCCATCTCTTTAGCCGGCATCCTCTGAGATGGGAGTCCCTGTGGAGTGCCTGATCAAATGCTTTGGATGTAAGGCTACTCCCTTTCTGCTGTCTCTCAGAGCCACATCTGCTCCACACCTAGCCACGCATGAAACATGCACATACACAACACGCTGTGGTGGGGAGAAAGTGTGCCGCTGCCCCACGACCTGCGCAGGCTCCTACACGCCACTGCGCCCACCCCACTGAGCCTGCCTGATCCATGTTGGGCTGGGCTGCTCCATGAGGTTTGCCCCTGTTCCTGGCTCCATCTCAGGATGGAGGCACCAGCGGCCTCTGTTCTGTGCCTTCATATTCCCCCAAACCAGCAAGTGTCCCAGTTGTTCCTTCCACTCCCAGGTACCGGTAACTGGTTGGAGATCTACAATGGGGCTCCTTCCAATGTCAAAGCCCCTTTGCTCACTTGCTCCCTCTCTCCCAACCCCAGAGAATTTTGATCTTTTTCTGCATTGGGAAAGCTCCATTTGGCTTAGCATTCGTTTTTCTAAACCTATTTTTATGGTATAAACTTTATAATCTGAATTCTCTAGTCATTGGAACTCAATACTAAAAACCTAAGCTTTTGAAACTTTCTCAAATTATTGTTTTTGCCTTGAATTCTACAAGTCCATTTTAAAACTCAAAAGCCATGGACAACTGCTACATTTTTCTGTGAATTTCTTTTGCAGCATCCTTGCAGACTGAATGAATGAGTGCATGGAAAGGAATTACCAGGTACAAACAAAACAAAACAAAACTCTGCTTAATGTATCAAAATATTATCCGGCCACAAATGGAAGGCCGGATACCTTGATCTAGTTTCTTTTTAGTTCCTTGGTCTAAATTATTTTATAGTTAATGACTTTTCTAGTTAATGGCTTGAGAGACTGAATATACAAATGGACAATGGTCAGACCATTTATGATCATAGGACTCTGACCCACAACTTCTGCAATAAGCCTGAGAAGCCAAACCACAACCTCTGTGGCAATTGGCCCAGAACTGTTAGTAACTGTTGGTCAATTACTTCCAGCTTCCCAATTCCTCCACCTCCTTTCCAACTGAGGAACAACCAGAAAAAGCCAAATATGCTCCCTAAACCAATCAGGTAAGATGGCCTGCTTCTACTTAGCTGGCTTCCTACCTAGCCCTCCTCCAGCTTCCCCATGTGTACAACCCCCAATCAGAGCATACATAGAGCCTTTCTTTCTTTCTTCTCCCCTTCCCTCCCTTCTCTCCTTCCCTCCCTCCCTTCTCTCCTCCCTCCCTCCCTTCTCTCCTCCCTCCCTCCCTTCTCTCCTCCCTCCCTCCCTTCACTCCTCCCTCCCTCCCTCCCTTCCTTCCTCCCTCCTTTCCTTCCTTCCTTCCTCCCTCCCTCCCTTCACTCCTCCCTCCCTCCCTCCCTTCCTTCCTCCCTCCTTTCCTTCCTTCCTTCCTCCCTCCTTTCCTTCCTTCCTTCCTCCCTCCTTCCCATCTTCCCTTCCTTCCTTCTTTCCTTCCTTCCTGCCTCCCCCCCCACCTCTTTTTCTTTCTCTATAAAGCTTCCCCCATGACTATCTTGAGTCTCTTCCAAACACAGGTGATGGTGGCTGGCTTCCTTGCTATAGCAAACTCTAAACACAGCCTTAGTTTGTTCTCATTTGGGTGCCCTTTGTTTATTTCCACAGGCTTAATACACGTAACACCGTTATATTCAGACACATACATGGAGAGTTGACCTTAAATTCTTTTGGTCATAGCATCAAGATACTGGGTGTAAATAAATAATCAGCTTTGATCTTTGCTTCAATGGATAAGAATTAAAGATTATAACCAGAAGTGACCTTTTCTTTGAATTTGTGGGTAATGTTATTCTTGCCTCAATGGATACTACTGGAATGTTCCTGAAAGTGTATGTGAAAAATCTCATTTTTATAAATTGTTACATTTTTGTAAGTTACTATTAAAAGGACCCTACTGTGCATTAATTTGAAAATGAAGAACATTTTTTATAGTGCAGGCAATTTCCTTAAATTGGCACACACCTGCATCAGTCTGGACATATAAACCTAAGACTACAGTGAAACAATGATAGCCCTCAGAGGTGCATAACACATTTGTATACAGACATCCACAGTTTTACTTTTATCTCACTTTAAGATACATTACTTCATGTGGTCATCACAGCAACACTCCAAAATATATATTATTACTCTCATTTCATAAATGAAGAAATGAAGGCTAAGGCCAAATGACTTGCTCAAGGCCTCACTAGTAAGGGATAAAGCCCCTCATTACTCTACAAAGGACCTTGAGTCTGAAGCTCTAGCCGGGGAGCATCTTATATCTCTGTGCCTGAAGAAGGCCCCCCTTCCTCTGGGAGGGTCATGGGAAAAGGGGTGAAGATGTTCTTGGAGCAGCAAAAAGGGAACAGGGACCACCACTCAGAGGTGTCTCCAGCTGGGTTTAACCTGGAATTTGATGGCATAGCTAATGATGCCCAAATGACCCACCCACACAAAGAGTGAAGCCAGAAAAAACCTTGGGCCTTCCCACGCAAAGGAGGGTTTCTCTCCACTGTGCATTTGTCCATATTGTTCTTAAAATAAAACCCTGATCCCCATATGCCTGGCCTCTGCATTCCTCTTTCACCTCTACTCATACACTACTCTCCCCCTCATTCTCTCCACTCCACACACCTTGCAGTTTCTCAGCATGGTGAGCACATCCAGCCTTCAGCGCCTTTACAGTTCTGACCAGGACACTTTTCTCCAGCATCATAAGATCTCTGCATGGGTGGTTCCTTCTCATTCTTCCTGTTTCAGGAGAAATTTTACCTGATAGAGGTCTTTCATGCCCACTTAACTTAAGCAGTCACTCTACCCTATTCCAGTTTCTCTCTATCACACTGTCCTCTATGTCAAATATCTGAATTATTTTGTTATTTGTTTGCTTGTTTATTGTCCCTTCTCTAGACTGTAAGCTTGGTGAGAATTGGAACCTTGTCTGTCATGTTTACTGCTGGGTCCCAAGTATCCAGAATATTGCTGGCATAGAGTGAGCCCTCAATACATATTTGTTGACTAAATGAGTAAATAAATCATGAACCCCAAATGAGAATCTGGTGACAGATATGGACTCACTCCCCAGAAGAAAATGCACAGAAAATTTTATATATACTTTCAGAAGGTTTCAGAGCCTTGGAAGCTCATCTATACAACTCTGGTTAAAACTCTTGCATTGTTGTGATGGCATTTCATAATGTTCATTTTGAAATTGATTCTAGAATTTTGTTCTTTGCAATTAAACATGAGCCTGAATTTTAAAATTACATTTTAGGTGGAATATAACAAATCAGGCCAATCACAGCTCATTGAATCAAATAGATTTCTGATAGAGTAATTGTTCCTAATGACCATATTTCATTACATTGGAGATGTGATTTGTGGTATAAACATCAAGTGCTCATTCACATCCGGTTCTCCCCTCCTTTGTGAGAGATGGGAGGATTAAACTTCCCAGCTTCCATTGCAAGAGGGCAGTGTCATATGACTAATTCTAGCCAAAGGATTGGAGAGAGAGGTGACATATGCCATTTCCATGCAAAAGCATTTAATTGTGGGTGCAAGACCCTCCAGAGCTCTATGTTCCACTAGAGAAGTGATTGTAGAAGTACCAACTGTTATGGACATACAATGCCAAGCCGTCAAATGGAGGACAGTTGCTTTGGAGTGTCACACAGATCTTCAGCAGACTTTGTTGTTCTAAGTCACTGAGAGTTTCTGATGATTTGTTAGTGCAGCACAACCCAACTTAATGTAATTCACCACTGATTGGAAAATATGCTATTATTTTATATGCCATTAAGAAAATAAAAGCTGCCGTTTACAATAGTAAAAATTCATTGTAAGATGCAACTCAATTTCAGCGATGTTAAAGTGTGGCTTTAGATTAGATAAAATACAGATTGTTAAAGAAATTCATTAAAGCTTATTAGAATAGTGTTGAGGGCTTCAAGTCTAGAGTTGGAAAGTCATGAATTCAGATACCAATACATGCTAGCTTGTGATTTAGTAGCTTAGTTTGTGTAAGCCTTAGTTTCCTCATCAGTGAAATGGGGATAATAGCAGAAGCTGCCTCATAGGATTTTGTGAATATTAAATGAGATAAATCTTGTAATGTGTTCAGCATAGTAATTATTCTACACTTTTTTGTCCCCATCTTTGGTTAGATCACAGAGCTTGTTCAAGATGAACATTAATTTCAAACAATATACAGCAAAATCTCCTTGTAAGTTTGTTATTATATCATGCTAATCAATCAGCAAATATTTATTAATCCCTCACCTGGCATGAGGACTGGGCCTCTGGGTTAGATGCTCTTGGAGATAACACAGAAGCAGATGTAGAGGTTGAGAGTCCAAGACAGATTACTCTGGGGTCTTCCTCCCCGATTTCTATTTTTTTAGGTGAATCAGGGTAGAATGAACATCATGGGCAGCTTTAAAGAGTAAATACCAGCTGTGTGTGTGTGTGTGTGTGTGTGTGTGAGCAAGTACGTGCATGCATGCTAGTGGCTGGTGAGTAGTAGGGTAAATTACTGCAGCAGAAGCGTGGCTCTTCTGAGATAGGTACAAGATTGTTCCTACTAAAATAGGGCTATGTTCTTGCAGACTGATGAGGTTATTCAGGGAACATCATTTGACTCACCGTCTGTCTGAATTCATAGACCAGCCACCACTTTGTTAATATTGCTTTCATCTATAGTACATTTGAAAAAACCTAGAACCATTAACAAGGTGTAGCAATCATTAGTTCTGAAGTTCATTCTAGACTAAAAGATTTCTTCACACTTACTTTATAAGGTTTCATTCTGTCACTGAAGATGAGCATTGTGGATTCTAACACAACGTTCTCACCTCAGTTTTCTGGAGAACATATGCCTCTGAAGGAACAGGTGGCTGATTAATCATTATTTTTATTAAACATATGAACTACTGCAGAGAAAGTCATTTTCAGTAAAGGAAGTATAGCTGCATCTAACTTTAACTCTGGGCTAGAGTTTACCTTTTTTGTTTATTTTTAACTTGTGAAACTGTATTCTAGGGCTTGGGTATATAACTTGTTATTTGATATGGGCAGAATAACAGTGAATCAATTATAATGGTCTGCCACCAAAGGAAACAGAAGATACTTAAATAAGTTTCCAGAAGACAAAAAGCCACTTTTTTGGGGGGTAGAGTTTACAACATATGGTTCCACAATTTTATAATATTGCAAAAAAAAGTTTTCTCACTACTTTCCTCATTAAAGACCAAGAGAACGAAAACAGAGAAAACTAACTCCAGTCCACATATTATTGATCAGATGTTTTGGATGAAATTCAGACAAAAAAAAAAAAAAATACTTCCTCTTCCTCTCCTCCGCATAGCAAAGCCGTTAGGACGATACCCCCACCGCGAAATACACCCATCTGCGCACACTCGAGAATGTTGCGTAGTAGGTCCACGAGGCAGGAGGGGAGTGTTAGTGCAAACACGTTTGGGCTCCCTCTCAGCAGGCTTGCTACTTGGGTCTTGCGAAGTAAGACAGGTGGGCCTCGGGCTTATGATCTGGGTGTACCTGGCTACGCAGCCAGAGGATACTGGGAAAATCTCAAGGTCTCTAGGACGCCTATACCGCCCAGCACTCCCTAGGACCTCATCAATCCGCGTTTCTTGACCCGTTGGCGTCCTGCTAACAGCCCCAGGAACTTTAACTTTTCCTTGAGGCAGGTGATCCGTGCGGACCCCTTGCAACACGGAGCCCTCCTCGGTCCCGCTCGCTCTGGCCTCTTGACTTGCTGGAGTCCCTGGGAACGGCGCCGGCTCGGGCGCGGCTTCCCCAGGACAACCAAGAGGAGGCGAGAGGAGGTGCTCAGCTCTCCTGGCTACACTCCCAAATACCTGCAATTTGACGTTTTGGGAAAAAAAAAAAACAACAATGCAAATTAGGCAACGTAATCTCCAGAATGAGCCTCGTTTGACAGGCCAAACTGAGATTTTTAATGGAAAGCTTACTCATACCCCCCCCCACTGAATTCATTCTATCTTTAAGTATTTTTTTTTTAATTGTGTAATTTTAAGTTCCGCCATTGTCATAATGAACCCTCCACAATAACAAGCAGTGGAACAACGGACACCCCCAAATCGCATTGTGCTGCGTAATTACGAAGTGTCGCGGGCGGGAAAGCGAAGCTAGGAACGTCCCCCGCAGCGTGTACGAGGGCGCAGGGCCTCGTGTCTCACCCAAGCCTCCTGAAACCGTGCACGCCAATGCCTATACCCAGAGAGGTTGACAGACGCAATCCGAGCTTGGCTCCAGGTGTGGAGGGAGAGGGCCAAAGACGGGGCGCGAGAGCGCATAGACAGTGAGCACCGCTCGGGGGAGAGCCGAAGCGTGCCAGGAAGTCGGGAGAGAATGCAACCCGGCGGAGTACGGAGGGTCCCACCCGGGCGTGGCAAGGGCGTCTGGGTTCCTGGAGCTCCGGGCCCCTGGCAGGCCCCTGAGCTCCCAGCAGCACCCACTCAGCCCAGCCTTTTTGGAGCTAAACCCAGGGCACTGGGAGAAAGGCGCGAGGGGTCACGGGGTAAAGCTGTTACTTTGTAGCGGAGCACTAGCTTTAGTGTGTGCGCGCGCGTGTGCGTGTGTGAGAGGGACGGAAACAGAGATAGAAAAAGAGACATAGCGACACAGAGAAAATGAACGGGGGTGGGGGCATAAGGCCGAGGTGCCCCACTTCTAAGTGGTTCACTGAGAGGCAAACAAGTCAAAAGCTTCCAAGGAAGCGCAGTGGGAGTCCGCGCGGCGCTGGGGGCTGGCCAAGCAGGGCGCGAGGACCTCTGCCATGGGCCTCCCGCCTCCACGCGCGCGGCAGAGGCCCCCGGAGAGGGACACTCTGCTCTGACAGCTGAGCGGAGGTCAGGGCTGTGGTTTCCTTCCCCTGGGGACCCCGGCGCTGCAATCCAGAGGCGGGGAGCTCACTCTGCCTTCCCTGGGCGGGGGCAAGCGGCCCACTCTTGCTACGACCTCAGGTCCCCGCGCCCTCCCACTGCCCAACCTCCTCCCCTCGCTCCCATTCATTTTCTTCAGCAGCTTCTAGGACGGGTCATAAAACAACTCCAAAGCCACCGAACCCTAAGGGAAAAGAGCTCGGGTGGGAGCGGACACCGAGGCCCAGGGGGCGGGGATGGGGTGCCGATGGGGGGGGCGGTGTCGCGGAGAGGCGGCGGCCGCGAGGGGCGCCGCGTCCCGCCGGTGCCCGCCGAGGATGAACAGGCGGCCGCTAGCAGTCCCCGGAGCCGCGCAGCATCCGCGTATCTGGTGACGGTGGAAGCCACGCCCGCTCGGGAGCCGGGGGGCTGTCCTAGCCCCCCCCCACCTTTCCCCCTCCCTCCGGCCGCCCTCCTTAACCAGCTCCTTCCTTCCCCCTCCTCCCCGCGCCGGCCCCCGGCCCGCCCCCGGCTCGGCTCGCGGGAGGCGCTGGGCGCCGGAGCTGGCGCGCTCTCCCGGGCGCACACACACATCCACGCACGCACGCCCAGAGCAGCTCTCTCCGCGCCGGGCCCTCGTTCCCCTTGCCCATGCGGACGGACAGAGCGACGGAAGATGGCTGACGACTCCACGGGGCACCGAGGATGCAGCCCGGCGGCGGCGGCGGCGGCGGCGGCGGGAGCGGCAGAAGCAGCGGCGGCGGCAGGGGCAGCAGCCTTGGCGGTGGCGTTGGCGGCGGCGGCGGCGGCGGCAACAGGAGCAGGAGCGGCGGCGGCGGCGGCATCCCGGAGACTCCCCGAGCTACCTTTCCCTCTGACAGCCACTGACGTTTTTCGCCGCTAGAAGAGACCCCGCTTCTCCGGCGCCGGCCTTCCCTCCCCCCTGCTCAGCCCCGCCAGCACCGCTACCTCCGCCAGCATTGCCACCACCACCACCTCCTCCTCCACCACCACCACCACCACCGCCACCGCCACCACCACCACCGCCGGCGGCAGCAGCCATTTCATCTCCACAGAAACCAGACACAAAAACATGGCAGAAATGGAGAAAGAAGGGAGACCTCCGGAAAATAAAAGGAGCAGGAAACCAGCTCACCCAGTGAAAAGGGAGATCAATGAGGAAATGAAGGTATTTTTGGACCTCGGGGACTGGGGAGACGGAGCTCTTTCTTCCGCCCTCTGCCCTTTGGCCGTGGTATGGATTTGGGGGGCGGGGGGACTGGGGAGCACTTGTCAGTTTCTGCAGGATGCCCAGAACGCCTCAGCTCCTCCTCCAGGTGCAAAACAGAGACCAACTCGCGGTCTGTCCCCCGAGATTTGCCTATCTGAGATTTGAATTGGGGGTGGGGGTGGTGGTGGTGGTAGTAGTAAACCACATACTAGTTAACCTCCTAGAACCCACGTTGGCACAGACGCGTTTCAGGGGGAGAGGACCGGGGGCCAAGGGGCGGGTGGGCATGGTGAAGAGGCTCTACTAGTGGGTTTTTCCCCCTCCTCGGGTAACCATCCTTCGGATCCCTCCAAAGTTGGGAGCCGCCCGGCCAAGGTACCCCGGCAGCGCTCGGTTCCACCTCCTCCCCAGTTCATCTTCCTGCTCCTCGATCCCGCTTTCCCCAGCGGCGATCGTGAAAGAGGCTGTCAGTGCCGGGGAGAGTTGCAGCCGGGGCGGCGCGGGTCTGGGGACCGTGCTGACCGCCGGCTCGCCTCGCCCGCCCCCGCCCGCCCCCCTGGCTCTGCGGCCTCCGCCCTCCGCTCGCCTTTGCCTGCATCCCTTAGCAGTTAATCAGACGCGAGCAACCCCCGCTGCCAGATAACTGTCTGACGGGCGGCTTTCGCAGGGCGCCTGCCCATTGTTCCGAAAGGCCAGCCCGGCGTCCTCTCGGCGAGACCGGGCTCCCCGCCAGGCCAGCGGTGCTCCAGAGGTGGCGAGCGCAGCAGCCCGGCGCTCCAGCTGTTCGCGTTGGAGCGATTGCACAAGAACACCACTCAGCTGCGGACACCCTTCACACTCCCCCCACCCCGTTTTCCAAGAAGTTGCAGCTTTTGCCCAAGCGATGGCTTTATTGTGTTGATTTCACGAGTCTCTTATATATATAGCATATATATATAGATTTTTTTTTCCTTTCCTGAGTTACAAAGAAGTAGCAGGTTTCGGGGACTTCGTTTGGATTCTTCAGCCTTCTTGGGGTTCCCTATCTTCTGCATAGAATTTCTAATACGGCCAGCTGACTTAGTTTGGTTAACTTTGTATTTAAAAGACAAATAGGATGAAAATGGGATGCAACTAAGAAAAATAGATCGCGTTTTGACTTTTTTTTTTTTTTAATTCAAACAAGCATATTCCATAAGTGTGCCTTGTATGTAGCCCGCGTTTAGAAAAGGGTGCATGAATATACATCCTGTATGTGCATATGCTTAGCTTCCCTTCTGCCCTGAAATGTCAGTAGCAATCTAAATTTTGGAATTAGGGTTTTTAATTTCTGGATGAGGAACTTAGTGACTGGAAGCATCAAGTGCAGCATCAGTTCAACGGAGAGTTAAGGATGAATCGGGGGTCGGATGTGGCTCAACTGGTTGGGCGTCCGTCTCCCATATGGAGGGACCCGGGTTCGATCCCCGGGACCTCCCGGTAAAAAAAAAAAAAAAAAGCATGAATCGCCTTGGATATCAGTGTGGTCCCTTTTGATGGAAACCACCATTGATTCCAATGATAGCGTTGTTTTGTTTTAAAACAGTAGAAGAAGTTGTCTTTGTGGAATTCAAACGTTCTACAATAACTCTTCTTCCTCACATCACCCTTCCCTCCTTCCTCCCATTTCCAAATTACTTTTCCATTTCATTTTAAATGGGGGGGGAGGGAAGGGAGGAAGACCATTAGGAAATCACTGTGCACACTGGCCCTTTAAAACGCTGCCTAATGTGATCTATATGGATGGCAGCTTTTAAGTTTCATAGGTTCTAGAATTACAAATTAGCTAATTTTAATCAAAACATGTGAAATGTTATCCCGGCTGGATATAAAGGCTGACTGTGCTCGATGCTTGGGGCTCTCGTTGTTGACTTTGGCTGCAGGCGCACTCCGTGGTTTGGGAGATAGTTGTCCTTCTACAGTATAACAGATGTTTGTCTGAACTGGTGAGGAAGAAACAAAAACAACATTGTGTGAAGGGGAAAAATTACACAATTTTTAGCCAATGCTGGAGGCCTAAGTATGGAATTAACCTTGGTGCACAGAATTTCCTCTTTCTAAAATGTTATTTTTCTTTGAAATCACCACTTACTATTTGAAGTTCTAATCCTCATCATTTTAATCCAGAGTAGCATTAAATAAGAAGTTTTACGCAGCAAATAATTAGTTGCCGCTAAGATTTCTTTTTTTCCTCCCTGGTTTGGAACAATTTAAGGCACCCTGACCGAAATCTTCAGCTATGTCCACGAACACGGTGCCAGCTAGTCCAGAAATCGCATTTCTAGTGGAATTGTTTAGAAGGCATTCTTCTAATATAACGGCACCAAGAGCCCTCATTTAAAAAGTAGTTTCTCAGAGTCAGTAGGTCTAAGGGTTATTTTGAACTCATTAATATTTTTCTGCTTTAAATATTAGTAGCAATATCAACAAAACTCCTTCCCAAACATCATAGTATTATTATGCCTCCAACTCCTTAAACCTTAAGTATAGAGTAAAATAACAAGTTGGTTGCCCTGTGCAAAAACGTGTGCAACAAAATGTTACCGAGAACACAATGTGGCCTTGTGTAGCTTCATATCGGTGCCGTTGGAGCTGCCTGGCTGTGTTTGCCTTCATCTGAACGGCTTTCATCTGGACCAGTGTAAACTAAGCCCTGGTAAGTAATCACTGCCCGGCAGAAAGAAAGGAATGTATATAGCTAGCACGGCCTAAGCTGTAAAAACGGAAACATGAGCCCCCACCATGGATCACATATCAAGGCTGGAAGGTAGGGGAAATGAAAGGGGGAAAGAGGGCGAATGGAAAAGTCAGCCTGGGAAGTGGAGATCAGGAGGAGGCCCCCCTTAGGGAGATTTGGCTCTAGGATTAGGGAATTTTATCGTGGTGTACAGTGACCTACTCAGGTTTCAACACTGGTCGGATCGAGTTGCTTCTCTGTGAGCTGCGAGCAGAAAGAAAAAGGACTGGTGTGTATGTGATTTTTTTTCCCCTTCGGGAAATAGAAAGGACATTGGTACAAGTGTCTATTTTAAGTACAGCAAATTCGGGACACTGAGAATGAGCAACAAAATTGCCTCATCACAGAGACTTCCTTCAAGATTTCCTAATTAAGATAGTCACATATTTATTAAAAAATGGCCGGAGAAGACAAACCAGCTGAGGTTTATTTGACACCAGTAATGGCATTGAAGATTGTCTGCATGTGGCTGGGAACTAATGTTGGTTGCTGTTTTACTAGGTCAGATATTAAGTTACATTTTTCTTATCACTGGTTTAATGTACATGACAGTTGTAACAAATATAAATTTGATACAATATAATTCTCTGTGTGAAAATACATGACTTGGCATAGCTCTCTTATAGTGAAATGTCAAGTAGTAATATTTGTCACACTATGACCTTTAGAATGTTTCTTTATCTTTCCTTTTTTTTTTTTCTTACCTTCATCCCAGTTTTACTTGATTACTTTTCTGGTGAACTTTACTGTACTTACAATTAGTATGCATGTTTTAATTGGTAACTGATGGGAGAAAATTTGAAAAATTTAGATGGCAATGCAATGTATATTTTGAGTACTTTTGGTTTCTAAAGTGAATCTTGTGATTGTATCTAATGTAATATATCTTCGATATACTGTTAGCTTACACATATAATAAATGGGTCTTACAAAGAAATTCTGACATGTGGAAGGGTTCATTAGTTTCAGGATTTCATCCAGAATATAATAGACATAATACAGAAAAAATATTTGTACAAGTGGATGTATACAGGTAAGTGTAAATATAGCTGCATTTAAGAGTACACATTGATCTTAGTGAACTGTCATCAGTGGCTGTCAAACAATAATACAACTCGAAAATCTAAACTATGACTATGACTAAAGATAATGAGTCAGATTTTTGTCTTGTAAAACTCGTGGACAAAACCAACATGATTTAGATCAAAGACTCTGCCCTGGAAACTTTGCTAAACGAATTATTATTAATGCATTTACAATCTTCAGCTTTTTAATCAATTCCTAAACTACAGAATAATCTGTGTTAAATGTCATAGGGTCTCCTTTGCTGAAGACGTTTTCTGTCTATAAATATTCTCAGTAAGTAATTTGTACCTAAAATTATGCTTCAGTCCTGATCCCTACAGTTTGAATTAAGCACATCTGTTAGAGTTTAGTAGTAAATGCACCACAAGATTTTCTAGTTTGGTTTCTGATATTCTCCATTTGGCATTAAAAAATGAGCTATGTCGGTTGCGTAGACAACAAAACAAGTTGCAGAACCGAGCTGGTGAATGCAGTAAGGTAAATGGCTTGGAGTTTTTAAAAAAAATTAGAGAAATCAGAGTGTGGATTGGAAAAATCAGAGCATTTAAGGTTGAAAGCAGCTCATTACCAAAGCAGATATGTTTTTTAAGTTTGGCCACTGAAACTCCATTCTGAGGTCAGACACAGTAAGTCTGAGGAACCTAGAAAGTGGGTGTGGGATCAGATCACACTGTGGCATTCACAAATCATGTCAGACCGCCCCAGCTGAGCAGCGCCTTCAGGTGTGCCACGTGGCAGGGCTGAGGACTAATTAAGTTGGGACACGGCCCTTTTCCCTTGGGAGCTGGCACAGGATGCCCTGAGCCCACCAACCTTGTCATCAGCATCTGGCTCAGTTGCGCTAATCAAGGCTCCAGTCTAAACCCTTAAGAGACGGTTCAAACTGGGGGTTGTGGGGGATGAGTCTCTTTCTCCATCTGTGAACCTGTGAGTGTGATGTGCGGTAGAGCGTAATTTTCTAAGCCTTATACATCTCGCGGGTTCCACAGACGAGGAAATGGAAAGGAACCACTCCACTTCCTCCCGAATCTGAAATAAACATTTGAACTAGAAGAAAATGAGTCTGACAGACTCATTCCCTTCTGCGTTTCCTGCTTCTGTGCTTGCCAAGTGCTGCTCTGAGAAGCCAAACCCTACTCTCCTTGTGTGAAAGACAGACTCATAGAAACCAAGAGGTAACAGTTTTTAAAGGAAAGTCGAAAACAGGGCCTCACAAAGGCATATATCAGTAAGCACAAGTGACTCTGAAAAAGGAGAGCTCTAGGGAAAGATAGTGTCTTCTTAGGGTGACTAGATGTCTCATAGCGTGTAGGAAATGTCCCTTTTATTAAAAGTCTTTATGCTCTTTTTTAAAAATAAAACAAAACAAAATGTTATTGGAAGTAGTAGAAGATGGGCCATTTAAAAATCGCTGAAGTCTAAAACTTCGTCTTGTGTAATGGGAAGCCAGCTCCACTTACAATCTCAAGCCAACAGAATTATTGAATACTTTCCTAAAAGTGAAGGGATATTACCGGACAGAATGAGAAGGGAAGAAAAAGTACTTTCTTTTCTGATAGTGTCAACTGAAACATGTAAACACACATGAAAGCATGAGGTCAGTAAGATTCGCTGAATGTATATTTTAGGATCTATAGACTGATTGGTGTTACTATCTCTTATATAACCAAACGCCTGTGGAACTCTGTGGGCTTTAAGGCCAGTGGCTTTGACTTTGGCACAGAGGGAAAGCAATGTAAGGAGTGTTGGTGAGTTTTAGGGTAGCTCTGCAGCTGTGATAGGATACAGCTGCACACAGCTGCACACCTGCTATGCTTGCCAGAGTGTCAGCCTGAGGACCAGTATCCACAGTTTCACAGCATTTGTTTGACCCTTTCAGGACATTTGATGTCCAGGCAGCAGATCAAAATGTGGGGATATAATGATCTGCTCTGTGTCACAATGAAACAATAAAACACCATTGATTTTATATGAGGAAGCACACAATTTTGGCTTCATCTACCTATCATATGCCATCCAATTCAGAATATATCAATATGAGAACAAGGCTTTCTCCTGAGTTGGGTATTAGTGTTAGGATATGTCTTCTGTCTTCAGTACTGTCTGATACTCATTGTGTTGTGGCTGAGAACAATGCTGCAAAACAAAACAAAATGGAGCACAGTGACCCTCTTCAAAGGATTTCAAGCTAAAAAGATGTAGTGCTGGCCTGGGAGTAGTGCTAGAAACTGACTACTAATCAAGTTCAACTTTACTTTGGAGCTCTGAACAAGGCTCTGCTTTTCTTCTGCATACTCTGTTTCTTTATCTCTATTAATGTGTCCAGTGATGCTTAATAGAAAACTACCTCAGAAGTCAGTCAGAACAGATGAAAGGGGAAAGGGAGATAAAATATTTCCCAAAAAGAGCCGTAATTCTATTTCTGCAGAGATCCTAGCATTTTTGTCTGGCCTTCATTTTCCTTTGAATGAATCTCTCATGTGCTCCTCTTTCTTGGATATATGTGCCAGAATGTTTTGAAGTTAACTAATATAACTATCAGGCCTTTTTAAAATTATCATTAGGACTGTGAACATGGCTGACATAATTGTCTATGAGTGAAACTATGTGCTATTTAATTCTTAATAAAAAATAATTTTGAAATTTTTACAAAAATAAGATGTGGATATGAAAGAAATAGAAAAATACAGATAAGCAAAAAGAAAGACAAACCTGTAATTTTTCTACCCAGACACAATACACAATTACTGTCAATATTTTGATGTCTTTTCATGCCCTTTTCAATGTGTGATAAAAACAAAAATAGTTTCATATTGTACTAACCTGCCTTTTAAAACTTAATATACTATGCATATTTTTCTGTTGCAATAAAAATTTATCTGTAGCATATATCTAGTGGCAACAATTGTATTCCATTATATGACTAAACTATAATTTATTTAGCCAAATTCATATTGTTTGACATTTGTTTCTAGGAAAACAGCACTGATAAAAACCCTCTTGAACATGCATGTTTTTACTTATTTTCTTAGAATAGTTCCTACAATTCCTAGAAATAGAATAGCTGAGTCAAAGAGAATGTAAATTTTTAAGGTTTTTAATGCATAGGGTCAAATTACCTTTCTAAAGGTTGTATCAATTTAAATTCCTAATAGTATGAGAATGTTCATTTCCTTACATTCTCACTAACACTGGATATGATACTTTTTTCATATCTTTATTTTTATTTTTAAAATCAGGTTTTCCTGAAATTTTTTGGATCTTTTCTCTGTATTTACACTTTTCTTTGATATTTGTGGAAGCTTCCAAATGTTTTAGCACATTTTTTTTTTAGTGCATTCCAAGTGCAAGGCATTGTGCTAGATGAGGCATAAAAAGAAAAAAAGGCTTCTGCCCTCAAGTAACTTATAATGTAGCTGGGCTAAATGACATATTTTACTAGAAATGGAACTTAGAGTTAAAATGGGAACATGTTTGTGGGAAAAGGAGAGGATGGGTCTGGCTTTTCTCTCATTGGGTGAATGATTGGGAGCTCTTTGAAAACTTTGTTCTCTTGGGTAGGATACAAAGTTGAAAAAACATTTGCATTCAGTTATGCATGGTCTGGAATGGGAAAAAAAATCCCAATCAGTGATACCTACCTTATTATTTCTAAAACTATGTGCTGATTTCAAAATTTTTAAAAATTATCAGCCCTTTTTGAAGACCTTATAGTATTTGTGTTTCAGAGATATTTTGAGAATTAATTACTATTTTCAGAGTGCCTTGAAGTCCATCTTTATTTGCTTGATGAAATGTTCAATTAAAAATCACTTAGGTTGAACTTTGATATTTGTACAGTATTTCCACTGCAATAAGGAGGGTGTCTAATGAATGTCCTGGGAATTAAGTTCCAACAAAAATAAATTTTGCCAGTATTGAAGAGGTAAGTCATGAAGAGTGGGAAAATGGTAAAATTTCCTGCCTTTTCAACTATCTTTCTAGCACTGACCTGGTCTGCTGACCCCCAAAGCAGGTCCCTCGGACAGCTTTTGGCTCTTTTCCCGTTATTCTTGGGAGAACATTCAGTTCTTCCTGTTAGTCTGTCACCATCTTCCCACAATCCTCTCTCATCTATCTTTCCAGATTCTTTTATTTTTTAATTCTAGGAAGATATCATGTTTTCAGGCTAAATGTTAGGATTATCTTCTTTCTTAGGTTCTCTGGAACTGAGAGAGTGAAATTGGAGTGGGTGAGGAAGAGGTAGGGGTTTAGGTATTGGAAGCACAAAGCAATGGGAGTCAGATGTGATGTCAAAAAATAGTAAAATGAGAAGACTAAATTTTAATTGTGAATTTTGAGTATCTGCACTCCAACAATACAAGTAATTAAGGAGATTAGGGGTCAATGATCATATCTGAAGACAAGTGAGTCTCACTATGGCACCTGTGGTGTGATTTCTTTGCAAGTCTTTGGTCCAGAAAGGTAGCTTCTTTGGGACTGCTGGCACATTGGACTGCACAGAATTTATCATGGAAACAGTTATGGTACCAGAATCAGAAGATCAGTATTTTAGTTTTGACTCTGCTGGGCGATCATTCATGTCTGTCATTTATCCTCTTGGTGCTGTAATTTTCTGTTGTAAAATGAGGATGTCAGATAGGTTCACCAAAAGTTCATTGTGGAAATCAAATGGCTAACACATAAGGTTATTGAAAGGAACAAGAGATTGAAAGGATGTGGAAACACACGTAAAGTTCAGTAAGAGTATTAGACGTTATCATTATAATTATAGTGACCTATTTTCCAAACCCAAATTGGACCACATGGTATGAAAGAGGATTTTTGTGCCACTTCCAAGGGCAAGAGGCAGTCTACAAAATGTAATTGGCTGCCAAAATATTGAAATTTCTGGCACATTTTGATGGTTTATGGAAGCAATGATAAAATATTTGAAATAGTGGATGTTCAGTAAAATTCATGATGTGTGATCACTATAATGATGTTATTTTTTGCAAAAGGTATTTCATTTTTCATATAAGTAGAAGTTTTTTGATTTCACAGAATCTTAGAACTGGAAGGGACTTTTAGAGACTTTCTCCTTCCGTTCTCTGCCCTGTCTCTCAAGTGCTGGCTTCACTTCTCTTAAAGGTTTTTGAGAAAGCGAATTGCATAACCTCCCTTGATATAATAGCATGTCTTAGTATTGTTGGACATCATTGCCTCAAAAATCTTTCTGCAATTTAAGTATCACCTTTATTTATTTATTTATTTTGCCTTAAAAAGAAACCATAATGAAGAAACTTATGTAGGAAAGGAATAACTCTTTAAAAAAAAACGATACAAAAAATGAAAAACAAAAACAAAAACAAAACTGCTTAAATTCTCTACCAGAAGGACTTGAAAACCCTTATGGGCCATAAACATTAAATTAATTTGACCTAGAGTATGTTATGTTTCTTGGATGATAATTCCTAAAATCTATTTCATTTACTTTGGTTTAGCACAAAAACACGTCCTTATGATATCTGGCATCAAATGCTACCTGGAAATTTTTTAAAAATTAAATTCTTTATTCCTTGGAATTCTTTGATTTCTTTTTTTTTTTTTTTTTTTTTTTAAGATTTTATTTATTTACTTTATCCGTTTTAAACCCCCCCTTTCCCATTTGCTGTTTTTGTGACCATTTGCTGGGCAATTCTCTGTGTGTTTCCTGCCATCTCTTCTCATCCTCCTCCTCCAGTCTTCACCAGGACTGGATCCTGGAGACCTCCGATGTAGGAGAGAGGTATTCTGCTGCCTGCGCCATCTCAGCTCCTGGCTTCAGGAGCTTTCGGAGCATCTCGTCTTGTCTCTCCTCTGTTACGTCATCATCCTGCTGCATGGCTCCTGGGGCCCGACAGCTCAGTGGCACACAGAGCCTGGCAGCCCATGCGCCTTCTATATATATATTTTTTATTTTACCGGGAGGTCCCGGGGATCGAACCCAGGTCCCTCCATATGGCAGACGGACGCCCAACCATTTGAGCCACATCCGCCCCCCTTCTTTGATTTCTTACTACAATAAGTTATGAGACAGAGTTAATAGTCTCTTGTAGCTGCACTACAAAGATTTGAGATTTTTGCCTTGAGGCTTTCTAAATCTTTTGTTTTCTGCTTTTTCAGTCATGTATCAGAACATTAAGGTGTTTATTTTTATTTCCAATGACAAGAAAAGGAATTCTTTAAGAGCTTATTTTCACTGACATTTATAATTATTTGAAAATCATGGAATAGATCAAGTTCATATTGATTGCTTCATGAAACCCCTGAGTTTTCAGCACAAACAAACTGTGAGCGATACACTTAAGATTCCCAAATAATATGAATTTGGTGTTAATAATCTAGTTGAGGTTTCAGTTTTTACCCAGATGTCTGTAAATTCTGGATCCCATAGCTTGGAATTGGTTCTGAAGGGCTGAATGGATTTTCAGTTGGACTAAAACAAGCAAATCTGAATCCTAGGTTGCTCCATGAATTATGCATCTGTAGTTTTTGTGTCACCTCAAAGGTTAGACTGAACCAGAGAAAGAAGCATCCAGATACAAAAGGTCTACAAAACTAGAAATAGTGCCCAGGAGTTACAATGGAAAAGATTTTCTGTCTTGTTGGCACAGTTCTCTTAAAGATTGGGCAAACAGCACACAGACCAATAGGATGGTTGAACTTGGCTTTTAATGCTGTTGGGAATTGGTTTTTCGACGCAAGGTGTAAGCTTTATCCTTGGAGATTTCTGCTGCCAGCCCACTGATGGGCGACCTCAATTTGTGTGATTAGCAACTGTCATTTCTCAAGTCAGGCACTTGGCTCAGTGAAAGAAACTGGGTGTATGGGGAGAATAACGCCTCATTAAAGGGATCTCTTTTGATTGAGCAAAGCAGCATTTAGCCCAGTCCTCCTCAGTGGTATTCTTGGAGTTGCTGAGCTTATTATTCCTATCGATCATATCATCTTTGTGCATTCATGAGAAGAATGTCTATTTAATGTGGACACCATCAGCCATCAGAGAGAATAAATGCCTTACTAAAGCTTGATAGGTCTGACTGTTGGCCTTGTGGATGGTAGCACTGAATCAATCTGGCTAGATTTTTTTTTTTTTTTAATTGCTGGTGCACTGTACCATCACAGATTGACCCAGTTGGAGTTCCAAGCTTAAGTGGGTCCTAAAGCAAAACCTCTAGCATCCTGTGGGTGGTTTGAAATGCCAGGTTTGTTTTTGTAGCATTAGTGCTGTGCCATCTTTTCTTTTTTGTGCAACCCCTGCTGAAATCTCAAGTCATGAAATTTAAGAAAACAGGCTGAGGCTGTGCATACTCTGGCTTAGCCTTGGTGCTTTAGTTTCAGGTATATAAGTGATACATCCCAGTGTAATTCAGAAATGACATTTTTCTAAGGAGAATACTAAAAGATTCTTTGAGTTAGAATATATAGTTTTTTTAGCTCAGTCTAGGAGGCTCATGGTGCCTTGCCAGGCAGAGAAGGCATGAGCCTGCAGATCATTAACTTACGTAGTCTCACATCTCCTTTCCAGATCTAGCAGTTGATAAATTAATAAAAATAGTCACTGATATTGAAGCTTAAATCTGTCCAATTATGCCTGTTATTTTGAAAATGTGATATCTATAATAATAATAATAATACCTTACATTTATATATTGATTTAAAGTTCATAAAGTGTTTTCATGCATTATCCAAAATTTGAGCTGGCTAGGAACCTTAAAGTTATATGGTACATTTATGTTACTTATCAAAAGATAATCATAGTGACCTTTGATTTCCTGGAGACAGAATCTGTCACTAAGGAAATTTGTAAAGCAAATTATACATTGATTTTTAAAGAATACTCTTGCAAAAGGGAAAATTAAAAAGGGAGACCCTTGTAACCCACTGAAGTTTTACTTTATCTGAGATAAGTGTCATGTTAAGAAACAGCACCTGAATCAGAAAGCAATTCTAATTGAAATTAAGCTGAGACACAAAAAGGTTGATTGTTTTCATTTTAAAAGTCTTTTCTTCTTTGTTGTTTTTGTGATTTACCTTTCAATATTTTTGTTTAAGTGTGGGATATAGACTTTGCAGAAGAATATGCTAAAACATGACTTCCTATTTGTAAGCAAAACTGACAAATACCTTTTTTCTTTTTACCTTTAAATTGCAAATATCTGAAGACCTGTCATATTTGGATGCACCATCCTGAGATTTAAATGCATTACAGTTTTTAAACATGATTTGAAAAGTGAACATGACTCTAGGGGAGATGGGCCAGAGTTGGAAGTGCACAGAGTAGGGCAAATAGAATTCTGTTTATGCATTCTTTTCAAATAGTCATTGATTTCATAAATGAATGGGCTATGCTTCTCTTTTAGAACTTTGCAGAAAACACCATGAATGAACTCCTCGGCTGGTATGGCTATGATAAGGTTGAACTGAAAGATGGTGAAGATATTGAATTCAGGAGCTACCCTACAGATGGGGAGAGCCGGCAGCACATTTCTGTTCTCAAAGGTAATGACATTTAATGTCCCTTTGTTCATGCAGAGAAGGATTAACTATCTTGACGTGCCAGAATGGAGTTGCTTTGGGACTCAGGTTTTGTTGATTATACCTATGGTTGATTTAAATGTACATCTCAGAAGTACTTTCCCAGAAGCAGAATTCCGTGGAATATAAGAGCACAACATAAAACAAAAATTGCCACAGCTTAATCTTCTTCCACCGATGGGAGAGCCAGATGAGGGCTATGGACCTTAAATACTGTGTGGTCCTGCCCACAGTTTTATAGAAAATGATAATGCTTGCTAACTTCATCTCCTAGTTTCCTGACCTTTTGATATATGATCAAGTGTTTGGGACTGGGCCTTTCTCTTAAGTGAAAGGTTTGGATTATCAGACTGCAAAGGAGACTCACAGTTAGTTTGGTAATCTCCCTACTCTCCTTTTTTTGTGTGGTTATTCTAAAGGGAATCCTTATTTCCATTTTGTATTTGAAGTTTTCACCATTCCCCTGTCCATACTCCACTGGACAGGGTAAGGAGTAAGAGAGTGGTAGATGAGTGGATTCTAAATTGTCAATAAGAATTTTCTTCAAATTGAGTGGAAATTAACAGGGCTTGGAAAAGCTGAATTAACACTGATTCTGCTGGTGACTAGCAGTGTCCCATATTTTGTGGGGATTGCCTGGAACCGTTTGTGGGTGTTGATATGAATCTAACTTCGGAATGAGAGTTTGTTTGTCAAAGAATAAGGGAGTAGGGGAGTGGATATAGCTCAGTGATTGAGTGCCTGCTTCACATATACGAGGTCCCAGGTTCAATCCCCAGTATCTCCTAAAAACAAACAAACAAACAAACGAAAAAACCAACTCACATTGGGGAGCAGATGCAGCTCAGTGGTTGAGCACCTGCTTCCTATGTACGAAGTCGTGGGTTCAATCTCTGGTATCTCCTAAAAAAAATAAAAATAAAATAAATAAGGGAGGAGTATGTGGAGAATCAACTCATTTGGTGAACTTTAATAAAATGTAGGTAAAGCTGATTGTGTGTCATTACTGACAGTTTGATCAGTATTAGCATTCCATTCAAAATCCATTGATGTAAACTACCTGTTCAAGCATTTTATTCCCAGTCTCCAGGATAGCACCTTTCCTTCTTATATGACAAGCAACAAAATATAAATGAGCTGTCCTGCAGGCATGTGGAATTGAATGTACGTGACAAATTTTGTGACGCTTGCTATGAAATTGTACACATCATGTTACGGAGATGGTAGCATCAATTTTACTCTAAATGAAAAATGCAAGTCATGAGTTATATTTTATAAATGAATAGCTCATATAATGCTTGGCCTAGGTAATAATCTTTGCCTCTGGGGAACGTGGAAGGAGAGAGTGCCAGGATTTGCTCCTATAGGGAAGAAAGTTGTTTTCCATGATTGAGTTCGTATTTTTTTAAATGTTTCCAATGCAAGGATAAAATCCACAAAGTTCATATTATTTTATGTTTTTTTAACTTGCATTTTCATTAACTTTAATGAGTATTACCAAAACCCTGTAGAAACAGCAGTTTTCTCTCCAATCATCTGCTTCCATCTCATTGTTTCATTTGATTATATTATGACCCAGAGTTTATAATACATTGGGAAATTGTTACAGTGCTGAGGGCCACGTTTTAGGCTTTGCTCCCGCTACCCAGAGAGCGATGCCTGCTATATATCACTTTGTACCTGGAAAAGGTTAATTGCTTCTCAAATTTTCTATGGAATTTTACAGTGCTAAAATTCATCACCATGGGTACAACTGGGACATAGTAGAGCAAATTGTAAAGGAGCCCATTGGAAATTTATGGTAATGGGTTGAAATGGTCCAGGATGGTTTTATATAGTTTTGGTAAAGAGTTTAAAGACTTAGAAGAAAAATTTGTTTTGTTACATGGCCATTTTATTTTGGAAAAGGGGTCATAAGAAAAATTTTAGGTCTATTGAATAAATCCTTTTGTCATAGCGAATATGATTTTTTTTCTTTTTACAGAAAATTCTTTGCCAAAACCAAAATTACCCGAGGACAGTGTTATTTCACCATACAATATAAGCACAGGCTATTCAGGGCTTACAACAGGAAATGGACTCAGTGACTCACCTGCAGGGTCGAAAGATCATGGCAATGTACCAATTATTGTACCTTTAATTCCGCCACCTTTCATAAAGCCACCAGCAGGTAAGTCATTACCGGGGTCCCAGTGAGAATGAACCTTGGAGAGGTGTTTTAACTATCTTACTAATAATTATTAAATGTGTAAGTTAATTCTGGAAAGGACTGTATTAGGAACTTTGTAAATAAGACATGTCAGTGTATGTACTATTTAAAGTTTGATTGCTTTATTAGGTAAATTCCTGAACCCACCCAAGTAGTCTTAGGTGGTAATCATGACCCTTACCGAAACTTTGAACTGACAATCAACTTCTACTAATGGCTGCAAAAAAAAGTTACTTTCCTTCTCTGAAATCACCTTTTATTAAAATAAAAAAGGATGAAATAGTTTTAAAAATAATATATAAAAGATGACTGATTAGCAAGAAAAAACGTAACCACAGTGGAACTTGGTAGTGGTATAGTGAGGGCCATGTCTCTGGATTTTTGGAGGGAAGGGACAGTTTTATAAAGGGCATGTGGCAGGCTTGTTTCCCACTGTGCTTTTGTCTAAATCCACTCAAGAACCAACTTAGATTACTCTTCTTCTTCACAGAGTTCTTTCTAATTCATGGAAAGCTCTCTTTGAGCTAGGCTTTTTAAATAATGGAGATCTGGATTTCATCTGCCCAAAAATGTATTCAGTTCTTTTATATTTCCAGAAAATAAGATGCCAGTGTTTTAATTCTAGATAGCAATGGACTAAGCATTATGTGATATTGTGAGCTAGGCTACAAATATGTTAGAAAGAAGTTAAATAATATTGTTTCTGGTTTGCAGTAAAATGCTGAAATTGTGCTAAAATGCTTAATTGCTACATTGGCTATTTTTCTTTACATTGACTTGAACAGTGATAAATATGGAGTTTCGACAGCAACTAAAAATTAAAGCTAACTCTTGTATTTTTATTAGGGAAGATAGGTGCTTGGTTATGTTTCCTTAAACGGTAGGCATATTTGTAGATATGAATTCCTGGGCTTTTATAGATATATTTGCACCATATTCTAGGTGTTACTAACATTTTCCTTCATGATTATGGGCATCTCCTCTTGCTTGGCCTACTACATTTTAGCAGTAAAAGTGTCCTTTCACACTGAGGTCCTTAGCTATGTCATTAAAATCCATTTACCTGTCAAAATCTCTTATGTTTGCCTACTAATTACTAAGGTAATTGGTGTGTCAAATAAAATTTGCCCTTATCATGCTCCTCTTCTCCTTTCGTTGATTCTTTTGTGATGCTGAGGGGCCTGAATTTATCTTCCTGGAACTAAAAACATATTGTACATAGGCCAATTGGGAAGAAGGTGGTAACTAATTTTGTAAATAAAGGGTTCATTTTTGAATGTATATCCAGTGGCTTAGTGGAGTGGTGATGAGGAGGAGGGTATCAATAAGGCATTGTAACTAAGTGAAAAGAACATGGGCTTTGGAGTCAGAAAGATTGGGTTCAAATCCAGGCTTTGTCACTTACCAGCTCTGAATGTGGGCAAGTTACATAAGACTCTCTTGCCTTCAGTTTCCTCATCTGTAAAATGGGGATCACGTCCCTACTTCATGGGGTTGCATATAGCATGGTGCCTGCCGTTTGGGAGGCACTCAATAAACACCAGGCCTTTTTTTCTCTTTTTAGTCCTTTTTCTGTCTTAGAGTTATCATGCACATAATTTGTGCATAAAAAGGTGTGCATCCAAATGCAAATTTGCCTCTAAGATTTATCTGAGCAAAGCAAACAGCTTTAGAAATTAGCATAGCTGAGGCTAACGGGAGTAAGGCGTGCCAAAAAACCTGCCCTGGAGTTTCCTGCTGAGCCAGCCACGTGGAATTCAAGCACACAGCTCCTATTTAACTCTAATTCCACATCAGATCAGGAAATAAATATGCAAAGGGATAGAGGCCAAAAATTGAGCCTTGGGAGTCTTAGACATAGGAACTCTGAGGAATTAGAAGCCAAAGTAACTGAACACCAGTGGGTTTTATGCTGTATTCCATGAAACTCCAAGGCACTCATCTGCTGAAAATAAAATATAGTGAAGGACGTGTTTAATTTTTTGTATCTGCTCTAAACCTTGACTATCCTGTAATAATACAGAAAGATTCTCTGCTCTCAAATAACTTAGAAGCTTTTAGGTCCAGAGTAAAAACTTACAGGGCAGATGAGTTTTGATTTAGTCATACTCTCTAGGGCAGAAATCAGCAAACATTTTCTGGGAAGGGCCAGATAATGAAGATCTTGGGCTTTGTGGTCATTGCTGAATTCTGCTATTGTAGCAGGATAGCAGCCACAGATAATAGATAAGCAAATGAGCATGGCCGTATTCCAATAAAACTTTGTTTACAAAAAAGGCAGTGGGCAGGGCTTGGCCCAGGCCATAGTTTGCTGCCCCCTGCTTTAGAGTAAGATTGGCGCATGTCTCCTGCTAACAGGAAGGTGAGTATAGTTCAGAAGTCAGATTGTGGGCTTTGCCAAGGTGCTCTGTGTAACATCATAAGGAAGAGACAGTAACAAGGGCAGGAAAATAGTGGGCTTTCAGGGTATGAGATGAGCTCTGGCACATAGTAGGTGCTCCAACAGTATTTGTTGAATAAATGAGTGAATGAATGACTTGTATCCTAATTCCCATTGCACATACATGGGCAAGTACCAGCTACTTTGTTATTCACTGAGAAAAGGCCAGTAGTAACATGTCTGGATTAGTCCTAACCTGTCTGACCTTGACCACAGCCTCCCTGACAGCAAAGTGAGGATTCCGTTGCTCTTAATTATCTGTGACTAAGTGAAGTCCACAAATTATCCAGAAGCTTCTGTTCAGTTAATCATTTCAACTCTTCCCTTTGCTAAAACTTTTTAGCAGTTGTTATTCAAGGTAATCGAGTTGAGGTTACAACCCACTGTCAATTTTCTAGCTGTGTATAGTTTAATGTGGCATTCCTGAGGGTACAATGGCTAGAAACAAAAGGCCCCTCACTAATCAGCCCCTGAGTAATTGAAGGTTGATTATATCATGCCAGTGTCTACCTCTGGGAAAGGGAAGATGAGGCTCATATGCATGCTTTGGATTCCTGGAAAGAAAATAACTACGTTAGTGTTCAAATGATTCCTGTTGTACTGTAAACCGGCTATGTGAAAATGCTAAGAATAATACCTTCTGTTTGTATTAAGTCCTTTACAGTTTATGAAACCCATTCACATTCGTGATTTTATTTAATTTGATCTTTACAACAACCCTGGGAAATGGCATGTTAGATATCATTAATAAAGAACAGAAGCTCAAATAGGTTAAATGGCTTTTCCAAGGTCACATGGCTTCTAAGTGCTTGAGTCAGGACTAGTACTAAGGACTTCTGACTCCTAATCCAATATTCTTTTTAATATGAAGTTGCCTTTCAGCAAGTTCCTATGAAACTTCTCTTGACTGTATCAGAATAATATTAATGTCCTATTATTAATATACTACTTCCAGATTCCCTAGTGACAGGGGATACAAGTTATTCCTGCAATGGGTTATTTTTTTAAGTCCACAAATTTTGAGAGGGTCAACGAATTCTGCCCCAACCCTGCCTGAGAATTTTTGGTCTGTGAATCTGGATGACCCAGTAGGGGTCATAACACCAGCTTGTTTGTAAAGGGCTTGCCATCATGAGGCAAGCTGCTTCTCTTCCGGGGTTCCAGAGGCCCTGTATGGCCAGGCACGCGTCCCCAAGAGTGTGTTTCATGTGCTGGGGCGGGTTCACCACTGGATTCCCTCCAAGTCTTGGCAGCCAGTGGGCCCAGTGGAACACTCATGACTGGGAACACGGTGATATCACATTATCTTGGATTTCCACTCTCCTTTTGCACAGCTGTATACGGAAATGTGGCTGTCGTTTACTGTAGGCCTGGGGAACTGCTCTCCCTCTGCTCCAGACAAGGGGAACTCCCTATGCTTTGGTGATTCCCACAGGCATGACCCTGCTTTGGCCTCATATGTTTATGTCCATCTTCTGAGGCTAAGCTACCTTATCCCATCAGAAACGGGATCTGGCCCTTGGTGTAGGGTTTGTGGCATCACAGTCATCACTACGGTAATAGACTTGTTATAAACACAGGATAAAAGCCCCGATTTTACCCCTCCTCTTTTTTTACCCTAAGAAGTGAAGGGAATCATCATGATCCTTAAATAAGAATCACAGACTTTTCTGCAGACTCTAGAAGTGGACAGACTAAGGCTTTGTCATATAGAACAGCCATTAATAAAACTGTTATAAGAATAATATTGGAAAATAGTAGAAAGTATGGACTAACTCTTTCTTTTTATGCAAATGTGCCTTTATCCTTTTAGTTTGAATGAATGTGAAAACCTATTTCTTTGCTAATTTTAAAAATTACATCATGAACATAGACTGACAGAAAATATATCAGCAAGAGTTTTGAGAGATACGTCAGGTTAATTATATTGTAACCTCGCTGTAATACTACTCAGATTTTAATATGGTTCAGTCCTTTGGGACTTCATTCAAAGAAGGCTGTGCTAGTAAAGAACTTTCAGCATGGATTGCAAGAACTGTGCTAGGGGTCTCCATTAAAATATTTATCCCTGCCCCTGCTCCCCTTAAGTTTGGTGTTGTAGTAAAGCATTCAAAATGAATTTCAAATACAAATCTTTCACAGTTAAAGACCTTAAAATGGTTTCTGCTTTACAGGTGTAATAACACTTTTGGCTCCATTGACCTGACATCAGTACTGGGCACAGTTTGGGCAGGTTTGGGTCTCCCTACCTTTGACTCTGGTCAAATTAACCATGCTAGACTGTTGCCCAGCTGGGACCTGAACCAGGATTTTTCTCTCTGAATCTCAGGCTTGTTCCCTGACAACATTTTGCTTACCAAGAATTAAAAAAAAATAGATAAATTATTAGTGTAATTATTTTGTTTACAAGAAATGGTGACATGCAGCAACTTTACTAGTTTGATTGAGCCTTGCTGCAGAAAACACTGTGTATCTAGGAAACAGCATTTTAGATCTGAGTCTTTTGACAGGTTTTCCCAGAGGCTCACAACTTGCCTATTCAGAGTCCAGAATCCCTCTAAATCCCTAAATACTTTGAAATGAAATGAAATGTGAAAGGAGAGAATATATATCTCTTGCTGCATTTTTAAGTTAGTTTTGAATAAAATGTCTTTTACCTCAGATGGTAAGCAACTTTATTCATGTTCCTCACCGTGAGGTGAAATTGTAGGGTGCCTCCACACAGCACATACGGTTTGTGTGGAGGGAGATGAGATCAATCCCCTAAGACCAGCTTGATATCCTGTGTGCAGAAACGTCTTGCCTTTCTTTAAAAACAGTGACCATTTCCTGTCTTCCAGGATGCTTTTCTTTCCAAAATCATGTTCAGTCATAGTCATGGAAATATGATATATTTTTTCAGGCAAATCTTAAATTTCTTAAGGGGGTATAAGAATTGGGCTCTAAGGAAACATTAGCTTAACTGAGAATATGGAAACATTTACATGATCTGCTAAGCTCTATGTATAAAGCCGAGTAACCCACAGTTAATAAGCATGTTACTTTTTGGCGCTTATAGTTCATACATGGAGTTGTACTTGCAGGAAAGTGGGAATCAGAATGTGGTTCGCATTATGATTATTATTTATTTTATCTGTTATTCAGTATTCTTGGGGCTTGCATATGAATGATGTATTCCAAATAGCCATTGAGAAAACAGGATTTAATTAAAATTGCTTTGCCATTTATGTATTTGTCCAAGTTTTAAAATACGATTATTAAATAAAATTATCTAGAGTTAATGGGATTTGGATGACTTATTATTTATGTACCAAATACATTTCTCAAAAAATTTTTAAAAAGATGTTCAGAAAACCCAAGTTTTCTAAATCACTTGGGACGAGGATAGGAGAAATTATGGTAAACGGCAGGAGCAAGAGTAGTTAATAGTATAATGCTATAAACTCATCATAGCTAATATAGTTTGGACACTTACTGTGGCCAAGTACTGTGCTAACAGTGCTTTCATTTTCATAATGACATGATGCAGATGCTATTGTTAACTTTGTTTTACCGATGAGGAAACTGAGGCCCAGGAAAGTAAAGCAACTTGCCTGAGGTCATACAGGTAATAAGAGGCAGAACTGATATTTGAACCCAGGCCTTATGTCTCCTTAACCCATATTCGTAGCCACTGGATTATTAAAAAACAGCATGTCAGTCTTTCAATTAACTATTTACTGAATACTCTTCACATTGTGCTAGATAATACAAATATATATCATTGCCCCTAATTTCCAAGAATTTACAGTGTTGTTGGCATATAATTATACATCATTTAAGTTTGACTTTGGAACACATGATATAATTTTAGTTGTATCTGGTGGGTACACAATGGAGTAAAATGGTAATTAAAGTGGAGTAGCAGAGGGTCTACAGACAGATAACCAAGAACTGCTATCAATTGAGGAGAACTGAAACATAATGTGGCACCTGAAACATAATGTGGGCTTGAAGATAGTTATTTGAAATTCTGGTCATGAAAAAAGCTCCAACTACTATGATATGGATCCTGTTTTATCTCTCTTTATACAATCAAAGGTTCTTGAAAAGATGTAAGTCAAATTTCAGTATGTTCAAATCATTCTTAATGCCCTATGGAATGTGTAATCTGAAGGTTAGCATGATTTGGTAAAAAAAAATACCAAAGCAAGAACCAAGAAACCTGGGTTGTAATGCCAGCTCTGCCATTAACTCATAGTATACTCTTTGATAAATCACTTATCTTTGCTGAGCCTCAGTTTCCTCATCTTCAAAATAATGTGGCTTGCTTAGATGATCTATAATTTCCCTACATTTATAAAATCGTGATTCGGTGATTCTTTTGTATAGTTAATTATCTGCCTGATTTTATAATTTGAAAGGCTATATTTTAGTATGCCATAATATGTTTTTGCTAATTGACTGAAACAAACTAACATGTCTGTGTAGTCATGGCAGCCAAAATGTTGATGGTGGGTGTATGCTACTTAGGACAACTTTTAATAATGAACTTTTACCCTGAACAAATGAGTGACTTGAAACAATAAATTAAATATTTTAAAGATTGAAAAGTGGGGAAATGGATGTGGCTCAAGAGGTTTGGCGTCCGTCTACCATATGGAGGGACTGGGGTTTGATTCCCAGGACCTCCCGGTTAAAAAAAAAAAAAAAAAAAAAAAAAGTGGGGGCGGATGTGGCTCAAATGGTCGGTCGTCCGTCTGCCATATGGAGGGACCTGGGTTTGATCCCCGGGACCTCCTGGTAGAATAAAATACATATATATAGAAGGCACATGGGCTGCCAGGCTCTGTGTGCTGGTGAGCCGCCAGGCCCCCGGAGCCATGCAGCAGGATGATGACGTAACAGGAGAGAGACGCAGGAGAGAGACAAGATGAGATGCTCCGAAAGCTCTGAAAACCAGGAACCGAGGTGGCGCAGGTGGCAGAACACCTCTCTCCTACATCGGAGATCTCCATGATCGAATCCTGGTGAAGACTGGAGGAGGAAGATGAGAAGAGATGGCAGGAAACACACAGAGAATTGCCCAGCGAATGAACACAAAACAGCAAATGGGGAAGGGCCGGGGGGTGGGGGGGTTAAATGGATAAAGTAAATAAATAAATCTTAAAAAAAAAAAAAAAAGATTAAAAAGTAACTAGAGAATATGAAATACTAGTAAACAAAAAGACTCTATTACTCATGTTATTAGATCCAGTTATCTGATACAGAAGTAGTGATCACTGGAAGTAATTACCAGACTTTCTGCAAAAGGGAAATCAAATTATGCCTAACTTAACTTACCAAAACAGGCACAAGTAGAAATAGAAAACCTGAATAGTCCTACATCTTTAAAGAAATAAATCCATAATTAAACTATTTCTACAAAGAATATTCTAGAGTCAGATGGCTTCAGTAGTAAGGTCTACCAAACTTTGAAGGAAAAATAAAACAAAACTTAGAGAAACTTTTCTAAGAAAAATGATAATTCAATGTAATTGAATTGCATTAAAATAGAAAAATTCTGTTTATCATGAACACTGATACAAAAAATAGTGAAAAAATATTTGAAAGCCAAAGCCAGTGGTATCCACAAATGAGTACTACATCACAACTAATTTGGATTTATCCCAATAGTGAAAGGTTGGTTTAAAATTTAAAAATCACTTGATATGATTTACTACATTAACAAAATAAAGGAGAAAAACATACAGTCTTCTCAATAGATGCAGAAAAATAATTTGATGAACTTTAACACCATTAATTAAAAACCTTTGGCAAACTAGGAATAGAATGAAACTTTGTCAGTCTGACAAAGGGTGTCCATAAAACCTATAGCAAACAACCTGCTAAATGGTGAAATGTTGAAAGCTTTTCTCTTAAGATCAAGAATAAGATAAAGATGAACACTATACCACTTTTATTCAGTTTTGTACTGGAGGTCATAGACAGTGTAACAAGGCAAGGAAAAGAAATAAAAAATATGTGATTTGGAAAGGTAGTAATGTCATTTGGTATAGAAACCTCCCTGCCCAAAATTTATAGATAAACTATTATAATTAATGAGTGAATTTAGCACGATCTCTAGTTAATACCCTAAATCAGTTATATCTCTTTATACCAGTATACAAAATTAAAAAACAAAACTTAAAAATGCCATTTAAAATAGCATCAAACTTTCAAATACCCAGGGGAAAAAACTAACAAAATATGTGCAAGATCATTATGCAAATCTCATTATACAGGTATGTACCCAAAACAAATGTGTCTATATTTGAGCCAAAGACATATAGAATAATCTTTTATATGTAGCATTTACTCATAATAGCTAAAAACTGGAAACAACCCAAATTTTCATCAACAGTAGTTAACATAGACTTGAAGTTTCCTTGGATGGGCTTAAGAGGTTGAATGTGGGCCTTGAAGTTAAATGTGAAATTGTGTGCATATCATCTATGCGTAATTCAGGGAAGTTGGTCCTTTCTTTTTCTCAAAAAGGTCCTTGTCAAAAAAATATTAAGAGTCCCTGATTTGGAGATAGATCTATCTATCTATCTATCTATCTATCTATCTATCTATCTATCTATC